>JAMWYP010000129.1:682627-1282627 GCA_025563575.1 Acacia pycnantha
GAGCCTACTAATTATGCAGAGGAGGTCCAAAATGCAGAATGGGTAAAGGAATGAGGGCTGAGATGGAAGCTTTTAAGGCAATAAAAAGTGGGATATTGTCCCACTTCCCAAGGGTAAGAAAGCAATAGGCTGCAAATGCGTATATAAAATTAAATATAAACTGGATAATACCATAGATAAATACAAGGCTCACCTTGTAGCAAAGGGATATTCACAACAAGAGAGCATAGATTATCATGAAACATTTTCTCCAGTAGTTAAAATGTTTACAGTACGAGTTCTTCTAAAATTAGCTTCTATAAATCAATGGAATCTTTATCAAATAGATGAACATAACGCATACCTGAGGGTGATTTTACATGAGGAGGTATACATGAAATTACCTCAAGGTTTTGGAAATGAGGGGGAGCACTTAGTGTGCAAGTTGAATAAGTCCCTCTATGGCCTTAAACAAGCATCACATTAATGGAGTGGTCTTTCTATCGTGACCTCATTTTTAGATTTTAAAAAATATTTAATCTGTTTACCCTTTTGACAAGTATCACAAATCAAATCATTTTTTAATTGAAGATTGGGTAAACCAAGAACTAAGTCATTTTTTAGCAACTTGACTAGTTGGTGTATATTGACATGTGCCAGTCTTTTTATGCCATAACCAACTTTCATCGGTGTTTCTAAGAAAATATTACAGCTAGGCATATTGATAGTATAACAATTATCGTCTCTTGAGGCTCTTATTAAAACCTTGAGTTAATCTTTGTTCAGTTGGAAATCCTTCTTGTTCACAATGAGACATTCTTCTGAATCAGTTATCTTTATCTTCACTTTGACTGACATTAAGGAGGTCATGGTAGAGACCTTCTACATAGTAGACATCTTTAATTTGAACTCCATCCTTCTCGCCAATTTCACATATCCCAACTATTTTTCTAGATTGGTTTCCTACGAAGCTCACCTTTCTACCAGTTTTCGATCTCATTGTGGCAAATTTGGTCTGATCTCCAGTCATGTGTCTAGAGCTTCCATTATAAATGTTGGTTTGTTAGTCTATAATGCTCTTAGACATACCTGCAGAAAATGTCAATTAAGTCTTAGATACCCATCTTTTCTTAGGTCTTTTTTGGTTAGTCCAAATCATTAGAGGAACATATGATCCTTTTGGTACCCATTTATAGGTACCTATAGGTTTTTATTTCTGATTAAAATAGGAAGATGTGTTGTGCCCCTTTCTGTTGCAAAAGTTGTAGTGAGCAAAGGGATTAGATAAGTGCACATATTTTTTAAAATAATTTAAATATGATTTACCTCTCCTTTTTCTTTTTACCTTTCTTCTTGTCATGTTCTTGATTGTATCCTATTCTAGATCTGTCATCATTGAATCTCTTCGCATTTAGGATAACCTTGAGCATTTCACTTCCTCTCATGAATTTCTCAAGAGTCTTATTAAGATCATAGTTTCTTCTTTCTAACTCAGGACAAATTTCACAAGAACTCGGAGTGGTTTCTTTGATTTGTTGTCCAAGAGTTTTAACTCTTTTCTTTGAACTCACAAGTTCTTTAGAAATCTTCCTAAACTCTGAATGTAAAGCATTATATTCAGATAATATTTCATCATAAGAAGGTTCAAAATCATTTACCTCTTCAGTTTCTGATTCTTTATGAGCTACAAGGCAGATGTTCGCCATTTGTTCTTCCTCACTTTTCTCATCGATGAGCTATCTTCCTAGATGGCAAAGACATAAGCTTTCTTTTTGAAATGGTTGTTCTTCTTCTTTTCCTTGTTCTTCAGCAGTGGACAATTAGATTTGATATGTCCTAGCTTTTCACACTCATAACATATAATTTGATCCTTTGATTGTTGTCTGTTGCTTGAGCCACCCTTGTAGAATTTTCGGAATTCTTGACCTTTTCTGTAGAACTTCTTGAATCTCCAGATGACCATTCCTAGCTCATCCTCTTCTTTAGGTTCATCCATTTCCTTAAGTTCTTTTTCTTTGATGGCGTTGAATGCTACGCCTTTATTCTTGTTGTTTTTGTTGTTGTTGATTTCATCTAATCCTTTCTTGAATTTCATTTTTCCCTCATATACGGAAAGACTTCCAAATAGTGCAGCTACAAACCTCATTGATTCTCCTTTGGCTTCTTCAATGGATGTAACTTTCGCCTCTCATCCCTTCATGAGAATATTTAAGATCTTTTTTTATTGGGAGTTTTGATCATATGTTTTCCCCGATCGAGGTAGCTAGCTGGTTTATCAGATGTGTAAATCTGAGTTCAAACCCAGCTATAGATTCACCAAACTTCATTCGAAGCAAGTCATATTCGAAGTGAGTCTTATTGAGATCAGAGTTTCTTCTTTCTAACTTGGGACAAATTTCATAAGAACTCGGTTGTTCAAGAGTTTTAACTCTTTTCTTTGAACTCACAAGTTCTTTAACTCTCTTCCTAAACTTAGAATGCAGTGCATTGTATTCAGATAATAGTTCATCATAAGAAGGTTTAGAATCATTTACCTCTTCAGTTTCTAATTTTTCGTAAGCTACAAGGAAAATGTTCACCATTTCTTCTTCCTCACTTTCCTCATCTAATGAGCTATCTCCCAAGATGGCAGAGACATAAGCTTTCTTTTTGAAATGATTGTTCTTCTTCTTTTCCTTGTTCTTCAAAAGTATAAAAGCATATTTGATAAGTCCTGGCTTTTCACACTTGTAACATATAATTTGATCCTTTAATTACCGTCTGCTGCTTGAGCCACCTTTATGGAATTTCCAGAATCCTTGACCTTTTCTGTAGAACTTCTTGAATTTCTGAAAACGATCATTCTGAGCTCATCCTCTTCTTTAGGTTCATCCACTTCCTTAAGTTATTTTTCTTTGATGGCATTAAATGCTATGCCTTTATTCTTGTTGTTGTTATCGTTGATTTCATCTAATCCTTTCTTGAACTTTATCTTTCCCTCAATACTCGAAAAGACTTCCAAATAATGCAGCTACATACCTCATTGATTCTCCTCTGGCTTCTTCAATGGTTGTAACCTTCACCTCCCATTCCTCCATGAGAATATTTCATATTTTTCTTACTTGGGAGTTTTGATTGTATGTTTTCCCTAAGGAAGCTAGCTGGTTTATAAGATGTGTAAATTTGAGTTCAAACTCTGCTATAGATTCACCAGACTTCATTCGAAGTAAGTCGTATTTGGTGACCAGTGTAATGACCATGTTTTCCTTGATGTTGGAAGTTCCTTCGTGGGCAATCTCAAGTGCTTGCCACGTTTCTTTGGCCGTTAAGATATTGCATATTTGGAAATAATCCTTTTGACTAAGGGCACTCTGAATCATCAAAATGACTTTGCTATTCAGAGCTACTATAACACCCCATATTCAATACTATCCATTATGAATACTAATAAGCAGTATATGATAATATCATCAGAGTGGAGCGATAGAGCGAGTAAGTTGGGTTAAGTGAGTGAGTAACTGATAAGTGGCTATAAGCTTAAAACTCTTTGCGGTGTATCTGCTCGGCACCTTAGTGATACAATTATCCAAATATTATACATAATACAGTCCAAAGTAAAAACACCCACTGAGTCCTCATGCGTGCTACGGTAAATTCTGAGATTCAATACCCATTGAATCTCAGGTAACAGTTAACCTCATGCTCAAATATAAACAATATATATATATGACAGATATTCATTACATTTCAGCATTAACCATACATAGCACACAACAGATGTAAGGTTACAACATTACATAACACACAGCAAATATAATGTTAACAGCACAACAATATATAGCACACAGAAAATGTAATGTTCGCAACGTTTGCACACTCACCCTGTGCCACGAATCCATGTGTCCTCAGCGCTAGGAAAACAACTATACGGCATTATCATGACTATAACCCACACAAATTGAATGTATATAAACAGGTGACCTAAGACCGAGTCTTAGCCACGGTACATGACCCAAGACTTAATCTTATCCATGACTCTATGAATCATCTAATCACATATAAGCATACAAGACACATCAGAGTTAAAGTTACAGTACGCGTCCGTACCTTAGTCTGTATAGCTAATGGTACGTTTGTCTGTTCGATATCGGTTCCCGACTTCTTGGATATCCTATAATATCATTACCGCATTATTCCATTTATAAAAAAATATCCTAAGATATATTTTTGCCACTATTGACCTTTTTACCCCTGGTGGATTAGTTATTCCAATTATACCCTTACATTTCCTTAGAAACGAAATTTCACCATTTCTGCCTAGATTTTTCGGTAACTTTGAAAAATCATAATTAATTCCAAACAAATCGAAATAAGGTGTTCCAAAATTCTATATAACCCTTGACATGTCTATATTGGAGGAAAAATAACTCCTTTCACTCGAAATATATGAATCAATACCAATTTAATATTTTCCAAACACTGTTCAGATTCCCTTCCCAAAAACGTGACCCAACTTCAAGAATTTTCATCTCCTTGTACAGAACTCAAAATGCTACATATTTTAAATCAATGGAAATACCTACATGTCTAATTCACCTCTGTAAGATATATAAAATAATGACTTCAACGGAAATACCTACTCAAAATGCTACATATTTTAAGACTTCATTTGATATATAAAATAATGACTTCAACGTGACTGACTCCAGAAACCCAGAAATCTGGAAATTTCTTATCTTTCACTATCTTGTTCCATTAAATCTAAAAATTATTTTCCAACATGTTTTTACCTCATTAAGCATTTTTAAATGCAAGGAGGCCTAAAAACAAGTATAGGAATTTACTTCCTAATTTTCTAGATTAAACTATAATTTTACTAAAAACTACAAAAACTAAAGACTAGAGATCTTACCCTTGAAGAACTTGGCTTCTCCTTCCTCCTTCTTGCTCCAAGGATTTTGCCTCTCACTCTCACTACTTAGAAATTAGCTACTTGGATTTGATTTGGTGTGAAAAATGAAGAGGGGTTGAGCCCCTATTTATAGCAAAATTCCCAAGCTCACAAGAAACTATCACACCCAATCATTTTGATTCCTATCCATTTGATCAAACTCCCTTTATTAAACTTAATCCTCACCCTTCATTGTTGTTAGAAAAATCTAAACACTATTGAAGATCTTTTATTTTAAACAACATGTGTTCTTATCTTGATTATAATATAATAAACTCTCTCTCTCTCCATGTGCCTATGCGTCATTCTCATTGACTTTAGGGGCTGATCATATTAAACTTGACTAATATGCTAAACAAGTGGTTATGTGTTATTTAACCACAAGTGCTATAGTAAGGTTGGTTTACTAATTGATTATGGTCATTAGTGCTTTAATGGACAAGCTTTAGGGCCCGTTTGGATTGACTTAAAAAAAAGTGCTTTTTTTGGGCCCCATGTAGTGCTTTTTTTTTTTTTAAAGCTCAAAATTAGAGCTTTTGAAAAAAGCAGCATTTTAGCTTTTTTTTGTGACTTTTACTTTTTTAAAAAAATATCATCTAAACACATAAATTAATTTTTTTTGAATTAAAAAAGTGCTTTTTTTATGAAAAAAGCCCATCCAAAAGGGCCCTTAATCCTTCATCTTTGGCCCTTAATTTTCAAAATAAGGCAACCCTCAATTGATGCTTTTTAATTTGTCTCTTGATTAACTTGAAATATTACACAAATTATTTTAATTAGTGTAAGCTTAATTGCCCATTAGTTTTTGCTAATTGCCTTTAAATTGCTTAAGTGTTTCCATAAATTTCTTGCCTATTTTGGTCATAAAATAACAATCATTTTATGTGCTAATTATATCACATTTTATGATCCATATTCTTAGTCTTATATCTTGCCTTTTGTTAATTTAACTCCAAGTGAGATTCACCTAAAATTATAATTAACAAATTACAATAACTTGAGACACATATTCACCTTCATTATATACTAATTATTCATCAAAATATAATATTTAAGATAAATAGGAGTTTTAGGGTTTTACAGCTACCAATTTTTTGTTGTTTTCATCGAACTCTACAACAGTTTTTAGATCTAGGCGTTCCTCAACTTTTTTCGTTGGAATGTAATCTACATCCTCGATTACTTGCCACAAGTTGTATTTAGTGGCCATTATCAAAACTCTGAACTTCGCTTTCCAGAATGAGAAATATTCTTTGTTGAAACCAAGAGGTATATAAATAGATGCATCGTTGGTATAAATCCTTCCATAGATCCTTCTCGAGACGTTAATCCTTAAATGAGAAGACTTGACTCTGATACCAAATGTTAGTGCCAACGTTTCACCCAAGAGGGGGTGAATTAGGTGATATTAAGAGTTTAAACCAAAGATTATAAACAATTAAATCAAAGAGAAATAGTTAGAAGAATATCACCGAAGTGTGCACATCGGATTATACTGTTTGGCCTTAACTTTCTAATCTACATCTAGTCCCCTGAGCGTCTCTAAGATTTTCACTATACTTCCAAAATTTCATGGGTTCTTGGAACCACAGTACAGAAGTAATCCTCAACAGGACTCACTCTCCCTTACAAGTTGAAATCCAACAACCACACTCAAGATCCTACTACCTTGAGATTTTACAATGGTTGAAAATGTTTGTGAATAACTCTATCACAGAGTATATATGTAAACAATGATGAACAATGAATATCAAAAGATATTACAGAAAATTTTATGAGCAATAAATGAGTATAAGATTGATCGTGTGCTTAGTTGGTAGCTCCAAATTGAATGCCTAGCTATGTATAGATGAATTCCATTAATGACCATTGTGAGTGTTCAAGCTTTTTGTTAGAGACAGATTGGAGTCGCTGGAAGAATTTGTTGTTCAGTCACTTTTGATTCACTGCAACAAATATGATCATACGACATCCATTTGGTTTGCTCTAAGATTGCTTAAGGTTCAATTACTTTTGTCTTCGATGCAATAAAAGCTTTGAATGAAATCCATTTGGTCTATTCTACGATTGCTTCTGTGTTCTCTGTTTCTGCTGTGCATTTAATGCACTAACACACGGAATAGCTATCGAGTTTTTTAAAGATAATCTGTGAATTTAAACAACTGAAACTCGTACACAAACAAGTTCAGTAGCATTGAGAAGTAATATGAGTAGGAATCAAGTATTAACAAATCTTAACAATAATATTTGAATTCTCAGAGACGTTCTGAAATGAAATAAAAACAATCACTCGAGTGTGATTCCAAGATCACTCAAGTGGAAATTCATCACTCGAGTGCATTTGTAATTTCACTCAAGTATTGATGAACCTTTTCTCTAGCAATGAAGTGTTGAAAGCATAGCTTACTCGAGTGATTGAAAAGCTTGACTCGAGTTCTTTTTGAAAATAACTTCAACTCTGCCAGTGACTCGAGTGCCTTTGCAAGTTGCCTTGTGTCATTTGAGTGACATTGAAGCTTACTCGAGTGGACTTCCAGAAGAGAAGCCAACACTCTTGGTTCATCAGCGAGTGACTTGCACTAAACTTGTACGTACGTACGTACGTACGTACGTACGTACGTACGTACATACATACATACATACATACATACATACATACATACATACATACATACATACATACATACATACATACATACATACATACATACATACATACATACATACATACATACATACATACATACATACATACATACATATATACATACATACATACATACATACATACATACATACATACATACATACATACATACATACATACATACATACATACATACATACATACATACATACATACATACATACATACATACATACATACATACATACATACATACATACATACATACATACATACATACATACATACATACATACATACATACATACATACATACATACATACATACATACATACATACATACATACATACATACATACATACATACATACATACATACATACATACATACATACATACATACATACATACATACATACATACATACATAGAGAGAGAGAGAGATACAACATCCAATTCATAGCCAATTACATACATACATACATACACAATTCCAGAGCCAATACATACATACATACATACATACATACATACATACAGAGCCAATTACATACATACATACATACACAATTCCAGAGCCAATTACATACATACATACATACATACATACATACATACATACATACATACATACATACATACATACATACATACATACATACATACATACATACATACATACATACATACATACATACATACATACATACATACATACATACATACATACATACATACATACATACATACATACATACATACATACATACATACATACATACATACATACATACATACATACATACATACATACATACATACATACATACATACATACATACATACATACATACATACATACATACATACATACATACATACATACATACATACATACATACATACATACATACATACATACATACATACATACATACATACATACATACATACATACATACATACATACATACATACATACATACATACATACATACATACATACATACATACATACATACATACATACATACATACATACATACATACATACATACATACATACATACATACATACATACATACATACATACATACATACATACATACATACATACATACATACATACATACATACATACATACATACATACATACATACATACATACATACATACATACATACATACATACATACATACATACATACATACATAGAGAGAGAGAGAGAGAGAGAGATGTGTGTGTGTGTGTGTAACATCCCAATTCCAGAGCCAATTACATACATACATACATACATACATACATACATACATACATACATACATACATACATACATACATACATACATACATACATACATACATACATACATACATACATACATAGAGAGAGAGAGAGAGAGAGAGAGAGAATTACATACATACATACATACATACATACATACATACATACATACATACATACATACATACATACATACATACATACATACATACATACATACATACATACATACATACATAGAGATGTGAGTGTGTGTGTGTAACATCCCAATTCCAGAGCCAATTTTTTTTAAAATCAGAGTAGAGCATTGGAGCGTAAGAGTAACTGATTCCCATTCAAACAATAACCATAGTGTAACATAGTGTTGATACAACATCCTAATGTTCTCATAGGTAAATACGGAAAACGATAAAGTGACATCTCCGTCTAAGAGCTCACTCGTGCTACATGCCCTCCAACCATGAGCCTACTCGTGCAGCTTGTCCTTATCTCCAATCCTTTAGTCCTTCCGACCCTGAAGCTACACATTGAGATCCAATTTAACGCATTGGATCTCGTAATGGTTAACCTTATGCTCAAATAAAACAGATAGGGATGATGATATTCATGACATAACAACTATGATCAATATAATGACAAGACATAAGCGTAAAGCGTATGTAAGCCCCATAAAGTACCTGCACTATTCACCAGTGCCACGATGTACGGTCGTGTCCTCAGCGCTAGGAAAACTCTAACGGTATTACTACATCTATAACCCGTGTGAAGCTGTATGTGTAATCAGTAACCCTGAACAGAGTCTCTAACCGTGAATGTATCTCGGTGACTCCTAACAGAATCTCTATCCGTGAATGTACCTATCACATATATGTATATGAGCAGCACTAGATTAGTGTTACAATACGCGAACGTACCTTCATTGACGGCGTTAGGTACTTCTGGCGGAACACGTACTTTTACGGAAAAACATGAAACGTCCAACAGTGGCTCGTCGGGCAACGTAACGGCAGCAGATCAGAGTTTCTAATGTCCTATAAGAGTAATATCACTTTTATTAGTGATTTGACATTACGACTGGCATTTTAGGTAAAAATTACCATTTTGCCCCTATACCCCTAATTGGCGGAATTTAGCCAGCACTTCGTTACTTTGGCTCCGATTTTTCCCAAAATTTTGCCAGAACTTCGACCCAATGATAATTTTCGAAATTCTAGACTAATATAGCCCTATCATATGATATTTAATCATGCTTGAAAAATTAAAGGCTATACTAGCATTACTACTCTAACTACGAAAGAACTACGAAAGCTTAAAGCTCGGTCCGTCCAGGGAAAACTTTTGAAACAAGTTTCTTCTTCCCTTTCTCTCTCCTGGCCGACATGAGGGTGCTGAGGTGGCAGCCCATGATTGGTCCAAGAATGGTGACTCACAGTCACTTTATGCCCGGTCTGGCCGATTTCCCCGATCGGTACCCGATTCGCGTAATTTCGGAAAAATCTCAAAACTCTGGATTATGCACTTCCAAAACAATTCATTCCTTATTAGAAATGTCCATTCCAACTATCTTTTTAACTCTGTCTAGGCCCTCTTCGGCCTGACGGAAGTTTTACGGAAAAACGTGACGGTTTCGAAACGCAATTCCGGAAGCTACCGCCTATGGACAAGAATGCACTGATTCCAAATATGTCCATGAAAATTCTCAATTCTTTCTCAAATGTCACAACGTGACTATTAAAGTCTTAACCTCTAACCTGGCTATCTGGCTTTTCCTCAGAATTTCTCTATTTCGTCTTATTAGGAAAAAACTCTATTGGCTTCAGAATTAACTTCCGGAAGAGTTTAACGGAAGATAATAACTCACTTATCAATATTTTACCTTGACTTTGGAAATCCTATTCCTGGTTCTCTAGATAAGATCCGTTCCCTATTTATCATTTTACTATTCACCTTTTTAATATTTAATTAGAGTTTTTTATTTTTAAAACTCTTTATATATTATTAAATTTATTTTCTTTTCTTATATATATATATTTTTTTCTTCTTATTTTTTTTTCTGCCCATTTTTCTTTTAATTTCGTTTTTTTTATATTTGATTAATTAATTAATTATTTATTTATTTAATTAAATAATTATTTTTACATAATTTTTAGAAAATTTTCCTATTGGTCTATTCTTGTATTTAGGCTTAAAAATACCTAACCTCACCAATTTTTCTTCAAAATTTCCAATTAATTAGGAAATACATTTATACTAATTTTTTAGCCATTACCACTAATTTTGGGGTTTTATATAATTATTCACGAATTTCCCTTGCTTATGTTTAGGTAATTAGCCAATAAATACCTAATTACTCAATTATCACTGGTTGATAATTTTCTTAATTAGAATACCCCTTTATCTTCAAACTTTTGTATTAACATTAGAATTTTCATGTCTCTTGCATTATTCTAGAATTTACAAGGGTATTTTTAGTCATTTCAATATTTTTTGAGCATCTTTATTCAATTTCTCCAAGTTCATAATTTATTAAATTACCATAATTAGAGATAATATATTCTCATAATTCACTTGGTCATTTTACTGCCTTTAAGGATTTTTCATAATTTTTCTAAGTTATTTATGTCCCTTAGGGGCATTTTCGTCATTTTGGCACTTTGGCCCTTAAATTCTCTAATTTCCTACAGAATGCAACTTAGAAAAATAGACTATATCTACACAAGTCTTGTGACTATAATTTCACTTATCAGAAATAACTCATTTATTTATCAAAATATAATATTTCAGATAAATAAATATGCGGGTATTACAGTGTGTACACACACATACATAGTTATAGTTTGGTATGTGGTTGTATGAGTGAAGTCCCAAGGAGCAGCAGCATCAACGACAATAACATTTATCATAATAAATGGGGTTGGCTACATGGATGGCACGACACCATTGCACTCTATGAAAAATCAGATTTTTAATCAAAAGATCTCTCTCTATAACCTTATTGAGTGAATTCCCAGGTGTTGAGCACAATTTTTCTTTCATATTCAACATTGTGATCCAAGCTCTTGGTGTAATATTCAAATTTCCACTTTATCAAAAACCTTGTATTTTGTGAATACTCAGTAGAATACGTAGGTGAATATCTGTCTCAAGATTAATAATCTATTGATTATTTTTCAATCCGAATTTCACTTTGAAACTAATTGACTCTCTGATACCAAATTCGATTCATGATCGGGGGTTATCACAGTGTGATCTGTGGCGAAGCATTGGCTCTTACCCCGACATGGCCAGACGGCCAGCCACCGTCTTGGTTGTATCCGTCGTGAGGGGGTGCGTAAAAATAGCGGCTGAGGTACACTTTGTTGCCACGGCGTGTGATCGCCAGTGAGACATTTGGTATCAGAGCTAGTTTTTCCGATGGCAAATTCGATTCATGATCGGGGGTTCTCACAGTGTGATCTGTGGCGAAGCATTGGCTCTTACCCCGACATGGCCAGTGAGCTGGTTGCCTTTGGCCGAGAGGCGGGGCGTAAAACTAGCGGCTGAGGTACGATTTGTTGTCACGGCGTGGATTCGCCAGGGAGACATTTTGGTATCAGAGCCAGGTTTCGATCCTGGGACCTGTGGGTTATGGGCCCACGGAAGCAATATATATATATAAAGTACGCGGTGTTTTGATGCCACGGAAAAACTATATATCAACTTAAAACATGATAAAAACTTTATAATCAAGCTATAACGAGTTCTAAATCACCAGGAGGAGCAGCTGACGGACAAAGTGAAGATCCAACGTGTATAGCCCAGAGTCCGAGTAGGACGGAGTCTAGTTAGTACAAAGTATAGTGGGTTGGGTACAAATTTCGAGGGCGAAATTTTGTTTAACGGGGGGAGAAATGTAATACCCCGAAATTTGAATTAGGGAATTTAAGGGCCAAAGTGCCAAAATGACCAAAGTACCCACAGGGGGAGTGAATAACTTAGGAAAATTATGAAAAATCCTAAAAGGCAGTAAAATGACCAAGTGAATTAGGAGAATATATTATCCTAATTATGGTAATTTAATAAATTACGAACTTAGAGAAATTGTATAAGAATGTCCAAAAGGTAATAAAGACCAAAATACCCTTACAAATTATTGAAAAATGTAAGAGGCATGGAAATACTAAGGTTAATGCAAGAGTATGAAGGTAATGAGGCATTGTAATTAAGAAAATTATCAACAAGTGATAATAAAATAATTAAGTAATATTGGGCTAATTACTTAAGTATAAGCAAAGGAAATTAAGAGATAATTGTGTAAAGCTCAAAATATAGTGGTAATTGGCTTAAAATTAGTAAAAGTATATTTACTAATTAAATGGAAATTTTTGAGAAAAATAGTTGAGTTTAGGTATTTTTAAGCCTAAATGCAAGAATGGACCAATAGGAAAATTTTGTAAAAATTATGTGAAAATAATTATTTAATTAATTAAATAATTAATTAAATAATTAAAAAAACGAAATAAAAAAAATAAGGGCAGAAAAAAATAAAAAAAAATAATGAAAAGGAAAAAGAATATATAAATAATATATATATATATATATATATATATATATATATATATATATATATATATATATATATATATCTTTGTATAAAAGAATTTTGCAACTTGCTATTATAATATGATATAATTAATTAAAGTGGAAAAAGGGTGAATAGTAATATTATATTTAGGAAACGGATCCTATCTAGAGAACCAGGAATGGGAATTCCAAAGTCAAGGTAAAATATTAATCAGTGGGATTTTATCTTCCGTTAAACTCTTGCGGAAGTTAATTCTGAAGCCGTTTGTGCTTTTTCCTAATAAGACGAAAGAGGGAAATTCTGAGAAAAGGCCAGATAGCCAAGAGGACGAAAAGGTTATGTTGTGACATTTGGAAAAGAATTGGGAATTTTCATGAACATATTTGGATTCAGTGAATTTTTCGAAGAGATGGGTGTTTAGAAAACAAGTTTCGACACCGGACGCGTTTGGACACGTTTTCGAGAAAGACTCAACCGGACTGTTGGAGCCCTATATGGAATCAAAATATAGGTTAACTTGGACATTTCTACTAAGTGAGAATATGTTTTCAAAGTTGTAAATCCAGAATTTTGAGATTTCTCCGAAATTACGCGAATCGGTACCGATCGGAAAATTCATCCGGGTAGCTTCTGGAAGGTGACACTTGGCCACCTCCCATTGGCCAAACCCTTGACTTTTGGGGCATGTTGAAGTCGGCCAAGGTGAGAAGAAAGAGTGAAAAACTTGTTGAAAAAGTTGTCTTGGACGGTCCCGGATCGATTCTCACAAAGTTGATCCAACTAGAAATCCTACCTCCTTTTCTATAAATACCCCTCCCCTCCTCTTCATTTTTCACACCATTTCCTTTGTGGAATCCGAAATCTAGAGAGAGGATTAGAGAGAGAAGCTCGGGGAAAAAGCAATAAGCTCAACGGGTAAGTTTTCGGTCTTAAGCTTTCGTAGTTCTTTCAATAGTTAGAGTAGTAATGCTAGAGTAGCCTTTAATTTTTCAAGTATGATTAGATATCATATGATAGGGCTATTTTAGTCTTTATTTTTGAAAATCATGATGGCATCGAAGTTCTGGCGAAATTTTGGGAAGAAAATAGCCTATGTAGCGGAAGCGCTGGCGAAATTCCGCCAAGTAGGGGTATAGGGGCAAAATGGTAATTTTTACCTAAAATGCCAGTTATAATGTCAAATTACTAATGGAAGTGACATTATTCTCATAGGATATCTGAAACGTTGATTATGCTGCCGTTACGCTGCCCGACGTGCCGCCGTAGGATTCTTGCACGTTTCTCCGTAGAAAGTACGTTTTCCGCCGGTAGTACCTAACGTTGCCAACGAAGGTACGTTCGCGTACTGTAACACTAATCTGATGATTATTGAATGATTATATGTGATAATATGTTATGTGAATAGTTTGGTGCCGAAGGCAAGGCTAGTCTATGTGGGTGTGCCATTTAGTCGCCGTAAAGTCGGTGAGGCCCCCATGATAGACACTTACACAGCCATTCTATTCGGTGCTAGATGCACCGTATCTATGGAACCGTACTTAGATACCCCGTGTCTAAGGAACCGTACTTAGATACCCCGTGTCTATGGAACCGTACTTAGATACTCCGTGTCTATGGAACCGTACTTAGATACCCGTGTCTATGGAACCGTACTTAGATACTCCGTGCCTATGGAACCGTACTTAGACACACTGTGATTAAGGAATCGTACTTAGATCACTATTACAGTTTATGTTGTTGTACTGGCTTGATCAATGCTGTGAAATTAGAAATACTTGTTGGACATATACTGTTTATAAGCATGAGGTTAACCGTTACCTGAGATCCAATGCGCTAAATTGGATCTCAGCTATAGCTTCAGGGTCCAGAGGACCGGAGAGCCGAGAAGAGAAGCAAGCAGGCCACGTAGAAGATCCAGTTGAAGATTTCTTTCGTTGTATTATACCTTTGAACCACACGGTTTTTGTACCGTTGTTGTATCCAAATGACTTACGGCATTTTATATGTACATATCGGTTACTCAATCGCTCCAATGCTCTACTCGATCATTTTGAAAGGATGTTTTAAAAAAAAATTATACTTGCTTTTGGAAATTGGGTCGTTACACTTATGGTATCAGAGCGTAGTCCTGGCATGAACTTGACTATGTTACTACGAACAGTTTGGTGCCGAAGGAAAGGCTAGTCTACGTGGGTATGCCATTAAGTCGCCGTATAAGTCGGTGAGGCCCCATGGTAGACACTTACCCGGCCATTCTGTTCGGATAACGGAGTTATGTTCAAAAGCCTTTTAAACTTTGAGCATGTTTTGAAAATGAGTACTGATATAGCCCTGAGTAAATGTACTACCCTATGTCGGTATACCAGATTGAACTGGTGTACCATCCTGAATCGGTGTATCACTTTCTGTGGGAGCACCACTCTAGACCAGAGCTTAGAAGTGAAGCGGGGTCACGTCGGATGAAACTCCGGGACCAATAAGGATAAGTACATGTAGTATTTGACTCATGTAGAGGAACTTCTGATACGAAATTCCATACCCATTTTTGGGTAGACCAAATCAACGGAACCCTGGACGAGGGAAATATTTCGGATGCCTGTTCGTAGTACGAATACTAATTATGATAAGTCTATATGCAAAGTAGATGTTAGCGCGATAAAATCCGTGATATACTAATTGAAGTTTTCTTTGTATATCGGACGTTTTCCCTAATGAAGGTGAAAAGAACCAGACATGGCGATCTTAAGAGGAGCTGGAGCTCCCAGAGGCCGAGGCAGAGGCCGAGGCCGAGGTAGAGGAAGAGGCAGACAGCCTCAAATGGACGCAATACCCGAACAAAATCTTATACCAAACCAACCTGAACAAAACGAGATTCAGGAGATGAGGAGAACTCTACAGGAGCAGAGAGCTCTCATTAACGCACTCTTAGAGAGACAGAACCAACAAGATCAGGAAGCTGAAAGGCAACTAGCAGAACGGAGGGCGGAGGAAGAAAGAAGAAATGCTGAAGAAGAAAGACAAAATGCCGAGGACGAATTAAATGATGATGAGGACGAGGAAAACGCTGAAGAAGATGAGGAAAATAATGAGTCTGAGAGATCCCAATCACCTCCACGACACGGGAGAGAGAGAAAAACACTCAATCTTGGGTTAACCAGCTTTGCAAGTCAAGCCACCAACTTTTCGAGGAAGACTAGACATAGCGAGAGGATTGGTGAAGAGATTGGAGAAAGTATTCAAGGTGATTGAGCGCCTGAAAATCGCAAAGCCCAACTAGCGATTTACCGGCTCGAAGGAGATGCAGACCGTTGGTGGGAGGTCACAAGCGAAACTTTGCGAGACCCATTACCGTCCCCGTGACATGGGAAAAATTTCTAGAGAAATTTCATGAGCGATATTTTCCTCCTTCTCGTGCAAATGAACAAGGAGTCGGAATTTCTCCATATCCGACAGGGACAGGAGGAATCTTTCGACGATTACTACGCACGATTCACCAATTTATCTCGATACTCACCACACTTGCGGAAGGAAATGATGCGAGAAGTATGGTGAACATACTTGGTTCACGGACTGAAATATGAGATTGGTGAAAGACTCATGTCCCAACGATTCCTAGATTTGACAAGCGCGGTGGAAACTTGTCGGATGATCGAGCGTAATCGAAAGGATTCCGAGATCCGAAACTTCAACAACAGCAACAGCAATGCAGGACGTGGTGGAATTAGTAGTGGAAATTCCTCACAAAAGAAGAAAGCGCCCTGGAACAACCTCAATAATGGGAACAAGAGACCATTTCAACCTGGCCAACCAAACTTTCCAGAAACACAAGGACCTCGACCGTGTCCAAAATGCGGAGGGTACCATAAAGGTACTGACTGCGATGGAAAACAAATATGCTACAAGTGTCAAAGGCCTGGACACATCAGCAGGGATTGTCCACAGAGAGCTGCTGGGATGAGGCCGCAAAACCCAGGCCGAGTTTTTGCTCTAACCTGTGAAGAGACCGGAGAACCATCAGGGGTGGTCCACGATACTAGAGCTCTGTAGAAAGCTATTGCCGTTATAGTCTGATCCGAGTGTTAAACAAATCAACTACTTTTGATACGGATCCTTTTGGGATGCATACATATGTATTTCCTTACGATGTAATAGTAGTCTGCACCATTAGGTGTGAGCTTTTAGTTTGTAAAGCGAGTTTTGAACCAAGTTGCAAGTATAATATAAATCTTGTTACTACTTCATAATGTCAACGACATTCTCGATGGTGTTAAACTAGAGCCATATCAAACAACGTCAAACGGAATTAAAGTGATGAGAAGGCAACTTGAAGAAATAGCCAGAAATGGTAATATGGAGGCGTAGTTTTGGATCTAGCGGGATAGTACCGCAGATTCATGAGGAATTTTCACAACTTAAACGAAGTTCACAAGTAGGAGACCAAATCATTAATGTTGAACAAAGACTGTGAGACAAGAATTCATAAATTGAAAGAGGAGTTGGTCACAACACCAAGAAATTGGTTATCCCAAATCCAAGTAGATTGTAATATGATATCAATAGAAATGGATCGGGATATGTCTAGCTGCAAGATGACAATGTGATGACTTACCACTCTCAAGTTTCTCAAGTCAGAACCAAACTACACATGACCTAGAGATAGTAATTGTCATGATTATAAAACAAACCACGATTTTATTATTAAGTATTAGGTATCTTATGTTGCCACGGTGTATGGGAACCATGGGAACATAATATATCGAAGTACGACGTGATATCCATGAGTACGAGATATATGGTATTGCCGCGGTGTATGGGAACCACAGGGATACAGTATATCGAAATACGACATGATGAATGTGTAGTACGCGGTATTATGGGTGCCACGGAAACACTTATGTACGCGGTGTTATGGGCGCCACGGAAACGTTAAAACACTAAAGTACGCGGTGTTATGGGCGCCACGGAAGCAATATATATATATATAAAGTACGCGGTGTTTTGATGCCACGGAAAAACTATATATCAACTTAAAACATGATAAAAACTTTATAATCAAGCTATAACGAGTTCTAAATCACCAGGAGGAGCAGCTGACGGACAAAGTGAAGATCCAAATTATGAAAAATCCTAAAAGGCAAGTAAAATGACCAAGTGAATTAGGAGAATATATTATCCCTAATTATGGTAATTTAATAAATTACGAACTTAGAGAAATTGTATAAGAATGTCCAAAAGGTAATAAAAGACCAAAATACCCTTACAAATTATTGAAAAATGTAAGAGGCATGGAAATACTAAGGTTAATGCAAGAGTATGAAGGTAATGAGGCATTGTAATTAAGAAAATTATCAACAAGTGATAATAAAATAATTAAGTAATATTGGGCTAATTACTTAAGTATAAGCAAAGGAAATTAAGAGATAATTGTGTAAAGCTCAAAATATAGTGGTAATTGGCTTAAAATTAGTAAAAGTATATTTACTAATTAAATGGAAATTTTTGAGAAAAATAGTTGAGTTTAGGTATTTTTAAGCCTAAATGCAAGAATGGACCAATAGGAAAATTTTGTAAAAATTATGTGAAAATAATTATTTAATTAATTAAATAATTAAAATAAAATAAAATAAAACGAAATAAAATAAAAAAAGGGCAGAAAAAAATAAAAAAATAATGAAAAGGAAAAAGAGAAAATATATATATATATATATATATATATATATATATATGTATAAAAGAATTTTGCAACTTGCTATTATAATATGATATAATTAATTAAAGTGGAAAAAGGGTGAATAGTAATATTATATTTAGGAAACGGATCCTATCTAGAGAACCAGGAATGGGAATTCCAAAGTCAAGGTAAAATATTAATCAGTGGGATTTTATCTTCCGTTAAACTCTTGCGGAAGTTAATTCTGAAGCCGTTTGTGCTTTTTCCTAATAAGACGAAAGAGGGAAATTCTGAGAAAAGGCCAGATAGCCAAGAGGACGAAAGGGTTATGTTGTGACATTTGGAAAAGAATTGGGAATTTTCATGAACATATTTGGATTCGGTGAATTTTTCGAAGAGATGGGTGTTCCGAAAACAGGTTTCGACACGGACGCGTTTGGACACGTTTTTCGAGAAAGACTCAACTGGACTGTTGGAGCCCTATATGGAATCAAAATATAGGTTAACTTGGACATTTCTACTAAGTGAGAATATGTTTTCAAAGTTGTAAATCCAGAATTTTGAGATTTCTCCAAAATTACGCGAATCGGGTGCCGATCGGGAAATTCATCGGGTAGCTTCTGGAAGGTGACACTTGGCCACCTCCCATTGGCCAAACCCTTGACTTTTGGGGCATGTTGAAGTCGGCCAAGGTGAGAAGAAAGAGTGAAAAAGTTGTTGAAAAAGTTGTCTTGGACGGTCCAGATCGATTCTCACAAAGTTGATCCAACGGCCGAAATCCTACCTCCTTTTCTATAAATACCCCTCCCCTAGTTAGAGTAGTAATGCTAGAGTAGCCTTTAATTTTTCAAGTATGATTAGATATCATATGATAGGGCTATTTTAGTCTTTATTTTTGAAAATCATGATGGCATCGAAGTTCTGACACTGTGATTAAGGAATCGTACTTAGATCACTATTACAGTTTTATGTTGTTGTCTTGGCTTGATCAATGTTGTGAAATTAGAAATACTTGTTGGACATATCTTGTTTATAAGTTGAAGATTTCTTTCTGTTGTATTATACCTTTGAACCACACGGTTTTTGTACCGCTGTTGTATCCAGCCAGACTTACGGCATTTTATATGTACATATCAGTTACTCAATCGCTCCAATGCTCTACTCTGATCATTTTGAAAGGATGTTTTAAAAAAAAAAATTATACTGCTTTTGGAAATTGGGTTGTTACAGGCTGCTTCCAATCTAAATGAGTCAAGAAAGGGAATGGATGACACTTAGCCAAATTGGTACATATTAACAACAAATTCTTGAAACATGAACTTCCAATAATTGAGATTAAAGGCTAAAACTTTTAACTCCCTTATAGGGCTCTATTTTTGGCTTAAGACAAGAGGTAGGAGACAAATGAAAATTAGTAATTGTCAAAGGGAATAAAGCACATAGCAGTTAATACATTTTGTGCCAAGTTAACACATGTCAAGCAAGGAATTAATATCTAACTCATTGATATCCATATTGTGCATGTGTCTTCAAGCTAGGAAAGGCAATCAAGACCTCTTCAAGGGGCCAATATTTTTGATTAAGCAAGGGCCAAAGAAGAGAAAAGAAGCTTGACGAACAATACAAATGTGCACTTTGAAGAGTCAACAAACCAACCATACATTGACACTTGTCATCAAGGGACACCTAAGCTCTTGTTTGTGACATTAGATCACTTCATAAACTTGCCCAAGAAGTCATGAAATTCAGCTAGCTAGGAGGGGTAAGGGAGAAGCCAAGATTGAAGCTAAGAGCACATGGTTATTAATGCCAAAACCTTCTAGAATTTTCTTAACCAATGGAAGGACTAAGACCATAGGGAGATGACACATGGAAAAGCAATCCAAGAGCCCTACACAAGTCATACATTTCAGCCAGCTGAAGAGGAGGAGAGACAGATGAGAAAACTTGGAGACAAAGCAAGAAAAAGAGATATTTTGTGGGGGAAATTTGGTCTTTTGACATGTGGGGCCACTTATAGCTTGTCTTCCAATTATAAAACACCTAGACATCCTTCTTGCATGTGTCCCAAAATCAAACACTCATTGTGACTTGGAGAGTGAGTAAGGCCGAATAGAGAAGAGGAAGGAAGGAGTGAAAAACTCAAGAACACAAGGTAAGTTGTTCTTGTATTTGGATAGTAGTTCAACTTCTTATACTCTTCCATTAACCACTAACCTTGGTAAAAACACTTTCTCATGGTGATTCTAGTAAGGAGGCTGAAAGTTTGGAGGAAAGAGAAGAGAGAAAAGTTTCCACAAAACACAAAGACCTAGCACGTTGGTATAGATCATAACTTTTCTTTGTGATATTTTATGTTGGTAGCTTAAAGTGGTTTTGATCATATTGTCTTGGAATACGGAGGCATAGGACCCTAAGGGGATATGTTAATCAAGATCCTAAGAACAAGATCCATCATCATCAAAGTCCAAAAGACTAAGTTTTAAAGCAAACATATAGCCAAAATCATGATTTTATGTGAAGATGGTCAAAAGAGTGATTTTCCTTGTTCTTAGCCTATGTTTTGGCCTAAGCAAGAAAAGTGTGAAGCAAAATTATTTTCATGATTTTAAAGTCACCAAAGGGTTTAATATGAAAAATGGAGTGGAAACATGGTGGAAAATGATTTTTAGAAGTAAAAGACCAAAGTGGTGCAAGTTGAGAAATCTTTCATATGTGTTTTCTAGAGGCAGTCAACTTGTGAATAGTTTTTGAACAATTAAATGATATCTAAAAATCATTATATTTTTCAGAAATAATTTAGATATACAGAGCTTTATTCTGATATATAATACTTAATTTTTAGAGCTTTGTACAAAGAGGAAATAACTTTTGAAGTTAGACCATGTTTCTGGAAGTATGTTTTGAGCAGTTGTGAAAATAACCCTTTGAGTATTATTCTATGTAATATGGTATTTATTACAGTATCATACACTACTAAAAAACTGTTTTTTGCGGCGGAAAAAGTTCCCTCGCAAAAATGTTCCTCGCAAATCATTTTGCGACGGAAAAATTCCATTTTCCCTCGCAAATTCCAGGATTTGCGAGGGAAAATTTTTCCCTTGCAAATTTCAATTTATTTTAAAAAAAATATATATATTAAAAATTAAGAAATAAAAAGATTTATATATATATATATATATATCATGAAAATAAATTATAACAATCATAAGAGTTTACATAACAAGAAAAACAAAATATTACAAATTATAATGTTGTGACCAAAATGAACTAAAAAGAAGTCTAAATAGCAGCAGTCTGGTTATCATCATCACCAGTATTGTCATCACCACCACGGTCATCCACTTCTGCCATCACGTTAATGCCTGAAATGCCATGCAAATTACCACTAATGAATGAGCACTGACATTTTATCTATCAGAAAACTTGACCTCATAATTTACATTTGCATGATATCAAGAACGTGCAAGTGACAAAATAAAGAATCTAAAACTAGGAAGTACTGCAAACTATAGAAGATATGATGTAGCAGAACCTTTAAAGGAAATTGGAAGAAGCCTCACCTCTCATTTTTGAGAAAGTCCTTTTGCTATTCTCAAGTTGCTTTAGCCTATTTTCTATTTAGGATAGAAACTGCTGCAACACTTCTTATAATAACTTCAGTGACATGAGCAGTTTAACTACTTGAATCGAAGAAAGAAATAAGATACGACACTCCAATATTTCTATTTTGAATAAAAATGTAAGAATAGCTTATCCCTAAAAGAGCTGGCCCAGAACGAGCGTAAAGAATTCTTAGCAGAAATTATGAAATACATCACAAGAAAATCATTTACTTTCAACTTAGAGCTCAATTCCAATGTATTCTCGATCTAAGTGTTCTAAAGTTGGAGAGAGGAAACGGCAGAACTTGATTAAGCCAAATATAAACAACAAAATCACTACAAATCAGGTATTTCTAAGAACATAGCTTATGCTATGAACCTTATTCGCCTAGTCTGGCTAAGAGAAACGCATAAAATCAGGATACACCTTAAATATGACTAACTATTACCAAAACTTGGAAACAAACTTCGAACAGTTAACTTTTATCTAACTACACAATAAGATACTTTCAACATACTCCTCCGGCCCCAAATGTAGGACCTAGGACCAGAGGCAGAATTATATATTTCTACCAGCAAGAGTCTGACACCAAGTAGTCACAAATAATATCGTGTTGTGCAGTGTCATATCTAATACAAGTAACACGGACAGCCGGACACACTGATCCATGTTTGAAAGTGTGCTCAAATGGGCAATGGCATTACTACATACTATGCACCTACCTCAAGTCATCTCGCCATCAACAGAGAAATGACCTCTAAAGAAGAAGCATATTTGTTATGACAGCTACCGAGCAAACAAGCATGATAAGAAAAACTATTGGATAAGATGTAATATTGGACTCAAAACATTGACCTTGAAAAATAAGGCCAAAACATACAAGCAACTGAATTTAAGACTTTGAAACTCTCATTTAATGTTAAATACTGAAGAAAGGAAATAAAAATTCGAAAAAAGCGAGAAAAAACCCATGAACCAGAGAAAGAAAATGTTTGAATTTCTTAATGTCCACATCGATTGAGAACACTACGCCAAGTATCTCCATTACCCTAGTGGTCGTAGTTTACGCAATGATTTATTTATCGGCCACTGGTTTATAATTAAAAAGTTGAAATTCCTAAATGTCCTCCCTATTATGCGATGGCGGCAGCAACTGCAGAAAACAGAACCTTAAACCAAGAAAAGGTTGAACATTTTGTTTTAATTATAACAATCATAAGACAGTTAATAGGTACCTCGTGGAATCCCCAAACGGAACCCTAGTAACCGCACCAACATCACTGAAACATCTAACTTTCTATAACATTCAAATGGTTGTTTCGGATCTGAAGAACTACCAAATCAAAAAGAAAAAGAAAAATAAGAAAAGAAAGCTTAAGAGAAAGAAATGCCAATGAGGATGAGACGCTTGTCGGGTTTGGAAGAACACTTCATCCAACGGAGAAGCTCAGTCATGAGATCTACAGAAGGAACATCTTCCAAGTTAGTGCTTGCCATTTCGCTTCCTCTGCGTGTTTTCCTCGTTGAGCTCGCGGTTTCTGCAGCAGAAATCCAAGCAACAGAATCTCGCTTACGTCCGAAAGAGAGAAAGAACAAAGAAACATGAAGATTGAGAGAAATCACCTCCATGAATCAACTTGGACGGCCAAGGAACAGATCGAGACTCGGATCAAATCTGAGAGATAGAGGAGTGCGAATCGTGGAGACGTATCAGATCGAGATCGCGGACGGAGGAGAGAAGGGAACAGAGAATCGCTGAGCAGATCGGAATTGGAAAGAAGTAATGAAAAAGGAGGTTTTTGAAGAAGAGGGTGAAAAAAGAATAACCCTAGATGTTAAAAGTCATTTTGCGAGGGGGAAAATAGTTTTCCTCGCAAAATTAAATCATTTTGCGAGGGAACATAGTTCCCTTAATTTTTGCGAGGGACGCCCATTTTTGCGAGGGAAAATAGTTTCCTCGCAAAATTCACTCATTTTTGCGAGGAAACATCACTAATTTTTGCGGGTGATTTTGCGAGGGAACATCAGTTCCCGCGCAAAAATGAGTAACTTTTGCGAGGGAAGTATTTTTCCCTCGCAAAATTTAGTGATTTTGCGAGGGAAGTATTTTTCCCTCGCAAAAATTAGTATTTTTACCGACGTTTTGTGTTTTTGGCCAATTTTGCGAGGGAAATACCCATTTTGCGAGGGAAAAATAATTCCCTCGCAAATTAACCCAAATTTGCGAGGGAATTTTTTTCCCTCGCCAAGTCCGCCGCAAATTGGCACTTTTCTAGTAGTAATATAAAATAGGGAAAATATCACTCATGTCCCAAGGAAGAGAAAAAATATCAAAAAAGTCTCAACCCCAAATCCCCTATCAAAAAAGTCCCTAGGGATTTTTTTTATATTAATTACAAAATTCCAATATCAAAAAATCTAGTTGTCAAAATAGTTTTTCCTGTTGTTAAAATAGCTTTTCCTGTTGTTAAAATTTTCCTATGAAAAAATTGTTGTCAAAATGGCTTTTCATGTTGTTAAAATAGCTTTTCATGTTGTAAAAAAAAAAAAATTCAGGTGAGGAAAAACTTAAAAAAAATTTAACAACAGGAAAAGTTATTTTAACAACATGAAAAGCCATTTTGACAACAATTTTTTCATAGGAAAATTTTAACAACAACAAAAGCTATTTTAACAACAGGAAAAGTTATTTTCACAACAGGACTTTTTTTATATTTTTTTCTCTGTAATTAATATAAAAAAAGTCCCTAGGGACTTTTTTGATACGAGATTTGAGGTTGAGACTTTTTTTATATTTTTTCTCTTCCTTGGGACCTTAGTGATATTTTCCCTATAAAATGTGGAAAAAAAAATTAATAATGCGATCGTAATATTATAGGATTTTAGACAAGTTCGGGATTGTTTTTCAAAGGACAAGCATTTTACTAATTATGTGAAGAAAGGTACGACAACGTACAGTAACTTTAATCTCCTATGTCTTGTCTGCCTATATATGTTTGTTTGAATCATGATTGTGGACTCGTGACCAAGACTGGGTCTTAGGTCATGCGTTTGTTTATATTCAGTTGGTTGTGGATTATTGTTTTTATATGATAATGTTGCATGCTTGTTTTCCTAGCGCTAAGGATTTGTGTCTGGGACACGTGTAATTAGCACTTGTGTGTGCTTTCACCGTTAATGTTACATGTGTTGTGTGCTATTTTAGTCTGGTTGCGGTGCATATATTGAATGCTATGTTATTTTTCCAAATTGTGATTATCTAGCATATATTGTTTATACTTGCATATGAGGTTAGCTGTTACTCTAAGATTCAATTTTATTGAATCTCAGACTTAACTAAAGCTTCAGGGTCTGGATTTGGAGCAAGAAGTAAGCAGCACGAGTAAAGTCGTAAGGAGGCACGAAAGAAATTTAATATTTTGTTGGATTGTATAATACTAATAACTATTTAGCTCACTAAATGTTTGGATGACTGTGTTGCTATTTTCCAGTAAGGATTAATCTTGACTAGTATTTAAATTATAATCACGTACTATCAGTTACTCATTCATTCAAACCATTTTAAATGCTCTGTCACGCCGTAAACTCTGGTGATATTCCTAGATATTACATGCTAATGGACATAATAAGTAGTATAGAAATAGGAGTGTTACACTTGATGGTGACAGATTGGTACTTTCTAACGCGTCATCTTTCCCTTCTTCCATCATCCCGACTGGAATCACGAAGAGGTTTACCAATCATCCTCGAAAATATTAATATATACATGTGATTATGAGACGTGGGGCACAAGTTAATGATATTGATATTATTCAAGGATCATAATTAACATGTTTTATTTTGTATGTTTTATTTTGTTTCGTAGTTATGAATTCATTTAATTTAATTTCGATCAAAAAAATTCATTTAATTTAATAATGAAAGGTTGGCCAAAAAATATTTAATATGAAAGGGACACGGTAGTAGCCGACAAGAAATGGGTTAATCCTTTCACAAAATTTGCCGGGACTCGCATTCATTGTTGTCAAAAATTAGTATAAAAACTTACGTTTTTACATTTTTATTAGAGTGATATGTGTTAAGACACAAGTAAAAATTGTCCTCGGTAAAAACAAGTTAAAACATCGTGTAAAAACTTAGAAACGGTAAAAACATTATGTTTTTACCGTTTTAACTATAAAAAAACAAAACAAAAACTCTATTTTCATTTCCCCCAAATCAAAAGACTATGAACGATATTGTTTTTGTGATGGCCAATTCAAGATTGGGCAAGAAAAAAAAAGCTCAAAACTCTCATGCATATAATTTTGATGATCTTTCATCCGATGATGATTGAATAGTGGAAAATGGAGAAGATTGGGAAGATGTAGACAACTTAGATGTTGATGCCAAGATGAGAAAAGCTTGATTGAAGTTGAAGTGAGGAAACCTATGGATGGTCATGATTTGGACAATCCAAGTTTTGCAAATGAACTTGTTATAAGAGGAAGAGAAGAGGTCATTGAGGACATGCAAGTTGATGTGTGTTTGATTTGAATCAATTGATATAATTTAGGAATTGTTAAATTTTATTCTTTTAATGTTTTGGAACTTGGTTGTAGGAGTTGTTAAACTCTGTGTTTTTGGACTTGTGTTGTATATAGTTATGTGACTTATATCTTTTAAATATAAAGTTGTTCATTAAATTTTGAATAAATATTTTTTTTTACATATGTGTGTGCATGTGTGCGTGTGTGTGTCTTGACCTTAAGTAATAGAAACTTTATGTTTCGTGTCATTTCTATAATTTACGTTTCTATCACCTGCTTCTGTTTCTACGTAGAAATTTGATTTTTACAACATTACATTACTTGCATTCTTTATTCTCCTCGTGGCACTAAAGTCAATGTTAAATCAAGATAAATTCGTATTCTTTTCTATCACAAATTTACCTCTAACTAGTATAAAACCCGCCTAACGTGCGGGTGCAAAGGGAAAAAATATATAATCTTTTAAAATTAAAGAGACTAAAATCTCATGGTAAAAAAAACAGAAAAAATACATTATTCTGTATTATCTTTTGAAAAGAGACCAATAAATCTATCATGGCATCTTCCATTTATTGTATCTTGTCTTAGACATGATCTTGTTATATAAATATATTAATTTCTAGATAGGTACATTAAAATGGTTATACCGTAGACTACAAACTTATTTAGAAACTTTATATTTTTAATTGATTTATAATCTTTCAACTCAAGAGAAATAATTGGTTAAGGTTAAGAAGTTATAATATATCAATTTTTAAAATTCTAAATTCCAATAATAAGTGGGAAGTTAAAAAAATTTATGCTAGTAAGGAGGTCTTGGGTTTTTTTTCCTATTAATTTATTAGAAATTTGCAATATCCTTTTTTCAACAGGCATGAGGTCATGATTTTTTTTACTATTTTTCAATTTTGTATTTAAGAAAATGATAGGAAGCTACAATTTATGATAAAATTTTCTATAGTTATCTTTTGATTTTAGATAAATTTAAATTTTAACATTTAAAGTCATGATTAAAACATTCAGATTTCCAGATTCACATTGTTGGCCAAAAAAAATTCCAGATCCAAATCTTTATTGATTTCATTGAACTATACTTTCTCTCATATTTTTATTGTTTATTCTTAACTTAGTCCCATCATCATTCATAAAAATTGATAAAAATTTTAAAAATTTATTAATTATGTCTACAAATAAAATAAATTCACCCAAAGTAGCTTGAGATTAATAAGATGAAACAAAATCTGCTTTATTTATATTAAATATATATTTGAAAAAGTTTGCAGCTTTCCTAGGTATTGAGTTAAAAATAAAAAATATTTAATATAATTTATTATAATTATAAAAATTCTTCCTTCAAATAGCATAGAGTAGGTTAGTAAGATATTAATCTAAATATTACAAATTCCTTCACTCATCAGAAGATAATTGATGTGTAGAATAGATTTTAGAAAATACAAAGATTTAATATTTAAATTCGGACAACTCCCGACATAATAGAGATATAGGCAGATTCCCAATTGATTTAGAAATAATTTACAAAAATAATAAAGTTGTTATGATACTGCTAAAAATTGTTAACTAACCAGAAAAAAGAGGGAAATTCAAATTTAAAATATTTAAACATTTTTAACTATAAAAATATTAAATAAAGTCTTTTATGAAATATAAAGATTTTATATTTCTAAATTGTATAAGTCCTAGAAAGTAGATGGATCAGCCTATTCTCAAATTTTTTTAAAAAAAAAAAGTTTGAAACCATCAAATATCAAATAAAGTTGTTTAGGAGCACTGGTGTATTTGGTCTTGTCAATGAAGACTGCATAGTAGGGGTCTATAAGCACCTTACATCCTGACTGACATTGAAATCAGAAATTACCAAATGTTTGCGGTAGCGTTACACCTTATATCACATGATGAACCAAATGAGCACGAAACATTTAACAACATAATTGACGTGAGATCATGCAAAATAATAAGGTAAACAAAAATATTTCTGAAACGTACATTTGCACCACGGAGGATCATTTACATTAATGCCCCATCATGAGCAACCTCTTGTCCAGACATGACAAAGTTACTATAGTTGAATGAATGCAACAAAAGTAAAGTTTTATAGGAAACTTTGAGTTGGTTACCAACTCCACGATAGAGGACATAAGTAGGCTAATGGCATTGAGGTGGAGAATATGGGAGGTGAAGAGTGAGGCGAGAGGAATCAACTCAAAAAGTATTTTATGAAATATAAAAATAAATTTTAATTTCTAAAAAGCATTAGTAGTGAGATCGAGAGATGTGCAACCTGATAAGATTTCATAATATTTTGAAACTAACTTTTCATTATTTCTCTATTTTTAATATATTTTATTTTATATTTAAATATTTTGAAATATTTTGCAATATAATTTGTAATTATCTCCCCGATATCTCTCTTTATTTTTTAGCATGTTTTACTTTTTGTCATTATTTTACTTGATACAATATTTATATAGGAGGGGGCGTCAAAGCTGGGAAATCAGGCCAATCGCATCGGGCCGGCCCATTTAAGCTCTGGCCCTGCAGGGCTCAGGCTTGAAAAATATGCCAGAAATTTGAAATTGGCCCTATAGGGCCTCGGGCTTAATCGATCCAGCCCTGTAGGGCCTCGAGCTAGCCCTGCAGGCCTGTTTAACTGTAGCTTTTTTAAAAAAAAAATTTAATTAATTACTTAGACTTCCACTTAATGAATGTGTTTATTTGTAATTGTTTAGATTTTTATAGTTTAAACTATAATCCTTTTTTATGTTTATTATTATTCTGTATTAAAACACATAATTAGTTATTATAAATTTTAAAGAAGGAATGTTTTCATATTAAATAAACACATACTTTGGTATTACAATATTATATAAGTAATAAATTATAAATATATTTTGTGTAAAATAAGTATAAGTATTTTTACCTGTCACTAAAATCATGCATGAATCGAAGGAATCTGCATACACACACAAAATTACAAGAGGGAAAGGCATTTTGTCGTGGACATATATAAAGCAATTCTTTTGTTTAATATTTTTGGAAAAAAAAGGAAAATTTGTTTATTTGTTTTTTATTACGAATTAATGAATGATTTATATTGTTTAGATATTAATGTTGATAACATTTATTTGATAGATTAGAACTTTAATTATTGCAATTTACTAATTATATTTCTTTGAAACAAATCAAAGGAAAAATAGTTAAAATTTGGAATAGTAATTTCCAGGCCCTTGCCCTAGTACTATCGGGTCGAGATTTGAAAAACAGATGTTTTCCTTGCCCCAGGCCCTGTAGGGCCAGCCCTGTTAAGCCCAGGCTCTGTAGGGCCAGACCCTGTCAGGCCGGGTTGGCCCTGATTCCCAGCTCTAGGGGCGCGCGAGGAGGGACTCTCAACATAAAATATTTTATGTAGTATTTTTAAAAAAAAAATTTGTAATTTGTAATTATATCATGATATATCTCTCTTTACTTTTTGAGAATATTTTATTTTGTATCTATATTTTAGTTTTTACGATATTCATAGTAGGGGGAGAGCTTGCGAGACGGCGGGAAGAGGGACTCTCAATATCTCTCCTATTATATAATAAATAGATCAATACATTTAAGTAGACTAAGAAAATGAAATAAATTATTTAATTTGAATAAATATGACATAAGCTCCCTAAAATATTCTTGTTTAACATTTAACTATATACAAGTGTACAATTTGATCAGTAAATTAGCTAGAGAAAAAAATCATAAATATAATGTAGGGCATAAGATGGACTAAAATGTTATATTTTTTTAGGGTAAAATACATTAACCACCCTCTGTTTTGCCTTAATTACCTAGATCTCCCCACTATTTTAAAAACTCATATAGACCTCCCTTAAAATTAAAATGTATGTTACACAAATCTACCACAAAATTTAAAAAAATATTTAATATGAAAGGGACACGCTAATAACCAACAAGAAATGGGTTAGTCCTTCCACCATATTTAATTTACTACGGCCTTCAATTCACCAGGTGGCAATAAAATCAAAATATATGAAGATCAATTAGTATTATTTTCAATCCTAAAACTATCCCTTAATAAACAAATCCCACATGGATCAGCAAAATCAGCTCTGCATCACATGAAATTGACATTATCTACCTCCACCAAATAATATATATTATTGGGTTAAAGGGTAATTTTGCCCCAAAGTTTTCGTGTAAGAGCGCTCAATACTCTGAGTTTTTTCATAGCAATGTCAGCATAGAAGTTGCAATATCGTAGTAATATCACCCTACACTAATGGATTTAAACAAGCTATGCTGAGATGGCATGCCCACGTGACATCCACGTCACCTTTTCTAAAAGGGCATTGTTTTCTAGGAAGTTTCCATGAAAAATTAAAACTAAGGGCACTAAGAAGTTTTTGAGTGGGAAATATCACCTAGTAATTGCAAAATCACAGCAATGTTGCCCTGTCTTAGGAGACTCAAACGAGCAACCGTTAGTTAACTAATTATGCTGAGGTAATGTGTTCACATGACATTTGCATCACTTTTTATTCCAAGTCACTTTTTTTTTTTTTTGCCAACATGTTTTTCCAAGTCATATTTACAATTTTTTCTTTTTTTAAAAAAAAATGAATAATTAAGTTTGAAGATCAAGAGTTGCAGAAGGAGATGAACCCTAAATTGTGGTCATTTCCTTCTTCAACTCCCAATATTGCTTCATCATTCTGATTTGTGTCAAGACGTCGTCTTTTGCATCCTACAATGAAGAGAAACGCACTAATTCGAGGGTTTAGTAGCCGCGGTCTTAATCTTTCACCACTATGGTCCTCCTTTGTGGTGTCGTCCCTAACCTTGTTGATGACAAAGGGCAAGCTTCACAGCATAAATTTGTGAAGAGTTTTCCTGTAAGTGGCCTTCTCGTTTTCTGTCTTCTTTGTTTCCTTTCGTTACAGCTTCTAGTTTCTTGAACCCAAAATGTTTGTTTTTTTTTTTAACTTGAGGTTTTTTGCTTTTGATTTTGAGTCTCTTGGTTTATGTTTTATGGGTTTCATTGCTCACATATATGAGTTTTGATTTATGGGTTTTTTAGTTTTGTTAATTCTTCAATTTCTTCGATTTTTTGTGTCTATTTCTCTGATCATTTGTTGTTTGATGGCAGCGCCCCACTTATGACATTAACCAACAAAAAATCTGTGAATTGGGTCGTTATTGTGCCCTAAAACTTCCTGTTGCTCATAGCTCTTTCGTGGAAGCTTTTGAGGCAAAAATGCCCTTAAAAAAGGTGACATGGATGCCATGTTGGCATCCTACCTCAATATAATAGGTCAACTAACAGTTGATCGTTTAGATTCGCTAGGGTAAAGTGACATTGCTACGATTTTACAACTCTAGGGTTACTCCAAAAAATATATCCAGATACCCAGGGCTCTTTTCGCAAAATTTATCATGGCAAAATGCCCTTTAACCTTCTATTATTTTATACACCACATTTCAACACACAAAATATTAATTTTATGCAATGTATACACGTATTTGGAAATCGTTTTCAAGGCCTAAGATGTCTCTTTAATACATTAAGTTATGTACATGAGAATGAGTATAAAATTAATTAACAATGCCAATCAAGTACGTTGTAGGACGCCCCTCGCCCTCACAAAACCAAAAGACGATATAAATCATTTTGTTTGCAAATAAGTATCAACAGCAAATGTTTTGGGCTGTTTGGTCCCTTAATTATGTAAAGTACCTTTTTAGCCCTCTAACCATAATAATGTTAGTTTCAAATGATGATTTGCTTCTTGTGTGAGTTATTATTATTTTTAAAAACTAAATTCAATATGCCAGGATTTGAGAATGTTTTTCTAACATAGGCCTTTTTTTAAATTTTTTGACCATGAGCTTTTTAGAAAATGAAGAGAGAGAAATAGAGCTTTATATTAAGTTAATTAAAGTATCAAAGTTGTACTTTTCCCTATAACATATATTAAAGCATCCTATGTCTTTTCTCATCCTATCGATAATAACGGGAGGTGATGAATCATATAAAAATATTCAAGCACCAGAGACATTGTGTATATTATAATATAGAGAATGGATAAAGGCAAGCCACAAAAATAACTCACGCACAATATAGCACTAGGCCTATGCCTAGCTAGAAGCTCTTGATTGAAACTAAAATTAATATATATGGACGGTTCATATCTGTTTTAGAAATGAACTAATCTCTCTCTTTTTTTTCTTTTCTTTTTTTTGATAATACAGGCAAGCCGAAACTTGAGAAAATGAAAGGGACTAGATTATAAGACTCTAGCCCTTAATACAACAAGAAAATACTAGGAGTGACAGGATCGCTGATCCTTCAAAATCATATCAAGGCATCCTCTAGGGATAGTCGGAATCATAACTACAACGGCACCAACGGCAATGCTATGGCCCTCCTTGGCCATGTAATTAGCACAAGAGATGTTATCTCTTGGAGTATGGTGAAGTTCCACGATCTAGTCTCGGAACAAGAGGTCTCTAGTCTCCCCAATAATGTCTTTGAGGGAATGATTTGTATGGCAATCTCTCATAAGGATATTGGCGGCATTAAGAGAATCGGAGTAGATGACGATTCTCTGTAACTTCATCTGAAGGCCAATCTGTAACCTTATCATGATAGTATAGATTTCCGCTTCAATAACAGTAAGTAGGCCAAGGGGTTTATAGAAGCCCATCAACCATTCTCCCTAGGAATTTCATATCACTCCCCTGCATGCCGCTTGGTGATATTGACACACCAATCCATCCACATCAATGCGGACTGTGTTTTCTGGATGGGGGTCCAGGATTTCTCCTCGATCTTGTCTAATTGGAAAATTTTGTGGTTTAGCTTTTGATTCGCTCTGTTTTCCATGAGCAGGTAGTTGCACTGATGCAGCATCTCCCTGGTTTCCGTGCTCTCTCCTTGAAATAGAAATTTGCATCTAGTTGTCTGATGAAGACCTTTTATCGTTAGCCTTGGGGTCCACAATCAACAATTAACCAAGGATTGCGTATAGGCAAACCTAGGATCGTTCTCTCTTTTCGAGGAGCCTTTTATTGAATCCTAAGTAATCTAAGTGTCATGCAAATGAAATGAAAACAAGGGGGGATTGGGTTTTTTATTTTTAAATTAATAAACTAAAATATAAATGTAATTTAAATGAAGCAAAGATAAAATAGAAAATGAGAAAATGAGATTAATTAGATAAACAAACGATTAACCCCAAACTCGTGATTGATTCTAGACAAACCGAAATCTCTGCATTTGTCCAAATATTCCCTCGACTAGACGATCGCCTAGCATTTGATCGAACACGTGGCGAGCTCGTTGTGCGATCGCACAACGCTTTCTTAGAACCGGTCCGACCTATGTCCTTGGGATATCAATCTAGGTATTAAATCTAATACCTAATCTGCAATTATAATCGGATCCGATTAAAATAAACAGAAACGAATTACGTTATCGCTTGAAGCGCGGCCCTCTGGATTCACAGAATTCCCAATCCATGGGTCAACCACAAAAGCTTAGCCAAGCATGGCTAGGAAAAAACACAGAAGAAAAGATGAAGATGAATATATAATATTGAGAATGTGTTTGTAGCCACCATCTAATCCTTCTTATATAGGAGAGATGACTAAACAAAAATAGGAATCCCTAATAATAGGAAACCTCTAATAAATAGGAAATCTCTAAAGATTGGTCTTTTATTACAAAATTCGGGCAAAATAAAAATCCAGAAAAATGCATCTGTCTTTAGCTCCAATTTCGTCCATCTTGTTGTCCGAATCAGTCTTCCAAGTCTTCATAACAATTGTAGATCTCTGAATCATCTAAAAAAAGAAAGAAGAATCAGGCTAATCGGATATCTAGATCAAAAGTTATGGCGAAAATACTAAATCATTGTAAAACTGGAATTTAATCATAATAAATGAGTTCAATCCAATTAAAAGCTCAAAGCCCAATTAAGTAACAAAATTCATGATTTATCAATCAAACATTCCTAAATTTATTCACTAAGAGATACAAATAAGTGTAATAATATTCAATCATCATTGTCCAGAGAATCTCCATGAGAAATTCTGAAATCTTCATTTTCCAGGTTTATGACTGGTATTCCAATTGAGCCAAACCTGAAAATTGCCAGAGAAAAACTGGGAGAAATAGTTAGGTTTTAAAATAAGTTTCCACAAGTTTCTAGCTCGCTCACAATCTCGAATTATGTAAATCACACTTTCCTCCCTATTACATTTAAAAGGGCAACCATTGTCATTGGCGAGGCCCCTCCTGGCTGTAACATCCCAATTTCAGAGCCAAATTTTTTTTAAAAAAACATCAGAGTAGAGCATTGGCGGAATAAAAACATTGAGTAACTGATTATAACAATAATGGTGGCGTATCTGCCTGTTCATAAAGATTAATACATTATCTGATTATGACTTTATGTCTCATCGGCCGATCATTACTCGGTATTCACGTGGTCTTCATCTTCATGTGTGATGTCTGCTCTACTTACTCTCACCCTCCGTCCATGGTCTCTCTCTCCAGACCTTGATGTGATGCTATAGTAAGAGCTGAGATCCAACGTTCATCGGATCTCAGGTAACGGTTAACCTCATGCTTATATAACAGTACTTAAAAACGGCGAAACGTCCAACAATGCACTTCTGGACAACGTAACGGCAAGAAATCAGAGTTTTTGATGTCCCAAAAGAGTAATATCACTTTTATTAGTGATTTGACAACATAACTGGCATTTTAGGTAAAAATTACCATTTTGCCCCTATATCCCTAATTGGCGGAATTTCGCCAGCACTTCGTTACTCTAGCAAATTTTCATCCCGAAATTTCGCCAGAACTTCGACGCAATTATGATTCTTGAAAATAATGACTAAAATAGCCCTCCCATATGATACCCAAATCATACTTGAAATTTAAAGGCTATTCTAACATTATAACCCCTACTTTTGAAAAACTGCGAAAGCTTCAACTTTTCGGCGACTCGATCCCTACTATGTTTACACCTCTGCATATTTTTCAACGCAAACAAGGATCAAAACATTTGTAGGAATCTTGTCACCTACTTCCTAAATCTAACTAACAATTCTACTAACTACTAAACTAAAAACTAAAGCCCGAAAGACTTACCCGTTGAAGACTTAGAACAATTTTCCAGGGCTTCACGCAAAAATCTCCGAGCTTCTCTCTCTTCTTTCTCCCTCTAGGCTCAGCCAAACAAGGGAAAATGGTGTGAAATATGAAGAGAACTCTTGCCTTTATATAGGCAAATTTTGGGTCCTAAAGTGTAATTTTCCTTCTCAAATTTTGGGTCCAAAGTTGTAATTTTCCCTTTAATATTTAGAAGGATGATTCTTGGCCACACACCTCACACAATTCGGCCACTTGCTCCACAAGCCAAGGGTGGTCCAATTGAATGATGACAAGTGTCCTCATTCAGTCCAATTTCCCCGATCGGTACCCAATTTGCGTAATTTCGGAAAAATCCCAAACTTCTGGATTTACAACTTTGAAGACATATTCTCACTTATTAGAAATGTCCAAGTTAACCTATATTTTGATTTCATATAGGGCTCCAACAGTCCAGTTGAGTCTTTCTCGAAAAACTTTTCGTCCTCTTGGCTATCTGGCCTTTTCTCAGAATTTCTCTATTTCGTCTTATTAGGAAAAAGCACAAACGGCTTCAGAATTAACTTCCGCAAGAGTCTAACGGAAGATAAAACCCACTGATTAATATTTTACCTTGACTTTGGGAATCTCATTCCTAGATCTCTAGATAGGATCCGTTTCCTAATTCCCATTTTACTATTCACCCTTTATAACTTTAATTAATTATATTATTATTATAATAAAACTTATATATTAAGTTTTCTTTTATTTATTATTATTTTTTTCTCTTTTTCTTTTTTTTTCTGCCCTCTTTTTTTCTTTACTTCGTTTTTTTTTTTTGATTAATTATTTAATTAATTATTTAATTAATTAAATAATTATTTTTACATAATTTTTACAGAATTTTCCCTTTGGTCCATTCTTGCATTTAGGCTTAAAAATACCTAAATTCAACTATTTTTCTCCAAAATTTCCAAGTAATTAGTAAATATACTTTTACTAATTTTCAACCCAAAACCACTAATTTTAGGGTTTTACATAATTATTCCTGAATTTCCTTTACTTAAGCTTAAGTAATTAGCCAATAATTTCCTAATTACTTTCTTATCACTTGTTGATAATTTTCTTACTTAGAATATCCCATTATCTCATAATTATAACACTGACATTTCTGTTTCCATGTGTTCTGCAGTATTTTAGAATTTGTGAGGGCATTATAGTCATTACAATACTTTTGAATATCTTTATTCAATTTCTCCAAGTGTGTAATTTATTAAATTACCCTAATTAGAGATAACATACTCTCTTTATTCAAATAATTATTTCACCGACTTTTAGGATTTTTCACAATTTTCCTAAATCATTTATGTCCCTTAGGGCATTTTGGTCATTTGGCACTTTGGCCCTTAATTTCTCTAATTTCCAAGAGATTTTTCCTTAGAAAATAAGATAATTATATCTTATTATTTGATATCCCATATTCACCTATTTTTTATAGGTATAATTTTACCAAATTATGATACGTATTTTTGGGGTATTACACTGGCCTGAAGAGAATTTGTGACAAGTCTCTCATAACTAACTTGCCACATGAAATATTTAACTTTTTTGGGGATTTTCCATCTCCACACTTAAGCCCAAAAGGTGTTAGTGCTTGCTTCCTCACTGTCGGAGAGATACTGATAGGCTGATTTGACAGAGAAATCCCCATCCTTAGCTGCTCTCCAGGTAAAACAATCCGGGGAATTGTTGAAGGGCGGATTCATTTTTGAAATGATGTGAATAATATTAGAAGGTAAAACTCCAAGCCATCTATGATAGTCCCAAAGTCCATTAGACAGAAGGTGGTCCCTAACCGTTTCATCTTCGTTAACAGAGGAGGGATATTGAGCGAAGGATATGATAGGTTGAGTAAGAGGAAGCCAGAGGTCAGTCCAAAACTTGGTTCCCGCCCTGTTGTTGACCTTTTTACCAACACCATTGAGAAATTTATCCCAAACTTCAATGATTGCTTTCCAATAAAAGGAGGAATTTTTCTGTCTGGAAATATTAGGCAGATGAAGGTCACCACAATTGTATTTGGACCACAAACATTGAACCCATAAAGCATCTTTTTTCATAAGGAGGCTCCAACAAAGTTTCATGATGAATGCTTTGTTTTGGCAACAAAAATTTTTGAAACCCAAACCCCTTGATTCTTAGCTTGAGTAATTTTCTCCCAAGCAATAAGATGCATTTTCTTCACATACGTCTTCTTCCTGAGACCATAGGAACTTCCTGGAAATTCTCTCAATTTCTCTAATTGTACATATTGGAAGAAGAGTTGATTGCATGCAATGGCTAGGAAGGGAAGATAGAACAAACTTGATAAGCACTGAACGTCCCGCAATAGTAAAAAAATTGCTCTTCCACGGGGACAACTTTTTCCTGGCTTTTTGCACAATAGGGCTATAGGTGGCCTGAGAAACTCTTTTATGAATGATCGGAACCCCCAAATATTTACCAAGGTCAGCAGTAATCCCAATCCCAAGAAGTTGATCAGCTCGATAGCCCTGTTAAAGTTAACTTTTTTAGAGCAGACCATTCGGGATTTGTTAAGATTGATTCTGTATCCCGAGACTTTGTAGAAACTTTGCATTACTTTATGAACTTCAATCATTTGGCTACAAGCTTTTGTGAAAAGAATGAGATCGTCGGCAAAGAACAAGTGAGAGATGTGGGGCTACCTCGCTTGAAACGAAAAGGTTTCCAACGACAGCCTTCACATTCAGCTTTGATTAAATGGCCCAGGCACTCCATGCAGAAGACAAATATATATGGGCTCAAGGGATCTCCTTGTCTAACTCCTCTAGATGGGATAAAACTCGGGCTCTCGTCACCATTCCAGATGATAGACATAGAGGTAGTTGAAATACAGGCCATAATGAAATCAATAAGGTTGTTCTCCAAGTTAAAAACATTTTAGCTTATTTTGAATAAACCCCCGCCCAATCTAACATGCATGTCGAAAGCTTTCTCCATGTCAATTTTGATTGCCACAAAACCTTTCTTCATCCCGTTCTTTCTCAGTATATTTCATAAAGTAAGATTAGATTGAAATGACCCTTCCTACCCCTGAGTGGTTTCTTTTAGAGTAAAATACATCAATTACCCCTCTATTTTGAAAACCTATATAAACCTTCGTTAAAATTAAAATGCATGTTACACAAACCTTCCTTGTATTTTTGAAATTTTATTTCCATATCCAACCGTTAGTTGACCTTAATGCTAGGTTTTTACATTTTCATACACAAACCTATATATATATATACACACACATAAATGCTAGGTTTTTATATCAGAAAATTAAAGGAGTTTATATATTTCATGTCAGAAAAGGAGTTTTAATCCAGTTTGATTTAATTTAATTTAGCATGTTTGATTTTTTATCATTATTTAAGTTGTTACAATATTTATAGCAGGAGGAGGGCATGCGATGAGGAACTCTCAACATAAAATATTTTATTTTACATTTTAATATTTCAAAATTTCTTGTAATTTATAACTATATCCTGATATCTCTATTTTTTTTTAGAATATTTTATTTTGTATCTGTATTTTAGTTTTAACGATATTCATAGTAGAGGGAGAGCGTGCTAGATGGTGGGAGTCCTTCCTATTATATAATCAATAGATCAATACATTTGAGTAGACTAAGAAAATGAAATAAATTGTTTAATTTTAAGAAATATGACATAAGCTCCCTAAAATATTCTTATTTAACATTTAACTATATACAAATGTACAAGTTGAGTAAATTAGTTAGAGAGAAAAATCATAAATATAACGTAGGGGATAAGATGGACTAAGATGTTATATCATTTAGAGTAAAATACTTTAACCACCCTTTGTTTTTTCTTAATTACACAAACCTCCCCTTTATTTTGAAAACTCATATGGACCTCCTTTAAAATTAAAATATCTGTTACGCGAACCTATCTCAAAATTTAAAAATATTTAATATGAAAGGGACACGTTAATAACCAACAAGGAATGGGTTAGTCCTTCCACCATATTTAATTTACTACGGCCTGGATTCTCTATTCGTCGCGTGCCACTAAAATCAAAATTATATGAAGATCAATTAGTACTACCTCTACAAAAGTGTTTCTATAATTAGGATCGGAGAAAGTATTATTTTCGGTCCTAAAACTATCCCTTAATAAACTAATCCTACATGGATCAGCAAAATCAGCCCCACTCTCTTTGGCATTTCATTTCCTTCGGCCGGGAAGAATCTGCATCACATGAAATTGACATTATCTACCTCTTCTTCATCATCATAATCATCATCATCACACACACACATATATATATTTATTTATTCATTTATTGTAAATGAGCAGGATATACATGTGTAAAATATTTTATTTTTAAATTCATCACATATTGGATCAGCAAAATCAGCCCCACTCTCTTTGGCGTGCGAGGAGGGACTTTTAAAGTAAAATATTTTATTTTCCCTATAACATATAATAAAGCATACTATGTCTTTTGTCATCCTATAACCAAAAAAAAAATTACAAAATACATATTTATAATAAAAGTCGCTTTAATTAATTTGTGTTTACAAAACTGACTTTTCATATGTATTTTCTTTTTTATACTGTCACCTAAAACTAATCAAAATCATCAGTTAAGGCAAAGTCTGCTTCTTGCGGCAAAAATGTGGAAGCTTTTGCAGCAAAAATGTCTAGAAAAAAGGTGATGTGGATGTTATGTAAGCATGTCATCTCAACATAATAGATCAACTAAGGACCCGTTTGATACGCGAAAGATCGGTCGAAGGAAACGGAAGATTGCAGATCTTCCACCACCGAATGCGTTTGGCAGCACTGCCTTCCAGAAACCATCTTCCAACAACCTTCAATCTTCCTTCGTTCATGGGAAGACAACTTCCCTCCATTTTCGGTGGGAACTTGATCTTCCCTCGGGAATAAATTCTCAAATGACCATCTTCTCCTCCTTCAATCATCTGTCTTCCTTGCCATTGCCGCCGACGCCGACGCCACCTCCTCCTCCTTCTGCAAATCCCGACACCGACGTTGCAAGTATGAAGAAGGAATCTGAAACTTTGTTTTTTTTTGGGGCTATTGTCGGGTTGAGGGATGAATGAGGGATCAGAGAGGGACAAAGCAGGGATTTGGGACGAAGCAGTGATCTACATTGAGAGAGAGAAGGATGAAGGAGAAACTGTTTTGTTTTTTTTTTTTTTTTTGTTTACTGGTTGTCAGCCGAGACTACAGCGAGAGTGAGGATGAAGAAGAGAGGAATGAATTTTTTAGGTTAAGGGGTATTTTAGACAATTGATATTTTTTTTTTTTTTTGTAAATTATCATCTTCCATCCCCTTTTTCATGTTTACCAAACAACTCATTTTTTTTTAAGTTCCCTCTCAATCTTCCTTTCCTTTCCTTTCTATTCCCTTCCTTTCCTTCTTCATATCTGTAATACCCTAAAATTTGACTTAGGGTAAATATCATAAATTGGTAGAGTATACCTATTGAAAATAGGTGAATATGAGGTCTCAAACACCTTGTATTGAATTTATCTTATTATTAGGACAATTTCTCTTGAGATAAGATAATGTGTGAAAAGGTCCCTAAAACGTTAGATAATTTGCAAATAGGTCCCTAAAATATTTATGGGTTATAAAATACCCTGAAAATATTATAAAGAGGAAAATAAATATTTATTTGAGATAGTGAAGAATATTGTCCCTAATTTAGGTAATTTATTAAATTATTACTTTGGAAAAATTAAAGGAGAAAAATCAAAAAGTATTGTGGGGTCATAATTGACCCCATGATTTTTAATATTTTACATGGAGCGTAAAATACCAATGTCAGTCCAATAGTTGTGAGATAATGATTAATCCTAATTAAGAAAATTGTCAATAATAAGTAAGTGATTAGATGAATAATTATTGGCTAATTGTTTAAGAAATGAATAAAGTGAATTATTAGCCAATTGGAGTAATTACTAATTAAGATGATTAAGGCATAATCTAAGGGATTAAGAAGAGGGTTGAAAAGTCAACAATTGGGCAAATAGGAGGCAACATCTTTTGTCAAAAAGATGCCCTCATTTTCGAAATAATAATACAAGAAAAAGAAGAAGAAATTTTGGTAGAAAACTTAGCAAGTAAGTTGTTGAAAAGTCAAACAAAATAGATTGGCCAATGAGAACATAAAAGCATGGTATATCTAAAGCATGTTCCTTGGTCATTGATGGCCATTTAATTTCAAAAATTAAAGGGAAAAACAAAAGGAAAATTGAGTGAAAATTAAATAGAAGACTTAGTGTAGAAGTTGTGGAAAAGTCAAATAAAAACTCTAGCCAATAAGAGCATAAAGCAAGAGGATATTTGAGCAAGTGGATGAGCAAGTGGGAAGCAACATCTTTTGCAAAAAGATGCCATGCAAAACGAAAATGGGAAAAGAAAAGAGAGAGAAAATATGCCAAGTATGAAAGCAATGCAAGTTGGCAAGTTGCAAATGATATTTTGTAGAGATATTTGATAAAAAGCAAATAGGATAATTGAGAACCAATGGAAATTAAATCCTAACTCAAAATCCTTGAATAAGTTGGTAAACATCTGGACGTATTATGAATCAGTGAATTTTTGTCTAGAAGTTGACGCTACCCGAAGCAATTTCCGTAACCAATGCGTTTATCCGAAAATCTTCGGCATGCAATGGAATACCCTAAATGGAATCAAAAATTTAGTTAACCAAGGTATTTCCAAACAGGAAGAATAGACCTTCAGGGCTATGTTGCCGGTTTTCTAAGATTTTATTACAAGATTACGCGATTCGAACACCGAACCGGGACTTTATCGGTAGAAAACTTCTAAGGCAAGTTGATGTCATCATGCATGACATCATTGGGATGACTTCATTGGTGGGAAAGATGACATAGGGGACGTTTTTTGTGGTGGAAAATGAAGGAGAAAACTTGTTTGCTAAGTTTTCAAATTGAAGATTACCGTTTTGCCCTCGCTTTTCTTCTATAAATAGCCACCACCTTCATTTGAGTTCTTCACACCAAATCCTCTTAAGGATTTCGAAATAGAGAGAGGTTTTAGAGAGAGAATCTCTGGAGAAAGTTGTAGCAAAGTTCTTCAACGGGTAAGTTCTTCGGTTCTAGTCTTTAGTTCGGTAGTTCTTGAAGTTCTAGGGTAGTTGTTGTTTTGATCTTTAATCTTCCAGTATATTTTAGATATCATTGTTTAGGATTTAAAATGATATTTATTTTGGAAAATATGTTGGAGTAAGGGATATGTTGAAATTCTGGAAGATTAGAGTCAAAGTAGCGAAGCTCTGGCGAAATTCTGCCGATTAGGGGGTCAGGGGTAAAATGGTCATTTATGACTAAAATGTCCGTCATAATGTTTGATCATTAATAAAATGTAATATTATCCTTATAGGATATCTGTAATCACAAACCGCTGTTGTACCGCTGTCAAACGTACCATTTTTCGTTTTCTGTCGAAGTACCGATTACCGTCAACGAAAGTACGTTCGCGTCATCGTAACACTAATCTGATGTTTATGGTATGCATGTATGTGCTAGGTGTACAGTATGTGGTAGTTGATAGCTCTGTGATATGTTTATGTACTGTTGATATGTTTACGTTTGCCATGGGCGATATATCTGCATGCTTTTGGGCGATATATGTATACATGCTTTTGGGCGATGAGTGCTGTAATACCCGATTTTCGACTTACCGAAAATCTTGTATTTTAGGAATATGTTACCATATTAAATTGGTTAGCATAAGTGACTTAGAGTCATATAAAATAATGGCTATTTTAAGTTTAAAAAGAGCCATGGAAAGGTTATAAAAATACTTAATTAAATTAAGTGTTGATTAGCAAATAATAGGCAAATAAGCTTTGCACTAATTGAGATTAGTGACATAATTCTTCAATTTGATTATGGGAAAATTAAAGTAATCATTTTTGAAATAAAAGATGGCTAATTATTGAAGGAAAATTAAGGGCCAAAGATGAAGAAATAATACTTGTCTAAATAATCCTTAATTGCCATGATTAGCTAATAAACAAATCCAACAATGACAAGGGTAATTAAAGGGCAATTAAACACTTGATTAGGGAGATAATTTAGCATCTTAATCATCCCCAACATGCTGGCCAAAAACGTGCAGCCCTTATGAGAGAAGAAAAGAAGGAAAAAAAATTAATGAATTGTGTTGAAAAGTCAACAAAAAAACACTAGCCAATGAGAACAATGGACTATGGGATATTTTGCAAATCAAATACACATTAAATGGCTGAATAAGGGGCTGCATGTCGACAGCCACAAGAAAGGAGGAGTTTGGGATGGAATTTAATATTAAACAATTGAGTTATTGTGCTAATAAATGACACAAACAAAAGCAAAAGCAAAACACAAATAAATGGCTATTAGAGGGGGCTGCATGTCGACCATAAAGGAGAGGAGGAGATTGATTCTCAAAAAGTGATTTTTCCATCCAATGGTTAAGGTGAGAGTTGGGAAAATTCTATTGCCATTTGGGTCCTAGGAGTTTTGCTATAAATAGAGGCCCTTGCTCTTCACAAATTCCTCACCCCAAAACACAATCACTTCTAATCCTTTGGGATAGGGAGTGAGATGTGAGTTTTTTTTTTGGAGAAGAGGAGCAAGAAGGATGAAGGAGTTATGCTTCAAGAGGTAAGCAAGCTTTTAGTTTCTAGTATTTAGCTTTGTAGTTCTTGAAGTTCATAGTTAATATAGGCTTTGATCTTAGATGTTCTTGAGTTTTCCAGTTTTTAGTTTTTAATTATAGTTCTTAGCATAATTATGGTTTTGATCTAGGAAATTGTTAGGGAAATTCCTTTACTTGTTTTTAGGCCTCCTTGCATTGAAAAATGCCTAATGAGGTAAAAACTTGTGAGGGAATAAGTTTTGGAAAGCAATAGATTATGATTGTGAAAATTGTAGAATTTTCAGTTGTAGAACCTATGCTGGCAGCGAACAAAGAAGATAATATTTTATGAATTAAATGATCTTATAAAATCATGAAATTTTACATGAATAGAGTATACATGTAGGTATTTCCAAATATATATGTATCATTTGGAGTTCTACATAAGGAGATAAAAATCCTTGAAGTTAGGCTATTTTTCCAGACGAAATTCTGGACAGAGTTTAGAAACCTTAAACCTGGGAATGACTCAAGGAATCTGGGAAAAAATAAATATTTTTCCTCAAAATTAAACATCCTAAGGATTTCAAGGAATTTTACAGATCCTCGTTTCGATTTTTTTAGAATTAATTATGATTTTTCAAAGTTGTTGGAAAATCTGCCCAGAAATTCAGTATTTCGTTTTTGAGCAAATGTAAGGGCAAAATTGTAATAAAACATTTACCAATGGTAGAAATGTCAAACAAGGTGAAAATATCCTTTTTGATATTATTTTAAGAAATAGAATATTAGTTGTGATATTATGGGGAAAAAGGAATAATCCGACGATAACGTATAGGATATCCGGGATCAAGTCCGGAGTCGGGCCGGACGTTTGACCATTGCACAGCGGAAGGTACCGACCGTCAGATGTACCATATTTCGTCAACAAAGTGTACGTTCGCGTACTGTAACACTAACTCTGTGCTGCTCATATGCATATATGTCATAGATACGTTCATAGACCGAGGCTCTGTTTAGGGTCGTCGTTATACATACAGCTTTACACGGGTTATAGTTATGATAATGCCGTTTGAGTTTTCCTAGCGCTGAGGACACGACTGTACATCGTGGCACGGATGTTGCAAACCAGGGATAACTTTGCATGGTATTGTAGTTGTTATCACATGATCATACGATGTGACCGGATTGATCATTGTTGTTATGTCATGAATATCTGGTAGCTTCAGGGTCCGGAGGACCAAGGATCGGAGAGCGGGGGAAGTAACAAGACTAGACCAAACCCCAGGAACAGGGGAGGCACCGGTAGACGGAGCCATAGAGAGGAACCAAGGGGCGGAGTCGTAGTGATGCGCCGGTCGAGGCAAGAGCCAGAAGAAGATCATCAGAGCCTGTTGTTAGGCATGGGTCTAATGAATTTATTTCGAACGGTTTGGTGCCGAAGGCAATGCTAGTCTACGTGGGTGTGCCAATCAGTCGCCGTATAAGTCAGTGAGGCCCCCTGGTAGACACTTACCTGGTCATTCTGTTCGGTTAACGGAGTTAGGTTCATTGCCCCAAGTCTGGTCAAGGCTTGGTCTAGGTTGTATAGTTACTTTTTATGAAATGTAATTGTACAAAGCTCTGTATATTGTATCAAATGATTATTCCTTCGGGAAATTTTTAATATATCAGAATACGCTCGGCATCGTCATATGTCGGGGTATTTTTTATATCAGGTTACTCATATATTGTCCAAGTTTTTAGTACAATGCTCTCCGTTTTCCGCAGTACTCTGATGTAGCACCTCAAGTTCTGTTGACTTTTCTAAAACCAAGTGTCATCCGACACAATTTGTAGTATGGAATTTGGGGTGTTACAAGTGCACATATACTGTTGCTGATATGTTTGTCTGTAGTCCATATGCTGTATATGTAAATATGAGGTTAACCGTTACCTGAGATCCGGTACGGATCACAGCTCTTAATATAGCGTCAGGGTCAGGAGAACCAAGGACCGTGGAGAGAGGGAAGCAGCAAGCTTAGAGACCGGCTGAAGACTTTCTGTTATTGTTCTTACTTTTGAAAACTCTCGGTTACTGTACCGCTTCTGTAATTAGCCAGTGGGCATTTTGAATATATATATCAGTTACACTCTTGCTCCGATGCTCTACTCTGATGAAAAAAAAATTATACTGTTTTTGAAAAACGGGATGTTACAATATCTTCCATGTAACAAACAGGGCCTAAAGGTTGACTGTTTGGATTCATTAGGGTAGCGACATTGCTACAATTTTACAACTCCATGGCAACATTACTCTAAAAAATAGATCCGGATACCCAACGCTTTTTTTGCAAAAATTATCAGCTCAAAAATGCCCTTTAGCCCTCTATTATTTTACACACCACATTTTCAACACACGAAATATTAATTTTATGCAATGTATACACGTATTTGGAAATCGTTTTCAAGGCCTAATATGTCTCTATAATACATTAAGTTATGTAAATGTGAATGAGTATAAAATTAATTAACAATGCCAATCAAGTACGTTGTAGGGCATCCCCCACCCTCACAAAACCAAAAGACAACATAAATCATTTTGTTTGCAAATAAGTATCAACAGCAAATGTTATGGGCTGTTTGGTCTCTTGATTATGTAAAGTACCTTTTGACCCTCTAACCATAATAATGTTAGTTTAATTGTTTTGTTTTGGTTTGATTTATTATTATTTTTAAAAACTAAATTCAATATGCCAGGATTTGAGAATGTTTTTCTAACATAGGCCTTTTTTAATATTTTTTGACCATGAGCTTTTTTTTATTGAAACTGATGATTTTATACTTATAGGATTGAAAAAGATAATTTATAAAATGAAGAGAAAAAAATAAAGCTTTATATTAAGTTAATATAGAGAATGGATAATCTCAAGCCACAAAAATAACTCACGCGCAATATAGCATTAGGCCTGCCTAGAGCCGGGAAATCGGGCCAAGCCCATCGGGCCGACCCGTTTAAGCTCTGGCCCTGTAGGGCTCGGGCTTGAAAAATAGATCAAAATTTTGAAATTGGCCCTGCAGGGCCGGCCCTGTAGGGCCTCGGGCTTAATCGAGCCGGCCTGCAGGTTTCGGCCGCCCGTTAGGCCCGTTTTACTCGTAGCATTTTCTTTAAAAAATTTAATTACCTAGACTTCAACTTAATGAATGTATTTATTTGTAATTACTTAGATTTTTTAGTTTAAACTATAACCCTTTCTTATGTTTATTATTATTCTGTATTAAAACACATAATTAGTTATTATAAATTTTAAAGAATGGATGTTTTTATATTAAATAAACACATACTTCGGTATTACAATATTATATAAGTAATAAATTATAAATATATTTTGTGTAAAATAAGTATAATTATTTTTACCTGTCAGTAATCATGCCTGAATCGAAGGAATCTGCAGACACACACAAAATTACGAGAGGGAAAGGCATTTTTCGTGGGCATACACAAAGGAATTCCTTTGTTTAATATTTTTTGAAAAAAAGGAAAAAACATATTCTTTGTGTTTATTTGTTTTTATTATGAATTAATAAATGTGTTTATTTGTTGAATGATTTATATTGTTTAGATATTAATGTTGATAACATTTATTTGATAGATTAGAACTTTAATGGTTGCAATTTACTAATTATATTTCTTTGAAAAAAATCGAAGGAAAAAGAAAGAAAAATAGTTAAAATCTAGAATAGTAATTTTCGTGCCCGTAGGGCCGGCCCTGGCCCTGATACTATCGGGCCGGGCTTTAAAAAACAGATGTTTTCCTTACTCCAGGCCCTGTAGGGCCGGCCCTGTTGGGCCCAGGCCCTGTCGGGCCGGGCCGGCCCTAATTCCCAGCTCTAGCTTGCTTGAAACTAAAATTAATATATATGGACAGTTCATATCTGTTTTAGAAATGAACTAATCTCTACATCAGTTTATTTCATAAAGTAAGATTAGATTTAAATGACCTTTCTACCCCTGAGTTGCTCCATTAACCAGTGGTTTCTTTTAGAATAAAATACATCAACTACTCCTCTATTTTACGTAAATTACATAAACATCCCTCTATTTTGAAAACCTATATAAAACTTCGTTAAAATTAAAATGCATGTTACACAAACCTTCCTTGTACTTTTACAATTTTATTTCCATATCCAACCATTAATTGACTATATATATATATATATATATATATATATATATATATATATATATATATGGGTTTATCGTTTGTCAAGTCACTTAAGGTTATGTCAAGTCACTCCAAAATTACGTCGTTTTGGGGTTAGGAGAATTAATGAAGGGTGTTTTGATCAAATTCATATAATAAATACAAAAAGAAAAATAACAAAACACCCTTCATTAATTTTCTTAACTCCCAAAACGACGTAGCTTTGGAGTTAGGGGAATTAATAAAAGATCTTTTGGTAAAATTCATATAATAAATACAAAAATAAAAATACCAAAATACCCTTCATTAATTCCCCTAACCCCAAAACGACGTAGTTTTTGAATGAGTTGACATAACATTATATCAAGTAACATGACAAATGACAAACCCTATATATATAATCATGTTTGAAAAGGATATCCAATTTGATTTAATTTAATAAAACTAATAAAATTAGAGAAATAGATGGAGGGAAAGAAGTAGAAGAAGTTTTTAAGAAAAGGAAAAATTTTAGATAAGAACCACTGTAGCAAATTAATTTCCATTAGCTCCCAAAGAAATATTAATTTTCTCCGCAATATAATCAAGTAAAAAGACAACAATAACCCTTTCAAAATCAAAGGAAAAAGAAACTAATTTGCAAGTGGCAAACACATCATCAACAAGTGAAATTAATTTATTAACAATGACACATTGGAGCACCATCTAGTCAAATTCCATTTGTAAGTAGCAACCACATCATAAACAAGAAAGTAGTTCTATGAACAAGTGAAATTCCACTTTTTCACCAAGTACCATCCTAAAATTATTCACAAGACTATTTCACTTGTTCAGAAGAGTATTCCACTTATTCATAATGTATTCGCCGATTGCAAATCATGTTATTTCTCCTTTGATTTTTGGAAGGGTTCTTTTTGTCATTTTACTTGACAAATTCATATCACTGCAGACCTATCAGACTCCAGTGAAATTTCAGATTTCCTTAGGTTCTAACAGGAATTAATTTGCTACAATAGTCCTTATTTAAAATTTTCGCTTAAAAAAAGAGGTCCATTCATGTTGATTAAAGGGGTGACTTTACTATCAACTTAGATAAACTAATACTAATATATAGTAGAGAGAAGCGGATCCTCTTTGTTTTTTTTTCTCCTTCTCTTCTCATAATCTTATCTCCAACCTTAAATTAAAACATGAATTATTCAAATTTAATACTACCTCCGGTCCTAATTATAGGAACACTTTGTAGTGTAATTTACACTACAAAAGTGTTCCTATAATTAGGACCGGAGGGAGTATATCATAAAACTATTATGCAGTAACATAATCAAGTGATTCATATTTAATATTTTACTCATCACGCTCCTACTTTAACATATCAGAGGAGATTAGTCAATGCTCCATTTCCTGCTCATAATTAATATATATACTAACGAAAATTCTGACATTTTTTCAAATCTCAATAGTATTATAAAGGAGTGAAATTATAATATATATATATATATATATATATGTGTGTGTGTGTGTGTGTGTGTGTGTGTGTAACTCATCATTTTCTTATTCAGTTTAATTTCTTATTTTATCTATTTTTATCTAAATTAGACACAAAAAGTTCACGATCGACCTTAAGCCTGTGGAAAGACTATTTTGCAGCTATAAGTGACATCCATTAATTAGAGGATCAGATATCTGTGGCTGAAAGAAATTTGAAGACAAGACAAAACGAAACGAAACGAAACGTGCATAAATAGATGCTCCTACATCTGAAATGCTCTAAAATAACCAATCAAGCTGTTAATGGAGATTATCAGCAACCTCATCATCGTAAAGAAGAGAACATAAGTTTGAATCCGGGAGAAAGACACTTATTGGGAGAGCTAAAAACCTTTACACTCTAAACTTCAAAAGGGGAAACCTTTCATATTATCAAAAAAGAAATACACTCTAAAATTAAAAGAAAAAATACTGTAAAATTATGCAATTTTGATTTTTTTAAAAAATCGTAAAATAATTTAGACTTGAATAATCTCATGCCCAATCAAAACTGCAACCATTTTATGTAGAATATATTAATTAAAAAAATATTCAGGAAGTGGTGGGGCCATGAGAGAGAGGAGGTGCAGTAGCTAAGACTTATAAACTACATTTCACTTTTAAAAATCTGCAATATGGGACTCATGACACATTCCCTCAGGATTAGCTCTATAAATAGATGCTCCTACTTCTCAATTCCTCACAACCAAAGCCAACCCTAAAGTCATCCAAAGCCCAGACAGCCAAACCTGGCAAAAAATGAAGACTGATGCACTCTTTGCATTCTTCTTCTTCTTCTCCGCCGCCGCTCTCTTTGCCATCACCACGGCTGAGATAGTGTATGACTCAGACGGTGACCTCCTAAAAAATGGAGGCAATTACTACTTATTGCCTCCTGGTTTAGGAGGTCAGGCAATTAAAGGTGCCGGCATTGATAAAAGTGATGGCTCGTGCTCACTCGCCGTCGTGCTGAAGTTGTCGTACAAGAAAGGCTGGCTAACAAAGATTGCATCTCCATATCGCACGCTTCACATTACTACCGACTATCCTTTGTGGATATCATTTGCTCAGTTGCCATTAGGCACATGCACTAAGAATCCCCTGTGGGTGGTCACAAGGGTCCTAGGGTTTGGAGAACCGGTGATGGTCGGAGATGCTAATGAATTTCCCGTTCCTCTTTCTGGTTGGTTCTTTATTAAGCCCTATGATTCTGCTAAGTTTCACTATAAGCTTGTCTTCTGTTATGAGCATGGTAAGTGTGGACATGTTGGTTTCAAGACTGATAGCCATGGCAACAACCGTTTGGTTGTCACAGAAGACGAAAAAGTACAACCATTGGTACTCAAGTTCGTCAAAGAAACCAGTGATGAGGTTGTCACCTCTGATATATCAATGGTGGTCTGAACTGTGAATACTGCAGAATAAACATCTCTGGGCATCCTAGCTATATATATATATATATAAACAGTGGCGGAGCCACACTTGCATGTGTCTGTAAGTGCAGACACTAAAGTTTTAGAATACATATATATTTTGAAGGATACCCTCATTATAAAACATCAATGGCTCAATGGTAAAATAGTTACTCTGCCCACGCTGCAATCCGTGTTCGATTCCGGGTAGGTGCATCCATTCCTCCCTTTTTGCAATTCGCATGCATCATTCTTTTCCTCATATATTTTCTTTTATTTTTTTTCATAGGTAAAAAAATTACAACAAAATACCCACTATTTCCATTTTATATATATTTTTAAATATTATAAATTATATACATTTATCATATATAATTTCAATCTTAATTATAAATAAATCCTAAAAATCCATTTCTTATATATTTTAAAGATTATAAATTATATATATTTATCATATATAATTTCACTCTTAATTATAAATAAATCCTAAAAGTAAAAATTAGGATATTACAAAAGTCGTTGAGCTCATAGGGGTATTAGCCTCTGTTGCTGTAATACCCTAAAATATGACTTAGGGTAAAATCATAAAATGAGTAAATAATACCCATTAAAAATAGGTGAATATGAGGTCTCGAGCACCTTGTATTGAGTTTACCTTGTTGTCAGGGTAATTTCTCTTGAAATTAGATAAATTGCAATTAGGTCCCTAAAATGTTGAAAATTACATATAGGTCCCTAAAATACATTATGGGTTATAAATACCCTGTGAAAGCTATAAAGGAGGCGAGTAAAAATCTATTTGAAATAGGGAATGATATTGTCCCTAATTTAGGTAATTTATTAAGTTACAAACTTGGAGAAATTGTAGAAGAATACTCAAAAAGTAAGGAAATGACCGAAATACCCCGTAGATGCTAAGATAATGCAGAGACATGAAAACAAAAATGTCAATACAAAAGTATGAAGGTAATGAGGTGTTCTAAGTAAGAAAATTATCAACTTGTGATAATTAAGTAATTAAGTAATATTGGGCTAATTACTTAAGCATAAGCAAAGGAAATTCGGAGATAATTATGTAAAACCCTAAAATTAGTGGTTTTTGGCCAAGAATTAGTAAAAATATATTTACTAATTAATTGTAAATTTTGGACAAAAATAGTTGAGTTTAGGTATTTTTGAGCCTAAATACAAGTATGGACCAATAGGGAAATTTTGTAAAAATTATATAAAAATAATTATTAAATAATTATTTTATATAATATTAATTAATTATTAATTAAATAAAAACGAAAATTAAATAAAAAGGGACCAGATTTTTGACCGAAAATCATGAGTTCAAAATGAAGATAAGAAGCAATGGAATAATATCATGATATTTGTAGCATTTTTGCACATGTTACATTATTTTAATATATAATTTATTATGATGAATAGTAATTAAATAATTAGGAAACGGATCCTATCTAGAGATCTAGGAATAGGAATTCCAAGGTCAAGGTAAAATATTGATCGGTGAGTTTTTACCTTCAAGTGACCTCTTCCTAAGTAAATTAGAGGTAGTTTGTGCATTTTCCTAATAAAACAAAATAGGGAAAAATGCATATAGGCATATTTTTGGAAATAAAGAAAATAAATTCTAACTCAATATCTAGGAATGAGTTTGAATTTATTTAGACATATTTGGAATCGGTGAATTTTCTCTAGAGATTGGTGATTCCGAAAACGCGTTTCGTAACCTTAGGACCGTACGAACACGTTTTCGAGAAACTTCTACTGAACACGGAATGCCCTGTATGGAATCAAGGTTTAGTTTAGAATAGACATTTCTAGTAAGTAAGAGGAGATCTTCAAAGTTAGTTAACCAGAATTTTGAGATTTCTCCGAAAGTACGCGATTCGGACACCGATCGGAAACTTATCGGTAAGACAACTTCTTGAGGAAGTAAGTGACATCACCACCATGACATCATGGCTTTAAATGATGATGTCAGCTGCCAAGTGGCCCGGTGAGGATCGTGACATGTGGCAAAGTGCGATCCGGCCGATATCCGATATGAAAAAGTAGTGAATAGTGTCACATTTTCTTCTATAAATAGCCAAGTTTCCTCTTCATTTCTCACACCATTTTGAAGAGCAAAACCGATTCTAGAGAGAGGATTTTAGAGAGAGAAGCTCTGGAAAAAATTACAGCGAAGCTCTGGTAAGTTTTTCGGTACCGAGCTTTAAGCTTTCGTAGTTCTTTCAATAGTTAGAGTAGTAATGCTAGAGTAGCCTTTAAATTTTTCAAGTATGATTGGATATCATATGGGAGGGCTATTTTAGTCATTATTTTCGAAAATCATAATTACGTCGAAGTTCTGGCGAAATTTCGGAAGAAAATTTGCTAGAGTAACGAAGTCCGCGAAATTCGCCGATTAGGGGTAGAAGGGCAAAATGGTAATTTTTACCTAAAATGCCGCTTATAATGTCAAATCACTAATGAAAGTGATATTACCCTTATAGGATATCGAAATCCCGATTTGCTTGCCACGTTACGCCCCCGACGAGTCGTTGTTGGAGATTTCACGATTTTCCGTAAAAGTACGCTTTTCCGTAAACGTGCTAGAAATACCGTAATCTGTCAACGAAGGTACGTCCGCGTACTGTAACACTAACTCTGATGTTTATGGTATGCATATATGTTGTGGTATGTTTATGTACTGTTGATATGTGATAACTGAGGTAAGTACGTTCGCGTACTGTAACACTAATCTGATGTTTATTGTATGCGTATATGTACTATGTGTAACGTATGCCTATTGTGGTAATTGTTAGCTCTGTGATATCTTCATGTACTATTGTTATGCTTGCGGGGTATTGGGATACGATTGCTAGGTGTGAAATGCTAGGTGTGACACGATTGCTAGGTGTGAAATGGTCGCTAAGTGTGACACGATAGCTAGGTGTGACGCATTTGCCAAAGGGATTATGTCTTTGTTGGGATATGCTTGTTTGTTGTATGATTATTTGTAATGCATACAGGGGCGGATCTTCCTTAGGACAAGTGGGGGCCATGGCCCCCCCAAAAAAAAAACGTTTAGAAATTTTCTTATAAAAAATTTAATATAATGTAAAATTAAATTTTTGGCCCCCCCAAATCCCCCCTCTTTTTATATCTTTGGGGCTTATAATTCAAGTTGTATTCCATGTGGGGTCTTATATAATTTATGTTAATATTGTCATTTTTTTTTCTATATTTCATTCTAATTACCAGAAATTTTTAGCTTATCACCCCCAAATTTTAATGCCAAGCTCCGCCACTGAATGCATATGTTGTATATATGAATATGAGGTTAACTGCTACCCGAGATCCGGTGCGGATCTCACTCCCTTAACATAGCGTCGGGCTCGGGAGGACCAAGGACCGAGGATGGAGGCAAGCACCCGCATAGAAGACCTGGATCGAAGACTTCACTTCGTTGTTCCTACAGAGTCTTCCTTTTGATGTTGTCTTTTATTTCTGAAAACTCTCAGTTATTGAGCCGCCTTTGTAATCAGCCAGATACACTACTGTTGGCTTTTTGAATCTATATATCAGTTACTCTTCCGCTCAAATGCTCTACTCTGATGATTTTAAAAAAAAAAAAAATTATACTGCTTTCGAAAAGTCGGGTTGTTACAGTTGCAATGATTCATTCCATATTTCTTAAGAAGCTCTCACAGGTATTTGGTTTGGGAAATAAATATTTCATTCTTGTTTTGCTTGATTCGAAGTCCTAAGAAGAAATTTAATTCTCCTATCATAGACATTTCAAATTCACCTTGCATGATCTTAGAAAACTCCATTCCATATTTCTTAATAAGCTCTCATTTGCTCCTTCGTTGATATTTGACTTTTTAATATCTTATCACATATGACAAAGCATAGAAATTTTTTCTTGTATGTTACTTTGGAATTTGATTGTGTAACATCTGGGTATCTGTATGCCATGAGATTAGAGTATATTGTTGTGTTTAAATTGATTTCTCCGGAAATACTTTTCAATTGAACCCCATTTTTTATCCTAAATTTTACGAAGGAGTGGGTTGCTTTTTATCCTCATTAAAAAAAAATTTGGGGGCGTTGCCCCCGAACCCCCAAATCCCACTACTAATTGTACACCCATAAATATTAAATCCTGGCTCCGCCACTATATATATATATATATATATATATATATATATATATATATATATATATATATATATATATATATATATATATATATATATATATATATATATATATATATATATATATATATATATATATATATCCAGAGTGTCAAAATAATACTACCTGTCGGTCCTTAATATAAGATTTCGTTCCAACGGGATTTTATATCAAGCATCTGAGGTAGTAATAGTAATAATAAAGGTGATGTGTTTGTGCGTGATTCATTCCTAGCTTTGTTGTACCATGAAATAGAACAACTTCAACATGTAGAAGTTGTCTCAGAGCCTAAATAAAAAGCTATTGTTATGTTATATATGTTTGACCGATGATTCGAAGTTGATTTTCTCAGAGTCTAGTATTTTAACCATTATATCTATTAAGGCTTACTAAAACGTTCTTAGTTGGATTGTGTTGAAATAGATATCATTTAGAGTCAAGAAAGAAATAAGTGAAAATGAAACATTAAAAGGTGATACTGTTCAATGATAAATGGTAGTAAAATATTAATGTCGAAGCTGGTTTTTTTTTTCTATATTAACACCGGTATCCGGTTCGGGGTTTGTGGCTATCCCTCCCAGCATAAGTGTCTTCTCTGGGACTCGAACTTAAGACTCAAAGGGATTGGCTTGTTAGACCAACTCTATGTTGCTCATTGACGTTGGTTTTATACGTACATACAGCTTTATACATTAGCCAACGTCAATTCCCAATTATACCGTGTAGCTTTAAATAAGTCAATATGCTTTCGCAATACGAGATTTAAATGCACGATTTTTAACTGAAATATTCTTAAATTGTAGTATAAATAATATTTTTAATTTATTTTCAGGAAAAAAAATCTAATACCTACTTTTTAATATATTAATCTTTTAGGACTTGAGCTAAGTCTCGATATCTTAATATTTTAGGACGACTTTAAGTTGTACCATATAAACAATTTCTACATATAGAATTAAGTAGTTTATAAAGTAGGTAAATTTATCAAATAAGTATAAACAGTTGAAGTACTAAACAAGTCATCAATCAAATAATTTCGTGTTAATGAAATAGTGAGTTTTAATCAATGTGAAAGAATGATTTATTTATTTTTTGGGGTTCAATTTAGACCATTGAATATGTTTGACGATATATAGATATAAAATTTACTTGATAACTTGATATTCACATTTTAAAGAACTCGGATGGTTAATTGTATTGGATTTTATATATCCCCAATGAAAGAGTATATATATACACACACTAAAAAAAAAAAATCCTCGCCTCTTCATTTATAAGGCCACACACACTAAACTATACATTTGATCCTTTATGTTTGCTCCAATATTTAATTTGGTCCCTTAAATTTATAAAGTGTACTTTTAGTCCCTAAACACTAACACCGTTAATTAGTTTCATCTAACGAAAATAATACTGACCGTGCAGTTAAATAAAATATGCTTAAATTTTAAAAATATAAAAACAAATTATTGTATGTTCCAGCTAACCAACTAAAAAATATTGATAATATAATGATGAGAACAATTACCCATCTTCTTCCCTCCTCCATTAATGGCTTCTCTACTCCTTTAATCACCAGATTAGAGGAGGAAGGAGTGCCGCCTGCTAGGACAAGAGTAAGAAGAAGTATCTTCCTGTTGGTGGCACCATCTTCAACTAGTTTCTCAACTTCAATAGGTTCCACCACTGCATGACTGATCTCGCAAGCAACAGACCTACAGATTGTTCACGCCTTTCCAGAACGAGATTTATACCTCTGATCCGTCAATGTCGAGTACATTCTCAAAACCAATTTTGAGAATTTCGAAAGGTAATTGTAACAAGGAATTCGCTTTAGGTTTTGATTCTGGAATTATTAAATAGATGCAGATTCGTGTCTATGATGCTAAAAGATTGAGCGGTTTGAATTATTAACTAGTTTCAGGATCTTATTCTAATTCCACATGGCTGGAAGAATTACGGATCAGAGGTGGAAGGAGTGCCGATTGACAGGAGAAAAGTAAGAAAATGGAAGAAACATTGGAGTGGAGAAGCTATTAATGGAGGAAAGTGAGCGGTGCATATTGGAGGGAAGAAGATGGGGTAATTGTTGTGGTCATTATATTATTAATATTTTTTAATGGGTTAAATACCTAATTTGTCACGGAAGTTATGCTAAGGGAGCGCTCAGCACCCGGAAGTTTTTTGGGTACCAAATTTGCTCCGGAAGTATGAAAAAGGTACCAAATTTGCCCAAAACTGACGTAAGGTCAAACAGACGTTTGCCACGTCGAATTTTTTTAGGTTAAATACCTAATTTGCCCCGGAAGTTTTTTTGGTACCAAATTTGCCCCGGAAGTATAAAAAAGGTAGCAAACTTGTCCAAAACTAACGGAAGGTCCACGTAGGTCGTTCAAACCCGAGGCCCTCCAGGGCCGGCCCTACAAGGCCAATTTCAAATATCTCGTCCATTTTTCAAGTCCGACCCTTGACGGGCCAGGGCTTAAACGGGCCGGTCCGATGGGCTCGGCCCAATTTCCCGGCTCTAGTGGGACCATTGTGAACACCATGGCTCTTTGATGTGGGGCTGAGGACCTGCCAGGCGGTGTGGAAAATTCATACCAAACGATTTTATCCCTTATACCCTTACAATTTCTCGATTCTCAAATCTTCAGGTACTACCTTCTCACTCCCCCCCCCCCCATTCCCTTATTTTACTTCTCTGAAATTTTACAATTTGGTGATTTTTTATTTATCTTGATTCAGAGAACTATTTGGTTTCTTGGTAGAGCATTTTTTAGAGTACAATGGCAATACAAAATTGTTCTAGGATGTTTCTTTCCTAGCCATGTGGCATTTTAACGACCTACGTGGACCTTCCGTCAGTTTTGAGCAAATTTGCTACCTTTTTTATACTTCCGGGGCAAATTTGGTACCAAAAAAAACTTCCGGGGCAAATTAGGTATTTAACCCAAAAAAATTTGACATGGCAAACGTCTGTTTGACCTTCCGTTAGTTTTGGGCAAATTTGGTACCTTTTTCATACTTCCGGGGCAAATTTGGTACCAAAAAAACTTCTGGGTGCTGAGCGCTCTTTTAGTATAACTTCCGTGGCAAATTAGGCCTTTAACCCTTTTTTAATTGATCAATTGAAACATACAATAATTTATTTCTATATTTTTAAAATTTAAGCATATTTTATTTAACTGCACAGTCAACATTTTCTGTTAGATAAAACTAATGGTGTTGGATTCAAGGACTAAAAGTATACTTTATTAATTTAAGGGATTAAATTGAACCTTAGAGTAAACATAAAGGACTAAAGAAAGAAAGACATACATACATACATACATTCATGAGGTTTAAACTTGGACCCACACACACACATATATATGTGTGTGTGTGTGTGGGTCCCATCATTTTATGTGTGTGTGACATGAGAAGTGTGTGTGTATATTTGTTTCGTATATATGAGTGCTTGTCAGGCATTGAGCACAAGTACTTAATATATAATATTTAAAATTCGAGGATCGTTGTCGCCTTCAAAAAATACTAGAGGATTGTAATTTGTAAGTGACAGTTTTTGTTTTCTTCCATAATATTGCTTTCATTTTATTTAGAAAAAAGGATAAGAAAATATCATTTGAATTTCAAAATCTCAAATCAGTTTCCTACAAGAGTATAAAGGTATTAAATAGTAGTATTCTTATTTGTCTTTTTATCTTTCATTCAGGGACGGAATCAGGAATTTTGATGACGGGGGACAAAAATAAAAAATATTATATCATAAATTAAAGTACTTAAAATATAATATAGACCTAATATATAAAAAAATTAAAAGAAATCTATTACATAAATTAATATCACTTCATTTGAATCTTACTTTACTTGTTTTCATATTATTAAACTCATCTATAATTGAATCCGTGTTAAAACTCAAAAAATTAAGAAAAGATTAAAGAAGCTATTTGTTTTCATATTGTTAAACTTATCTATAATTGACTCTTACTTTACTTGTTTTCATATATATATATATATATATACATGACGTGCTAAACATAATATCCAGTCTCAAATATAAGAATCAATTGACTTTTTTTGAAAGATTAAGGAAGCTAATTAAAATACTTTAAAGTATTTATATTTATCAGTTTTTCTCCAACCCAATTTTTCTGAATAATTTAATCATACACAACATATTATTAATTAAGTAACTGATTTAACTTCCTTAATCTCTTTTAAAAAAATTAATTAGATTTTATATTTAGAACTATATATATATATATAGGCATAATAGAATTAGAGACTTCTAAACATGCATCTGCGACCCTCATCTGATCTACAACTAAACACACATACATATATATCAAGACACACATATATAATTTTTCAAAAAAAAAAATTAGGGGGGCGGGGGCCACCCCTAGCCCCCTCTTGGGTCCATCTTTGGATTCATCCCCTCCCGACAAATCAAACACACCTTAAAGATATGTTTGTTTGGTTTAAGGGGAGGGGAGAAGACGGGATGGGATTCATCCTCCAATAATCCCCCCTTCCTTCTTCTTCAAACAACTTTTTATAAAAATCCACAACTAATCTTTTCAACTGATTTGGATCTTCAATCCACTCCTCCTTCTCATCTTTAAGCATGGTTATTTTATTCCTCCTCCTCCTTTTAACCGTACTTAAATAGTACTACCTCCAGTCTTAATTATAGGAACAATTTTGTAGTGCAAATTATACTACAAAAATGCTCATATAATTAGGACAAGAAGGAGTAATATTTAGTATTCCTATCCCTATCATTGATCCATTCCTTCCTTGACTTTTGAAACCACATTATTTCCTCTTGTTTCAACACTTCTCATAGCTCCCCTTGTATCTTCCATTCCAATCCGCACAAGTACGCATAATGTCTATTTGAATTGCTAATTTGCCTTTGTAATCCATCCAGACGAGCTAGCAATCTTCTCTTTTTGAATTGTATATTCAAAAAGACCTCCTTATTCTATCTTTCCAACATTCCCTTAACATTCATCAACTTCTCTGAACGCAATGAGCGAAATCAGGAACCACTCTTTCTCCTCCGCAGCAGTGGGCGACGGAGTTCACTCGCAATCAGCCGGTGAAAAGTTTCAAGGGCACAAAAACCCTAGCAGGGCTATCGCCAGATTTTGAACTCAGTACGTATTTTTCGAGGTAAAAAACAAAAAAACTAATTCCTAGAAGAAATACAAGTAACATTTTTTCTTCTTTAAACCTATCAGCCACATTTATGTCTTCGTGAAAAAATGTGATAGAGTGTGTATGTATATATATAATTATCACTATTTGACCAAAAATATATATATATAATTATCACTACATTATATTTTTATATATTATTTTTGCCTTGTAGCCAGGGGCAGAGCTTGAGACAAATATTTGGGGGAGACAAATATTTGGGGGAGCCAAATAGTGGTGGGGGGATTCAGGCGTTCGGGGTAGCGCCTCCGAAATTTTTTTTTTAAAGGAAAGTTTTATATGTATTAAAATATAAAAGAATATAAACAATAAAAAAAATACACCAAAAACATTGGAAGGCAAGATGCTTTAATTTATGTGATTGTGAATCTTTGGTTCAACCATAGACTTCATGTAATTGAACACCACAACATTGGAAGGCAAGAGGTTGAGGTTTAGAATGAAAAATCAATAAACTTCATCCACAGGTGTAGTGTAAAATGGGTAAAAGCATATTAAATAATACACCACCACAAAAGTAAATTTCATTGATAAGCTAAAAATTTCAGGCAATTAGAATGAAATGTAGAAAAAAAAAATGACAAGATTAACATAAATCACACACAAGACCCCGCATGGAACAAAGATTGATTTATAAGCCCCAAAGATATAAAAGGCTGACATGCAAATGGAAAAAAAAAAAAAAAGAGGTAAAAATGTTTTAAAAAAATTGGGAGGGCCAAAATTTAATTTTACATTATATAAATTTTTCTAAAAAAAATTTTAAACAAATTTTTTTTTTTTTTTTTGCCCTATTAAGCTCCGTCGTCCTTGCTTGTAGCCATAACATTTTTTAATTTTCTCTGCAAAAAGATTGACTTGGATAATGAATTGTCACTTTTCGAGCAACTTGCCAAAGATTTTGGTAAGACCGTGAACGTAAATAATTATATATTATATGATTCAGGAATATAATGTTAATCAAAATAAAACAACTCATTTTAATTAGGTTAAGAAAAGAAATTGCAACCAATGGGAGGTTGGTACAAGTGGTAAGCGGTTTGTATCGCTTAAGTAAGGTCTCGAGTTCGAACCTTGTGAATGCAGAAAATTCTCGCTGGGAGACTCACCCACCACCGCTAGGTGCGCAACCTGAGTCGGATCCGCACTAGTTAGAGCGAAGCTCTGGTGAATCAGGTGGGCAACAAAAAATAATAATAAGAAATTGCACCAAATTTAAAATGACATAAGTAAAAATCAATTACAACCTCGCAACAAAAATAATATTGAAATAATTCTTAGGATGGTTTATTTATAAACTGGGTGTTTATTATGTTATGTAGTATCTTTTTATTTATGTATTGATTTTATTGAAAAACAAAGCCTCTTGCTATTGTCCATGTGCCATGACCCCCAAATATGCTTATAGCAAATTCATGGTTCATTCACTTTATTATTTTAAAGTTAGATTTATAAAGAAGGAAATTTTTGTTTTGAAAAAAATGTAGCCATGTGAATGATGGGAGAAAATTAAAGAGGTGAAAGCATTTGATGAAATGAAGAGAAAATCGAAGAATAGTCTATTTATCTCGACGTCGCTAGGGCACAACGATGGAAGGTTACCAATGACATTGTTCTTGATAATTTTGCTCAATGTGTCTTAAATAATCCAATAATTGAATTTTGTTTCCCTTCATTACTCTCTAGCGGACTTAAGCTCTTTCTCTATCTCCAATTTCTTCTTTATACATATTTGATTGACTAATAATCAAACTTAACCTTATAATGGTTAAGTAAACATTGTTACAAATGGAAAACTTTCAATTTCAGGGCAATATTAAACAAACAAAAAAATCTTGAACAATGTTGCTCCTGAGTGAAAACTTCCAGAGCAAATTTGCACCTTAATAAAAATGACGTAGATGACACGTAGACCAATTAGCTTAGTATATTAACGGTCAAACTTAATATGGATAACAGCCAAGACGAAATTGCTACGATTTAGAAACTTTCAAGACAATATTACTCTAAAGAAGAATTTTCAGAGCAAAATTGAAATTTTTTGACAACTTCTAATATAAAAATGGACGTTAACCTATGTTTTACAAGATCAAACTTTCCATTCATATTTCTAAGATAATCCAAACAAATAACTTCAATGCAATCCCACGTTGTGAATGCTAGGTTAAATCACATTTTCTTTTGTAGACTATGGAAAAACTCAGGAGACATAAAACCTTGACAATTAACCAACAAAATTTCTTGACTTACCATCATTCTCCATGTTCTTACTTTTCTAACTATGCCTTTGGAAACCGAAAAGGGATGGTTCAAACAGGGGATCTATGCTTCTCTTAGATTACTTGAGATGCTCATGGTGGCCTTTAGTTTCCTTGGCGTGTTCGTGCAAGACTGAACAATATTGGTGGTTGCTTGGTCTTTGTTTATGTGTTGAGCCTTCTTCTTCTTTTTTTTCTTAAATGTCCTACCCGATTCACCGGAACCTTTGGTTTTGACTAATCCAGCCCCACGTCCCGCCCACAGTCATGAGAGAAGAGCTCCTAACACCATTTTCTACATACACACACCTTGAACAAAAAACGTGGCTAAGGGAGAACAATGCCCTTTTTACTTGCTCCCAATGGTTGTTGGTTGTTAAGCCTTTTTTTTTTTCATGGTCTTTGTATCTCTCTTGTAATTGTTTTTGTTTGTTGGGCGTTTAATTTTTTTAGGCCTTTTGTTTTACTTTTGGGCTTCAGAGTTGTTGACTCGGTAGGTTAGTTATTGAAGTCTTTTTTATGTTTCGTTTTATTTAGTTAGGAATAAAATTGTTCTATCATTAGAAAAAGAATGCTTTTTTTTTTGTCCACTCGGTATCCAGAGCTTCGCCCTGACTAATCCGAATCCATCTCGGGTCGCGCACCTGACTATGGTGGGTGAGTCTCTCAGCGGGGTTTTTCTGCATTTATAAGGCTCGAACTCGAGACCTTACTTGAAAGTAATAGATTGGTACTATGATTTAGGTCATCCTCACCCATATAATTTTGAATGACATATTTTTCCAGTTTTTCCATTTATTTTTTGGTCAACAATACTTTATAGTTAAATTCTTTTTGCTCTAATTTTAATTTCATCAATTTCTCGAGAAAGAGAAAAATACAATAATAAAACAATTTTAGCTTTGTGAACCCAAAAAATGGTTAAATGATTAAATAATGTGTGAATTCCACTAGAAAATTTATAAGTTTTCTTTCTTTTAGTTTAATTGAACTTTTTTTTTTTTTGCAGGAGTTATATAAATTCTTAAATATATAAATCACACCCCATATGACTGGGAAAAAAAAAAAGAGTGTGTGTGGTTTAAACTTCTCATATTACATGAGAAGAAGAAGATTCTTACACACACATGAAATGGTGGGACCTACATCTTTTTTTTTTTTTAAAAGATGTGGGTCCCACCATTTTCATATGTGTGTGACATGAAAATACACTTCTCCTACAACATGAGAAGTGTATTTCCCTATATATATATATATATATATATATATATATATATAGGGGTTTAAACTTCTCATGTTGCATGAGAAGGAAAATATTCTTACACACACATGAAATGGTGGGACCCACATATAATATATGTGGGTCCCACCATTTCATGAGTGTATGACATGAGAATACACTTCTCCTACAACATGAGAAGTGTTTTTCCCATATATATATATAATAAGAAAAGTATTTCTCTCGTCATTGTAGATAAGTTATCTCCAGTGACCCCCAAAACTACGTCGTTTTAGATTAATGAAGGGTGTTTCCGTAATTTTAGGTGAATTAATGAAGGGTACAAAATTATGGGGGTCACTGGAGATAACTTATCTCCAGTGACGAGAGAAATCCTTTACCCATATATAATATGGGGTTTAGACTTCTCATGTTGTATGAAAAGGAAAAGATTCCTACACACACGAAATGGTGGGACCTACATATATATATAATGCTAATTATATATATGTGGGTCCCACCATTTCATGTGTATGTGACATGAGAATACACTTCTCCTGAAACATAAGAAGTGTTTTTCCCATATAATATATACTATTTATGAACTACAAACAATATCACTTATTGCTTTTAGATTTGTGCACAATATATATGAGTATGTGTTCTGGTGTAGAACACAGATTGTCTAGCCCTGAGGGGCTAGGATGTTGATGTTGATTGGGACTTGACCTAGGAGCGATTCCTAGGGCCTACGTACCCTGAAGAGGGATCAAAGTCCACGTAGTTCGAAGATTAATAGAGGCGTTTAGCCTAAGGGGGTGGTCGTATGCTCTGTGACGGTGTATGTGATTAGCGGAGTGTAGGCCGTGTAGAAGAGATGATGAACCTTTAGGGTTAACCTGCTATATATAGAGGCTACCTTAGGTTTAGGGTTTGAACTGTGGGCTTCTATGCCTCAAAGCCCAAGTGATGTGGCGTTATATCTGTACCATGTGGATTGCCCCTTGTTGGGCCATACAGCGGAATATGGGCCTTATATAAATCCGTAACAGTTGCCCCCCAGCCAAGTAGTTCAAAGTTTTGGACTGCCGGGGTGTATGCTGTCTTAGAAATGTCATCCGAGGTGTTACCCATCTCCTGACGTCTGCGTTGGGCTAGGATTTGTTGAACTTATTTCCCTGGGTACGTGGTAACGTCACATGGTTCGATGAGCCGGGGCGGCGTCCTACGTCTCGTGAAGTGTCATGATGACGACCTATGGCTTGGGAACTGTCGTGGTGAATTCCGACGGCCAAAGAGGGCGACCGAGGTAATAACCTCCGGTCCTAAGAGTGCCACGGTAAGAACCGACGACCTAAGGGTCCGAGGTGGTAACCTCCGGCCCTAGGAATGTCGTGGTAAGGACCAACGACGTAAGGGTCCGAGGTGGTAGATATGGGGCCAAGCGTAATTTCGGACAAATCATGGTGCTGGGTTAGTGTCCCGCTCTATGAGGATCCGGGGTAGCTGTGGTGGCCCCCGCGTGACTCTTGGGGAACACCCCTCTGGTTCTGCCATGATTGTCTGTGACACCTGGCTCCCACAAACTGGGGATAGATTTCGTCCATCCATATTAATTTGCTGTCGTAGCATTTTTCCCGGGCTAATTGTCTGGTTTATATTCCTGCATTTAATAACATGTAAGTAAATCACAGTCAATGGAAAATACTTACTGTGTTCTTCGGGTTTGCCTTAATTCTGGATATTTTTTATCATGCTTTTCCATTCCTATCTCGTTTCCCCCCAGCCCGGTAGTTTGAGCTCTCGAGCTGTCGGGATGTATTTTGCCCCAGCGGGTTTTACGGGCGACCCTCCGCTAACCTTACCCTCCGTGTGTCCATCGCGCATTGCTGTCTTGGGTCATTCTGGCTCTGGCGACCAAAGTCTTTTACTCACAGATCCGAGGTAATGTCTCGAAGATCCAAGGTAGTAGCCTGCTGTTCAAAGATCCGAGGTAGTTTCTCAAAGATCTGAGGTAGTGGCCAAAGATCCGAGTAGTGCTGAGATGTTTCGCCTGTATTTGAATCCAGGTGCTAATCCCGGCTATCGAAGTCACCTACCCCAAAGATCCGAGGTAATGTCTCAAAGATCTGAGGTAATGTCAAGGCAGTTTGATTCCCAAAACCAGCGAGCGACCCGTTGGAGGAGGTCAGAGGAAAACCAGTTGTATGAAACCTTTTGAGATTTTCACTTAGGTCCCTATGTGAAACCTTTTGAGATTTTCGTTTAGGTCCCTGTATGAAACCTTCTGAGATTTTCCTTTAGGTCCCTGTATGAAACCTTCTGAGATTTTCACTTAGGTCCCTGTACGAAACCTTTTGAGATTTTCGATTAGGTACCTGTATGAAACCTTTTGAGATTTTCGTTTAGGTCATTGTATGAAATCTTCTGAGATTTTCACTTAGATTCCTGTGTGAAACCTTTTGAGATTTTCACTTAGGTCCCTGTGTAAAGCTATGCGTTTTGGTCACCAAGGGAGAGAGAAAACTTGATTCTTCCTTCCTTTTCCTTAGTCACCGGCGGCCGATCTTCACCGAGGGAGAGAGAGTGACAGTAACTTTGAGGGGTCTTCAATATTAGAACTGGATAAAGAACATTTGAGGACTAAGCATGGCCTCTAAATTTATGCCAGAGGTGAAAAGTGTTGCTCGTTTAAGGACTAAGCGTATGGTTTATATGCTCCCTGATACACACCCTCTCTTAAAAGAATTCCCAAAGAGAGATCCTGGTGATCTTCCAACTATCTTCTAGTCATGTGGAGACATGGAGAATTAAAAGATGAACCATGTGAAGCGGCTCAAAAGCAAAGCCATCAAGGAGAAAGGATGAGGATCCTGCTCAAATCTGGATTCTCAAGGAGGGAGGATGAGGATCCTTCATACTATATTCTCGTCATGTGCTCAAAAGCAAAGCCGTCAAAGAGAAAGGATGAGGATCCTTCCTACTATCTTCTCGTCATGTGAAGACATGGAGAATTAAAAGATGAACACATCTGGGTTCCCAAGGAGAAAGGAGGGAGGATCCTGGGTTCCCATGGAAAGAGGATAATAACCTGGGTTTCCAAGGAAAGAGGATGACAATCCTGCCTACTATCTTCTCGTCATGTGAACACATGGAGAATTAAAAGATGAACACATCTGGGTTCCCAAGGAGAAAGGAGGGAGGATCACGGGTTCCCAAGGAAAGAGGATAATAACACGGGTTTCCAAGGAAAGAGGATGACAATCCCGCCTACTATCTTCTCGTCATGTGAAGACATGGAGAGTTAAAGAAAACCCATGTGAAGCAGCTCAAAACCAAAGTCGTTGCTCAAACAACCATCGTTTCTCTGAATCCCTTCACAGGCTACTACGATTCTTGATTTTGCTGCTGTGGATTTTTTGGAACTGCTCATGCAAAGGCATATGACTACTGCTTCTGGTATTGACCATCTTTGGTCGTAGGAATCGAAATTTATCGACTCCCCACGGTCGGTGCCACTGTTCTGGTGTAGAACACAGATTGTCTAACCCTAAGGGGCTAGGATGTTGATGTTGATTGGGACTTGACCTAGGAGCGATTCCTAGGGCCTACGTACCCTGAAGAGGGATCAAAGTCCACGTAGTTCGAAGATTAATGGAGGCGTTTAGCCTAAGGGGGTGGTCGTATGCTCTGTGACGGCTGTATGTGATTAGCCGGAGCGTAGACCGTGTAGAAGAGATGATGAACCTTTAGGGTTAACCTGCTATATATAGAGGCTACCTTAGGTTTAGGGTTTGAACTGTGGGCTTCTATGCCTCAAAGCCCAAGTGATGTGGTGTTATATCTGTACCATGTGGATTGCCCCTTGTTGGGCCATACAGCAGAATATGGGCCTTATATAAATCCGTAACAGTATGTATATTCATTATCGATGACTTCCCATAGATTAAAATAGTAAAAATAAATATAAAATGTATAATAAATCACACTATCTATATAAATAATAATAGGCTTCAGTTGCATTATTCTTTATTTTTAATTAGAAGAGTATATAATAAATACTTGAGTATAATTTGTTGGGGAAAAAAGACCTTCATATAATTAATTGTGCAGGGTCCTTTTTCTTTTTCTCCTCCTCTTCTTCCCATTATCTTATCTTTACATTTAGATTAAAAAAGAATAGTTTAGATTTAATATTTTATAAAATTATTATAATAATATTTCATAATTTAGTTTCTCTAATTGTGCAGATAATTTTAACATTTTATATTTATAATAATAATGTTATAAAATATTAAATCTCAACCTTCCATGTTTTTTTTTTCCAATCCAAGGGTCGATATGAGAAGAAAGAGAGAGTGTAAACTGAGATTAGTATGCACATAGAGATACTGTACCCACGAAATCCAAATATAAAGTGTGCGCCAAGCCAAGAGAGCCTCAGCAAAGGAAGCATATGGGCGCGCCTATTGGCAGAGAAAGAGAATTTGGTTATGTGTACGCGTAAGATTCTCTCTTTGTTGTGTGTTTGATAGGGTTTTGTTTGACTCCACTGTGCAAATCCCACTTCATTTTGGTTTGTTTCGGTGGAAAAAAATTAGCAGTACAACAGAATGTTGTGTTGCCATTGTCATTGTCAGTCTTGAAAGGGGAAGATTCTCACTTGGCTTTATCTAGTGTGTTGATTAGTGATTCTTGGGATATTACACGGTATTCCAATTCACTAATTTTTGCTTTTTAAATGCTGTTTCTTCTTCGTTCTGGTTTTAGTTCTTCTCATTTGTTTTGCCAATCTTTTCCTCTATTTTTTTTTTTTTCAGTTGTGACGGTTAAATTGGGTGTGCTATTTTTCTCCGGAAGGGAGATAGTCTTTCAATTTTGTTTTTAGAATGCTGTTTCTTTCTCGGTTTTGGTGATTGGTCCTTCTCATGTGTTTGTCAGTCTTTTCATCTATACCTCATTTTGCAGAGAAGTTTAATTGGGTTTGACGATAAAGAGTTGTTGTTTCCTTTCTTGCTTTTCAAATTATTTTCGTGTCGCCGCATTGAGGTTGGGTGTTTGTTAATTTATTACCGATCCAAGGAGAAAATAGATCATTTTGAGTTCTATGATTTATTCTATTCCTGTCTTGCCCAATTGTCATTCTACTACAAGTTGCGCGATGTCTAACAATGGCTTCTATAGGTGTCTACGAGTTTATATTTTGTCGTATGCGATTAAATCTGTTCAAATGCTGGTAAATTTTTCTTATTGAGTGGCAGTGAATACTCATGGAAAGTTTGTAGGCATGTGAAATCATTGTGGCCTCATTTAGTTTTACAATTTGTTTTGTCAGGTTGCATATACCAGCTATTATATGACAAGCAGGCTATAAAAATTGGTATTATTTTGGCTGTGTGACTACTTTCTGCCTATATTTTACAACTGGATTGATTTTCATTATGAGTAGTATACTTAAGAGATCTCAAGAGGAGACTGTTCAGTCATCCCTGAAGCATCCTCATGAAGATACTGCTACTCATTCTAAATTGTCATCACTGGCTTCAAGTGAATATCACATTGAAAAAGTTCAAGACTCCTTTGTGACAAAGGAACCAAGTTATCAATCTCATGATGCAGACAGACAATTTCCTCTTCACTCTGTACATTTGGCGCCATCATCATCTAATGATTCACATTTAGATCATCCTGCTGGTATTGAAAACAGTTTAGAAGTAAGGGAATTAAAGGATAGTAGAGATCTCCAGCTTCTCAACTGTGACGTTAAGTCAGAGAAGAAAAGGTTCCGTCTTGAGCTTACATGGAATTCTCTGATTGCTAAGAATGAGAAGGATGTGCATGTTAAAGGTAGAGATGACAAGAAAGATGTTAGATATGATAGCGATAGTCATCATGATTTCAGAGGTGATATTAAGATAGAAAAGGATGGTTACGGTGTGTCAAGTAGTCAATTGAATTGGAAAGAATCAAAAGAGCGCCATAAGGGAAAAAGACACTCTGATGCTCCCAGTGGGGGTTCGGACACCAGGCATGTATCACATGGGAATACGAAAGACCCTCATGTGGTTGGGAAGGAGGGTTCAACTGCAGAGAAGGATTACGTGGAAACTCATGAGGCTGTTGGGGAAAACAGAGATTTAAAAAGTAAAGATAGGTCTAAAGAGAAGGATAGAAAAAGAAAGGATGCAATGCGTTGGGATTGTGGGGAAAAGGAAAAACAAAGAAGTGATTGTAGAACCAGTACACAAGTAGCCGCTAAAGATGAAGGGAAAGATTCTGCTAGAGAAGATAGGGATATACAGATGCTGGAGAGGGAGAAAAGAGATCTTCCAAAAGACAAAGGAAGTTTAAAAGAGAGAGAAAAGGATAATATCAAGAGGGATTTATGTAACGGAATTGCAAAAGCTCAAATTAATGAGAAAGAGCATGGTGATGCATCAGTTAAAATTCTGGAGCAAGGTAAGGTATTGCCAGAACAAAAGAAACCAAAAGATCATGATAGTTGGAAAAATGTTGACCGAGAACCTGCAGAGAGTAAGATTGAAAACAATTCTGATTTAGGAGGTAGGCCTGATAAGCGTAGTAGGGGATTTGACAAGGAACTTGAAGATGGAAGTGCTGATGGGGAAGGGGCTGCTGAGAATGAGAAGGAAGTCTATAATTATGGTCTTCAGCGTCGCAAGAGAGTGAAAAGATCAAGGGGCAGCCCACAAGTGGCTAATTGTGAGCCTCATTTCAGATCCCATGCTCAAGACAATGAAGGGTATCTTTTTCCCCTTACTGCTTGGAAAGTTTATTTTCTAATAAGCATCTTTCTGTTTCCTTGTTAATTTTCTCATAATCTTCGTAAACAAATTGTTACTTCATGTATATGAAACTGTGATACAAATGTTAAAGCTTGAAGTTTTTTAAAAATTTGTGACCACTGAATTTTGTTTTTCAATTTCCCACCCCTGCCCCCTCTTAGTGCAGTTGGGAGGATTGTAATGTCTCCCTTCAAGTAATTGAAAATATTTTACTTCTACAGCATCTAGAACTGATTCCTCTGTTCCCCACTCCCCGGGGGAGTTTTCACCCTTCTGTCCTGAAGCACCACATTTCAAGTTCTGCTTCTTGTATGATGCAAATATCTATACTGTCTTATATCTCTTGTTTGATTGAGTCTTACTCTTTGGGGTTTTGAATTAGTGCCCTGAATGGATTTAATTGAATCCCTTCTACTGTTCTATTTTCTTTCATTTTGATAGTGACTATCCGGTTTATTTATTTTGCAGGTCTCAAGGTATGCTGTTATGTTTTGTTTCATTGGCTCAAAGTTGTTGGTTTGTTCTACATCACTGAACATGTGGCACTGTTATTTAATGTTTCAGCAGGGCTTTCTATAGTTGACATTATGCTGTGTTTTTTGTATTCTTTTTTCTTCCTTGATTTACTCATCTCCCTTGCTCGTCCTTTCTCTGTTTCAGTGTGTTGTCACTATTGTGTGATGGGCTACTGTAGTCACAATATTCGCATAATCAGTCAATTGTTTATGCATGTTGAATGGGAAAGATTGCAGCTGCTAATCTTTCTATGCATATTCATCATATAGAAGTTTCTCTCGTTTCATTTTCAGGCAAAGCAGAACTGCCTGTGTATAAAGTTGGGGAATGCATACAAGAAGTGATGAAATTGTGGAAGGAATATGAATCACCTCAAACAGAAAAAAATGGTGAAATTTCTAAGAAAGGCCCCACTCTTGAAATACGGATACCAGCAGAGCATGTCACTGCTACCAATCCCCAAGTATGATTAAACTGATATGTACAATTGTAATATTGATTTTTGGGGGGGTTTAAATGTATAATAAATTTGTCATGATTTAAATTTTTTTCATATTGAGTTTAGATTAATTTGTTCAGGTCAGAGGTACCCAGCTATGGGGCACTGATGTATACACATATGACTCAGATCTTGTTGCTGGTATGTGCTGTTACTACAAAAAGGATACAATTAGCTTTTGATTGAAACTTATTGAGTTGAATTAATTGAAATCAGTATTTGATGGGGCAATTTCGTTGCACAGTTCTCATGCATACAGGTTACTGTCAACCATCACCTTCTCAGCCTCCTATGACCATACAAGAGTTGTGTGCAACCATTCGGGTGCTTCCTCCACAAGAACGTATATCTCTGCCTTGATTTTTTTGAATAGTCATAAAGATGCCCTGTTGATTCATTTACATCAAGTTCTCTGTGCCTTGGTACTATTGAGATCAATTCTTGTGGTACAACATCTTAGTTTGCTTTTATGATGCATATAACAAAAATTTCAGTAGAAATTGTTATGATTCTGAACATTACCTATGAATTATGCAGCAACAGAAAATAAAAACAAGTGGGAGAAAATGTCGAAACGCAGCTGAACAACTTATCATTTTAATCTCAAATTCAAACAAACTTGCTCGAGCAACTCATAGATTCAATTACTTGCTTGCTCACTAAATCGACCACATTTAAGCCTACAAATATAACTCAAAATAGAACTATTTGTCATTACATGTCTGAACAAACGATTAGATCAAGTTAAAATACCCAATCCAAAAATTCAAATGACATAAATTACTTTAAGAATATAATGGCACCTATAGGAAGACATGGCCACCTATACATCTACTGGATCAAACATTTGGCATGAGTTTTTAGGGAAGGCAGTTAGCTTTTCAGAAGTGAGAGCTACTGCCTGTACAAAAGGCAATGAGAGGCATTTTTGACTGTAATGGCTACCAAGAACCTTCTTAGACATTGGCATGCAGACTTGATTGATTAGAGGCCTTGAAATATGTATCCGTGATGTAGAGGGGAAGTTAATTGCAGTGATGTTGGTTTCCCTTCCTCTCTGTCAGTTAATATTGCTATTTCTGTCAAAATTTGAATCAATTTGTTGATAATCTGCAGATTCTAAATTTCTTTGATGTTAGGTTATATTTCTACTCTGAGAAACAAGGTCCGTTCCCGTGTCTGGTGTGCAACAATTGGTTGTAGTTATCAAGTTGAACGATGTTGCATTGTGAAGGTAGTAAAAACAACTCCGGAAAGGATCTTGATTATTGCCCTGACTTTATATGATCTCTTCATTATTCCCCTGTTTACTTTTTTTTTTTTTTTTACCTGATTATTCCCCTGTTTACTTTGATGCATGTCATATAACTAAGTTTATCATGTTCTCTTTTCAATGCATGTTTCTTGGTTCTTGGTATCTCTCATTTGTGGGAGGTGGCTGATTTTTTCATAGGCGTGCTCATTACTATTTTCATAACATGTTAACTACTACTCTTAAGATTTTCTTTGAAAGGAAGGGGTGTTAGTTCTTGGAATGACTCTGCCTCTTCACATATATAACCTAACATCTGTGTTTGTACTATTGTGCATGTCATTATGTATAACCTGATTCTTGTTTACTTCTTTTTTTCACTTTTATCTAGAAAGGAGGTGGAACTATAGATCTTGAGCCTTGCCTTGCACTTACATCAATTGTTGAACCCACCCTTGCTCCAGTGGCTGTTGAGAGGACAATAACTACCAGATCTGCGGCCTCGGTTTGTCCTGCATCTTATGATTAAAACCCTTCGCATTCAGAATCTAGTTAATCTAATTAAATTTTATATTTTTATCTTAAAAACTTATGCTTGATATTTTTGGGAGGGGTTGTCCTCAAAATTGTATTGTTCTTCTCTTGTCTTTGATAAATTCATTTTTCTACGAATTTCTTCGACATTCTAATTCATTTTTCTACATGGTGGCCTGCATTACAAATAGAACGTGTTGCGGCAGCAAAGATTTGTACAAGAAGTCAGAATTCAGTACAATCTCTGCAATGAACCTTGGTATGTTAGCTTTAATTTACAAAATGTCTGTATTGGGTCACAATATTTTCCTATTCTCCCTAAATTAGATACTAGATTTTTTTTTTTTTTTTTAACATATTTTTGCTGTTATCTTCACATTAGGTTTTTATTGTTCACGCTCAATTCACATTCATGATAATAATATTTTTATCAGGATCAAGTACAGTATTAGCATTGTTGCTGACAAGGGTGTTAAAAAACCACTGTTTACATCTGCTCGCTTGAAGAAAGGAGAAGTTTTATATTTGGAGACCCATTCTCGCAGGTATCTTTTTTGCACGGGAGTTTAATATTATAGGCTTCATTCAGATCGTTTCTTTCTTGGATTTTTTTTTCTTGGATTTTTTTTTATTTTTTTTAAAAATGTATGCTTTTGAATGTGGAGCTGCATTGCATAATCACCTGTTTCTATCCTCAAATTCTTTCTAATAAACTATTTGAGTAAAAAAATGGGGTGATATGACTAGGTTAATTACTTGCAGATATGAGCTATGTTTTGCTGGAGAGAAGAAGACGAAGTTCATGCCACCAACTCAAATGCATGAACTAGATTCAGGAAAGTCTCAAAATCACCACTCACATTCTGCAAGAAGTGGAAAATCTAATGGGAATAATGTTAAGATTGATGTCTTTCGCTGGTCTCGTTGTAAGAAGCCTCTGCCCCAGAAAATGATGCTTACACTTGGCATACCTCTGCCCCTTGATCATGTGGAGGTACTTCCAAACACTAATTTTTCACTTGCATATCAATAATAATATCTCTACAATCTTCTTTTATTAGTTTCAATGTTTGGAAGCCTTTGCGTGATCTTTTGTTTCCTTTTATCTCTCTCTATCCCCCAAAAAGAAAAATATGTATCATAAGGTTTTATAGCATAATATATACATACGCACACACACATATATATAGGTGCTGTTTCATTCTAATCTGAATCATTTATATAATGTACGCATATGAAGGATTTAATTTGGTTTGATTCAGACCTTTATAGTTTTCGTTTAAGATGTGCACTGTGTGATCAGGTACTGGAGGAAAATCTGGACTGGGAAGATGTGCAATGGTCTCAAACTGGTGTTTGGATTGCAGGGCTTGAGTATACCCTTGCGCGTGTGCACTTCTTGTCAATTGATTAGTTCTTTTATTTTATTTTATTTTCTATTTTTTATTATGAGGATGATAGGGTTTTTTTTTTTTTTTTTTGAGGGGATGCTTTGCATCCAGACATCTAGAATTTTCAATACTGCTTTAATATGATAATATAGATGTTAGCTTTTCATAGAATTAGCATTGTTGCTTTGTGATGATTTATTTTTCCTAGAAGTTGTGCTTCATTGTCATTCTTGTGCAGGAGCGAAATGATTGTCACAACTAGTGCTAATAATGCCTTTTTTTTTAATACATTTGGTAATTGTAAGCTTGAAACTCAAAATACACACCACATAAGATAAAGAACTTAATTCATCCCTAACATATGTGATGTCAAGCATGAATTAAGTTCTACATCTCGGGTGTATCGTGTACCTGTGAAATTACCCTTAATTGCATATCATTTGCATGTGCCTCTTTAGCTAAAATATATGCACATTCAATGGTCTCCCTACTTGAGTAAGACAAAACAATGTGTCAATCCTCATACATAAGGTGACGTGTGGCTTCAATTTAAGCTTTGAACGGATGATCCAACGTGCTATCCCTCAACAAAATATTTAGCGCCTCCAAAGAATCAAAGAAAACCAGTATTTACTGAAACTTGTAAAGTTGACAAACCTCAAGCTCTGTCTTAATGGTCAATACATGTACAACCGCCACCAAAAAGGTCCCAATACTCTTCGTAAAACCTCTAACCCATCTTCCCCTGTCATCTCTGATCAAACCACCAACTGTTGCCGGGTTATGATCTCTTGTTGACACATGCACATCCAAACGGACATATCCTGGTGTTGGCTTCTCCCAATGGATACCTATTTGTGTTATGCTGAAAAATAATTGATGTTTCAGCCTTCCTGCCACAGCTTCTTCCCTTAGATGGTGTTGACATTGATAGACCACCTCTTTTGGAGTAGTTGTTTTGCCGTCAAACAATTCAACACATCTTGCCTTCCATAATAGCCAGCAGACATGTGCGAATATTCTTGTCCATGTCCATTTTCTAAAACGAGCCTTGCCTAGACTTCTTGTTGCATTCCAATGAAGCCAGTCCTGTAAACCATGAGAGAAAAAAATAGTATATTTATTAGGATTAATAAATTCCCTCCACACATTTTTCGCTCTCTCACAATCTCTCAATATATGCAATATTGTTTCCTCACATTGACAACCTAAAGAACACTCCTTTGTATTTGAAATGCCAATTATCACTCATGGAATTTGTCATTAATCTCTCATGGTTACTTGCCAAAGGAAAATTTTTATCTTTTCAAGAACCTGCCAACGCCAAAATCTCTACAATCCTAAGGGCGGCTCATTGGCCTTCGGTACAAATAAGAATTGTATGCTAATTTTACTGTGAAGGTTCCGTCAGGTGAATTACGCCAAATGACTATATCTGGTTGGGAACCAGCAGGGAGCTGTAGCATAACCATCTTTCTTATAACCCAGTTAGGAAAATGTTCCCTCCACCTCTGAACATCCCAAACGCCACTTGGAGTAATAAAATTAACAACCGTTTCCTCTAGGTTAATTCAATGTAGATTTGAAACAACATATTCAACCAATAGTCTGTCAAGAGGCGTCCAAATGTCCCACCAAAATCTAGTGGTTCTGCCATCATTTATTTTTTTGCCTACTCCTTGTAAAAACTTCTCCCATACATCAGTAATAGCTTGCCAGGTAAGAGAATTATACTTCTTCTCCACTCTAGGTACGCAATCATCGCCACATTCATATTTTTCTTAGACATTGGACCCATAAGGCATTTGGTTTGGTAATTAGTCCCCAACTCAATTTCATAATAAAAGCCTTATTTTGAAGTTCTAAATTTTAATTCTCAAACCACCTACCTTTTTGTTTCTCAAGATTTTCTGTCATGCTGTCAAATGCATTTTCTTGGCATTTTCATCTTGGCACCATAAGAAACTTCTGCTTATTTTTTCTATTTCCTGAATTACCCCCTTGGAAGAAGAGAAGATTGCATCTTGTATGAGGGTAATGCTGAAATAACAACATTGATGAGCACAGCCCAACCTGTCACAATTAGGTATTTACCCTTCTAGGAAGATAACTGAGATTTAACCTTTTGCATAATATGCCTAAATGTCTCCTTGGTTACTCTAGAGTGTATCAATGGAACTCCTAAATATCGTCCTAAATCAGCAGCTACCCCAATTCCTAACTTATTACTAAGAGCAATCTCTCTATTAAAATGGACATTTCTAGAGAAGAAAGCCTTAGATTTGTTAGGGTTGATTTTATGTCCATAAACAATACAAAACCTCTTCATAGTTTCCTTAATAACCTCCATCTGCCTTGATGATGCCTCTGCAAACAGTAAAAGATTATCTGCAAAAAAATAGATAGGATAGAGTAGGGCCATGTACTGACATCTTCAACGGCTTCTAACGTCCCCTTGTACACTCCCTCTTAATGAAATGACCAAGTCTCTCCATACACAAAACAAAGAGATATGAACTCAATGGATCTCCTTATTGACACCTCTAGATGGGGAGAAAGTTTGACCTTCACTACCATTCCAAACTACTTTCATGGATGCTGAACCGATACATGCCATTATAACTTGAACCAAATCATGGTTTATACCAATCGCATGCAATGTATCCTGAAGAAACCCCAAATCCAATTTGTCATAAGCTTTTTCCATATCCACTTTTACTGCAACATAACCCTTCCTTCCAGGTTTAGTACGCATGAAGTGGATGGCTTCTTGAGCAATAATGATATGGTCGCAACTAGACCTAGAGGGAATGAAACTACACTATTCTGCTCCTAGTAGGTAATTCATAATCCCTCTAAACCTATTTGCCAATATTTTTGTAATAACCTTAAAACTCACATTACACAAAGAGATAGGCCTCATATCTTTTAGACTCACTGGGATTTCCGTCTTCGGCATAAGCACTATATTAGTTTGATTAATAGTACCTATAGAAGAAGGATTGTGAAAAGCCTCTTTAATTGTCTCACATCATTTGCTCCCAACTTTATCCCACTCCGTTTGAAAAAAATGAGCATTTAGACCATCAGGACCCGAGGCTTTAAAAGCTCATATAGAAAAGGCGGCATTTTTAATTTCCACATCCATAACTTGCCTATGCAAAATCTCAACATGTTCAGCCTGTAAAGGTGGAAAATCTTTTGGCCAATCCTCCACAGATTGAACAGAATCATCCCGAGTATGTAACTTCCTATAATACTCACTTGCCATGTGGTTGAGGTCTTGTGAATTATTAACCCAAGTACCATCCTCATCATGTAATGCTAATATACTTCTTCTTTTGTGTTTGATGACTGCATATGCATGAAAATATCTTGTGTTTTTATCTCCCCATTGGAGCCATTGGCAACGGGACTTTTGAAACCATAGTAACTTCTCCTTTAATAACAATCTATTATATTCATCCCACAACTTCTTCTCGATTCTATGGAGCCCATTCCTTGACTGACTCCTTTTGCATCTTTCAATTCCTTCTAGTTTCTGAAAATGGCTTTCCTTTTATTTGGAATATCTCCAACTTTGCCTTTATTAGTGCTAATAATGCCTTTGCTAAATGGAAAAACAAGAGAAAAGTGTCTAAGAGCATTGATATTTAATCAAACTGACCCAGTTTTGAAGGTTGCAAAGTGCTAATAAAATTTTGGGAAAATTAAATCTATCAGTCCCTAAACTTTTACATAAATTTTCATCAGATCTCTCTTTTTTTTTTTCTTGGATCCTTATTATTATTATTTTTTTTTGGTAATAGTAAAATCCCCATCTTTTCAGTCTTTTTACATTGTTGCCCCTTCACTTTAATTTCTTGCAATTTCACAAACACACCAAATCAATTGCCAAACAAAACAAAACCCCATGATATAATCAAACTTAAATCTCGAGTCTCACTTTTGATCCACAAGGGACGTGTTTAGACAAAAAAAAAAATTATATTTTTCATTAAATTTTACGAGTTAAACATAACAATTATATGATTAAAATTCAGAAATCATATATTGATTGAGGATTGTTCCTCAACCAAAAAAAACAAAAACCCAATAGTTATAAAATAAAGGGGTTAATTAGTAAAATCAATGCTATACAATCTTAAGAGAAGCTACACTGAGTTCTCTAGAATCAATCTAATTACTCTGATACAACAAAATCTTTTTTTTTTTAGGCCTGCGATAAAATCCCCAACAAGACCATTCTAACATCAATCAAACTTTTATACAAATCTTTCACTCTCTCTTCTATAATCTCAATCTCATCCTCTATTCCCCTGCACTTTCTCTTCAATCCCTCTACTGCAAATTTCACCTCTCTTTCTCTCTTCTTCCCCTTCATTACTTCCTCCAAATCCCTCACTGTCTCTTTCAAATCTTTCATGATCAAATTTGACCCACACCTTTTTCTCTGCACCTTCTCACTTCCTTCTTCTTGATTCACCAATTCCTGCAAAACTCTCAACCAGCAAGATGAACTTCTTGACCTCTGTGACTTTGTGGTTTTAGGGATTCTGCGTTTTGAATCAAACGACAATCCAAGCTCGAGAAATTCACAAGCCATCACAGCCATGGCCCTAGAACCACGCATAATCTCACCGAGCTCTGATTCATCGTGACTTAGCTTTTGCCTCAGGATTCTTCTCAATCCATTTCGTTTGCTCATGATTTTGTATTTCCTCTCTATACCTTGAATTGATTCCAGATGCTCCGTCGCTCGCATTCTGGAGCTGAAGCTTCCATCGACGAAACGCAGGACCACTCTCAGCGAATCCAAATACTTCTTGACGATCTCGATTTTATCGGCGAAGTAATTACAGGCATCAAGAATTTCAACGTTGGTCTCGAGGTAATGCTCGAGAGCTTCACGGTCGATATCGTCTCTGTAAGGAACATTCGCCAACATTCCCAAAGCAATCTTCTGAGTGGCAATGGAAGCGTCGAGAAATCGAATCAATCCTGCGCCGCCTTGTTGCGGCGGTCGGAGTGTGTCGAGCTCCGCCGTGAGTCTTTCATCGAATCGGCTCTTTTCAGGAAACGGAGCCACCATGGAAGGCGGAGCTCTCGGCTGAATCATTCGCCGCAAGGAGAGGCTTCGCAGGATGACTGAAGGTGCTCCCATTGTTGTTTTTGCTCGTAGATATCAGTGTTGTTTGCTGTATGCAATTCCATTTTGTGGGTATATATAGAAGCGAGGCCATGTGGGGTATTGTGACTCGTGGAGGAATTTCATTGGATGCAAAGTGAGGAGTGTCCTAAAGGACGGGCTCACGGTGGGGTCCATTTGTGGTAGGCTGTGCCCCAGATGCCCTTAAGTTGTGGGGCCCAAGGTTATTGGTTTGGAGGGGTGATTTTGGAAGCAAATGAATTATTGGTTTTATTGTTGGGAAGAGCCAAATAATTGGGTGAATTCACTGAATTGTGAGCTGGAACTAGACGACGTGGTTGAGCAAAGAAGTAACACGTAGTAAGAATGTGGGACCCTCATGATTCACCCGAATCATTGAGCGCCGATTTAGATTTCGGGAAATCCCTTTAAGTCCCATGGGGACCCAAAAAAGTGTCAAAAAAAATTTCACACAAAATTTTGATGTTAAAAATGTCTCATTAACAACTCTTTTAGTAGGTGATTAACAACTCCATCTATGGCTTTTTATAATACTTTGAGACTTTTTTTACATCAAAATTTTATGACTTTTTTAACATTTAAGTTTGTTTGGTGTGAGCGTTAGGAGCGTTAACGGTAGAGTTAATGGGCTTTAGAGAAAAAGCTCAACGCGGTATGTTTGGGTTGCGCGTTAAGTTCACTTAACTTTAAGTCAAAAAAGCTCAAAAAGCTCATTAAGGAAAAAACTCCAGAATCCATCTTTTTCCAAAAAGCTCTCAGCTTTTTGACGTGGACCCCGCCACTTCTACCACCATCAATCCAAACACAAATCATTATCTATAACCTGACTTTTTTCTTACCGAGCTTTTTTTAAAGTCAGATAGTTTTTAAGTCACTGCTCCTACCGCCAACCCAAACAGGCTAAATTCTCTTAGAACCTTCAAGAGATTATCCCCTTAGATTGCTAGATTATCTTTCAAAATTTAAAAAACAAAGAGTAACACAAGTTTTTTTGTTCATTTACTTATTTGCATTTCCCCCTTTTATGAATACTTAACAATTTTTGTATCAGTACATATATCCTCCTATTAGAGCCATTTCTATTTAAAAGAACATATCTCTTAACAAAAATTCAAGTATTAATAAGTCACATTATAAAAAATAATAATCAGCCCATTTCGGTAAACTATTAGCTTGTAGCAATTTTACCATAATGTAGAAGGATGTGTCTTAGAAGCAAGAACCAGCCAGAACATATGGTTGGAATAATTGATGAAGATGTTTAGTATTTTAATTTGGTGGTCTTGTATTGCAACAAAGAACAGTTCGTTCTCTCACAACTATTGACTCCTTCTATCAACTTATCCATTATTCCCATCTCACCTTGTCTCTCATTTGATCCTTGTTTTTTTAATCAACCACGTTAACTTTGACTAAAATTCAATTCTTTTATGGAAAAATTATAGAAAATTCCTAAATTAATTAATTACTTATTGATATGTCTCTTAAATATAACTTATTACAAATTGTTTTTTTTTAATAAGAATTTGTACATATCTACATTGAATAAGGGGTTAGGGGTTCAGCATCCTGAAGTATTTTTTAGTGCACCAACCGTCCTAAAGACTGAAGTATTTCTTAAGGGGCGTCCATTACCCTAAGATAATTTTTTTGTGCAATTTTGCACTTAACAATTTAGATAATTTAGGGTATTACATACACCTAACTAAAAAAACTTTAGTGTGTTAGATGCACAAAAAAAATAGTTTTTGGTACTAGATGCACTTGAAAGAATTCTTTAAGGAATTAGGTGCATAGGAAAAAATACTTTAGGATGCTGGGTGCATCAAAAAATATTTAGGACACTAAATGCACTTGAAAAAAATACTTCAGGGTGCTGGATGCACCTCAACCCTATATATATTTGTATATAGACACACGCATATCTTTGTGACTGTGTGTGTCTCTATATATATATTGATAAATTAATGTTAATTGATCGATAAATAAATTAAAATCTAACAATTTAAAAGTTTTACTGACTGGAAGAGTCTACGCATCCACATACATATACTCACTAAAAACTAAATACACTTGAGAGAATAAAATAGGAGTATTTTAGGAAGAAATTGACAAAAATTAAAATGTTGCCATATAATTAGGACCAAAACCAACTCTCAAATGTTGTCTTATAATTAGGATCGGAGGGAGTATATGGTACGAGAACAAAGACATTTCTTTTTTCTTACCAAACTTAAATAACAGCCTTATTAAAATTTTAGATCGACAAAAAAGAACCTCAGAACATGGTTTAGTGTAGAATGGTAGGCTCACAAGAAACGACTAAATTTAAAAAATAAGAATAGATAAATAATTAAGTATCAAAGTTTGGGAGAATTCAGTAAAGGAGAAGATGACCCCAAATGCAATGGTTGAAATGAAAGATGCGACCTTGGGAATGAAATATGATTAAAAATAAAAAATAAAAAACAGAACAGAACAGAAGAGATGAGAAGAAGGTCCACGTGGCAAACACCGAAAATCCAACATTTGCTTACAATGTCTCCTTGTTGGCCACGTACTCATTCTCCCACATTTTTTTATTTCACCTTTGTCTCTCTTATACGCTCCATTATTATTACCAATATTGTTATTTTAATATATATATATATATATTGCAGGCAGCCAAACACTATATATTGCAATAACTTTTTTTTGGAAATATTTTAATATTTATAAATTATTTTATGAGTATTATTTTGTCATAAACACACAAACTTCAAACGTCAATATCCCACAGATTAACAACTTGCATGTCGTGATGTTTTTAGCCACAACTATTTCTAGCATCCTCATATGATGTCAGAGATCGCAGTCTAAATTCTTGGAATGCGAAACATCTACTATTACCTTATTATTTTAAAAATCTCTATAAGTTTTGTTTTATACGATATTATGTTAATGATAAATTATGGAAAAAAACACTTCTCATGTTGTAAGAGAAGTGTTTTCTCATGTCAAACACACATGAAATGGTGAGACCCACATATATATATAATTAGAATTATATATATATATGTGAGTCTCACCATTTCATGTGTGTGTGAAAATCTTCTTCTTCTCATGTCAATAAGTTTAAACCTCATAAATTATTTATGCATTATATTAATAAAAGATTGCATGCATGATTTGATAAAATATTTTATAAAAAAGTAATAATTTATCTAACTATTAATATGCAAAATATATAGCAATAAATAAACTACAAAAGAGACAAGAAGGTTCTTTCGTTAAAATTGTTAAACTAACTTATTAATTATTTGTAAAGACCATGTAATAATTAATCATATTTTATGTGAATCTATAATAATTTTTTAAATATTTTAATATATATATATATATTATATATATATATATATATATATAATGGCACCTAAGTAGTAGATAAGGGGGCAAGTGCCCTTAAATTTGGGATACTTTATTGCATGATTGTTTGGTGTCTACCTTTAATACGTTAAGATTGCCATCGGATATGAGATGAATGGTTGAATAATTATTTAAGTGTCTTATATTGAAAAGATGTATTTGATCTTGATAATAAGACAATTATAATAGATTCCAAAAATAAAGCCTAGAAGGATGACATTGTAATTATTTTATTATAATATATTTTATTAAAATATATGTACCTGAACTTATTAGGGAATCCATTGTAATTTATATACCGCATTTCTAACAAACACATTCCTTACTTTTCTAAATGAGAATCTATAATAATTATCTGATGGGTTTCCTATTACTGTTATTAGTTCATCATGTCATGCAAATTATATTATATATAGAGCATCTAAATATTTTAATTTTATATATATATATATATATATATATAAACGGTTAATTTGTTGATCAAAGACCAAAAGGATGAGTGTGTTGGGATGAATTTGAAGTTTGAACTTTGACCGAAAATCTTCGAGACTTCAACGTTAGAGTCTTCCTTGAAAACGTCTTTTTTTTCCCCGGGTCAAAAAGGCACGACATAATGTTAACGTTGCATTTACTCTCGGATTTAAATTTATTTTATTTTATTTTGGAGCCAAACGCATTTACTCTAAGATTGACTTACTCCTTTTACATTAGAAGTCGTATACCCTAATAATTCCCTAAGGCTCAAATGTTGGGTGCATTCTGTAAATAATTTTTTATTCATAATATAAATCATTTTATCAGTCATTAATAATTTTTTCCTAAATATTACCCCAATTACAATTTATTAGGAGAAGATTTGAAGTCTATAACCTTAAATAATACTCTAAGTGATGATTCAACCAACTTTAGCTCGTTTGTTCTGGGTTCACATTTCATGCTCATTTCTTATGTGCTTATTATGTGTTGATCCCCAAATAAAAAGGGATTTCTTTTTTAAAAAATACTTCATGCACTAAAAATTAATTAATTTAAGATACTGAGTGTTGAAAAAATATTTCAGATATTAGGTGCTACTGGAAAAATATTTTAGGATACTGTTGTTACAAGAAAATTATTTTTGTATGTTGAACTAAAAATTAATTAATTTGAGATACTGGGTGCAAATAATATTTCTAGGTGCAACATACAATTTAATCTAAATAAATAAAAATTAATAAAAAAAAATGTCCCCACACAAAAATTAGAGGGACGAGCACATAATGAGCATATAAGAGATGAGTATGGAATGTGAACCCGTTTGTTCTGGTGAGGTAATTAGAGATAACTTATAATGTGGATTTAGACAAAAGTATAATTTTTAGTCTTTTAACTTTATACAACGTTTTAATTGAGTCCATTAACCGAAAAAAATGCCTTTTTAATCCTTTATTCATGACGGTGGCTAATAGAAAATGTTGGTATTAAAATTTTAGTGTTAACAAGAGACATTATCAAATGCTAACAAATAAAGTTTAATTTTTAAAATTATAATAATAGTTGTTACAAAGAATTATTATTTGAAGGTGAGAGTTAAATGACTAATTAAAAAGATATTTTCAAAGTTAAGTGACCAAATTGAAACCTTGTCTAAAGTTAGAGAACTAATGTATTTTAGTTATGGACTGGAGAGAGTAATTTTTTTACTTTTATCATTTTTTTCATAATTTAAAAAACTTTAAATTTAGATAATGTGGTACTCTTGAAGTATGAAAGTATTTCTCATTTTCATTAGTCAGAATACAAATGAGGTAGAGCTCGTGGAATATGTAAGTATTTCTCTAAAAAAATATGCTTCTTTTTTTATATTTTTGTTTTTGTATTTATTACATGAATTTTACCAAGACACCCTTCATTAATTCTCGTAACTCCCAAAACGACGTCGTTTTGTGGGGTTAAGGGAATTAATGAACTCTCAAAACGACGTAGTTTTGGAATGACTAGACAAAATATGTCAAGTGACATACGATAAACCCTATATATGTATACGTTTGTGTGTATTTATTGGTTGACACGATCAAAATTCTCACCCATTTCAGTGTATGGTAATCAACGTATGTGCACACATAACTCATAAGGCTTGGAGAATAGTGCTATAAATTAGACTAACCGACCAAATTGAAAAATGTATAGTTATTTTAATTTCTTAATTTAATTGATTAAAGCATAACCCCCCAAAGATATATTATATTCGAAAACATAATTCTACCATATCTTTCATCAAAACCAAAACCATCTTTTCTTTTTATAATGAATAGTTTTATTGGGTGTTCAGAAGAATTAATTACTACTCATAATATAATTATTAATAACTATAATTTTTTATTCTCACAGGCCACAGCAACTTTAAAGTATAATAACAAATCACCCATAAGCACCAAATAATAAACAAACACATGAAAACGAACTTATGTTAATACTAATACATCAATTAAATGTTACCAAAACACATTGAAAGATCACTATAATCATAATCAAAAGCCTGCTATATATGAGATGTATCACAGTATCATTGCACCTAATTCTTTGTTTAAAAAATTAATTAAATTCACATAAAATATTACTATGTAATCGTTAATTAACTGTACTGTTCATTATACGTATCAACAACAAAAATATTTTTTTTCCCTCAAAAGCAAATTACTTTACAGAGGGTTTCTACTTTCTGGCTAATTTATTTTAATTTTCACAGCATATTATTATATGAATGTTCCATCCTTCAACACCACCACCACCACCACCAAATGAGGAGGAAATTGATAGAGAGATTAATAGAGGCTCGTCTCAGTCATCTGCTGTTACTATTCAACTGTGGAGCTTTCCGATATATTTTTCTCCCTCTCTTATTCTTTTCATGTGTGGTGTGTTTGTTACAATACTCATCTCTATTTATTTTGTGACACGTACAAATATATAGGCTAAAATATTTAGATTTTTCTCTCTTGATTTTGAGTCTAAAAACTAACAACAGTACAACAGACATACATAAAAACATACTCCCTCCAGTCCTGTTAGAAATCTAAATATTTTAGCTAGTTTTAGGAAAATGAGTAAATTTAACTAATTTAACTCATCTCATTAATCTCCCTAAAATCGGTTAAATATGTCCTATAATTAGAACCGAAGGGAGTATGTTTTTATGTATGTCTGTTGTACTGTTGTTAGTTTTTAGACTCAAAATCAAGAGAGAAAAATCTAAATAAACAAAGCATGTCCTATTATATATATCGTCATTCCATCATGCTTTAGTACTTTATCAATAAAAAGCATGTCCTATTACATATAATATAATTTAAAACTGGCCACACACACACACACACACACACATATATATATATATAGATCTGATTAAGTATATAATCAAATGACTCATCTACTGGAAAATACCGATCGACCATGTTGGAAAATCCTGAGAGAAGATTCAAGCTCCAGCCTTTTGTTTCAATCTCTTTGCTTTTTTGTGCCATTAAACAATTGCATACTTTTGGGTACAAAGAATAATTATATATATTGCCATTCCATCATGCTTTATATCAAAAGATAAAGGAAATTAAAATATATAAATTTGATATCTTTATTAGGTTCCACAGTTCCACTAATATATATATATATATATATATATAAAAAGTGAAAGAAAGGCATTGCGAATTGAACGTGGAGATCTAGGTAGCTTGATTCCTTCTCAACAAAAAGAAACTTATTTCTAGGGTTTCCAGCATGCCAAACACCACAATATCACCAACTTTAATTTGTTATTATATATATTCGTATAAATAATAAATATACTTGATATATTTATTTTAAAGTTAAACTTAATCTCCTCAACTTGAATAAACTATGGATGTGAGCCTAATGTTGGCAACTTTAAGAACAACTTTTAGGAAAACGAAATCTTTTCCTTTATAAGGAAGATCTTAACGTATATCTCAGTAGGTGTACGTATATCATTGTTCATGCATGTACCAATAGAAATTTATATTTTTTGTTGTTGGTGTAGTCATTGTTGTCTAATTGACTCTACGAGTTTATCGTTTTTATACTTATATCTTATTAAATCGAGTCGGGTTACTGGCAAACTCGTGTCTGCTATAAACTCAATTAAACTCACAAGCTTACACACCTAATTTATCGTTTTTAGGTTTCTAGCTCACATAACTGTCTTAACTCACTTTTAAACTCGTGTTAACTTTTTCGAATTTGTCATCTTCAACGGCTTTATATATGAATTTTATAGAATTTTTTTTTGTTAAATATAATAAATTATGAATATTGATATATTTTATTTCAATTATTTGGATTTAAAATATATTTAAATCAAATCGTTGTCATTTTTTTATATTTTAATTATTTGATTAAACATTCTTAATACCTATTTAATAATAAAAGTAAATGAGTTCCCGATAGAATTTATGTTATTGTCACGAGTTTGCTTAAATTCGTGAGTTTGACAACCTTGGATATAGTATGTGTAGGGTTTTATTTCATATGATAATCAGTATCATAACTGAAAATATAGAATCGTGAATTATATTTTGGATTTCGTATTTTAATCTCTTAAAATTACTTTGTTTTTAACTGATTCAAGCCAGCGATAAAAAGATAAAATTCCTTTTATTTTTTTTAAATAACACTTTGAGACCAACGAATCTGTTATGGACTCAAATAATGGGCCTGACAGATATGAGGCCCAGTAGGAGTGCTTCATACCTTTAAGCAGGTACATTGTTAATTACCCCTTGAACATGCCTATAATCTAGGACCGTACAAGTAGTGGAGCATGCACTCACAGAACGTGAGAGGCACACATCGCTGGAAGAGAGGACTCAAGGCAATGGAAACGAAACCCTAGGTAATCCCTATAAATAGGAGGTTACCCACCAGGTGTGTTCCCTATGTTCACTATTCCATTATTTACTATCCAGTCTCACTATGCACACATCTCACCCCTTTGGCAAAACGCCTTGTCTGTGTAGCACAGTGATCTGCAAGCATTCTCCGATACCTCATTGATAGATATCAGTGAATGTACTAACCTCCCTTGGTGCTTAATCTATAAGATACATTGGGAAAGAGCTATTTGATCCGACATTAACGTTACCTAGCCTATTGAGGCTAGACATTTATGTTCTATACTAAAATAGAATCATATAGATATAAAGATCTCATTGAGTTTTTTATTATTATTATTTTATGGTTTGGTAACGTTGGTACTGATATATGGAAATTTAATTTGCAACTAATATTCTGAATTTTAACAATAACATTTTAAAAAAAAAAAGTCTTCAACGAATTTATGTGAGTGTAGGAATTTCACATTGTGCTTGACTTTGGTATATAAAAAATTTCACAATCAATTTCCTAAATTTTAGTTAACATGGATGATTGGAAAAAATTTATTAAATAACAAAGACACTCATATTTTATAGTTTACTGCTAATTATATAATATTTTATAAATAATCTTTTAAATTTTAACATTGCATTTATTGAGGACGTTAGTATTTTATTTAAAATTTGGAATATTTTTGTCTAAATTGTAATTAAATTAATATGTTAATTTAAAGTGTCATTTACCATTTTTTACCAAGGAGGCTCTTGCCTATGAATAGTGCCCACTTGCAAGTATATGTTAGGGGACATGTGTTGTACAAAAGGACAAGAAGATTGCTCACAATAATTAGAAAGGGCAGAATAATTTTTTCAATAAATTAAAGATTCTTGCAAATCTATTTAAGGTGCACATAACATGGTTGTTACTTGTCGCTGAGAATATTGTAATAATCTATAAAATAATTTAATCATGATATTAATCACAATACAATGACTCTATGCCGTACATGTGTACAACAATGCGTACAGAAATTTCTATGCATGAAGAATAAGGTTTGGTGCATGCATGTGTATAAAAAACTTTTTCAAGTAATTATAGCAATTAAAAAACTAAATAAAGAAATAATTATCTCTATCTTTTCCCTAAAATATCTAGTACTCCCTCCGATCTATATTACAGTAATATAAAGCATCAACTAACAATTATCACATATAAATAAAAACAGTTAAAAGTATTAAAGTTACCCTAAAATTCAAGTGATTTCTAATAGTATCCTTATCAACTATACTAAACTCAAATATCATAATTAATTATTAATTTTTTCATTACCCTTATTAATTAATGATAGACATGGGGAAAAAAATTAAATGCTCCTAGGAAACTTGGAAGTTCCTTATAAAAAGGATAAAAATACTTACTAGTTAATATCTTATAACAAGAACGAGAGAGAATATCTAATTTTATCCCATGGAGGTGAAAATGGATGAGGTCAAGCTCGGTTTTGGTTAAATTGATTAATTATCCACTTGAACATGACTTAGGTTTGCTCTAACAGAAAGGGCTAGACTGTGATAATATAGCAAATTAAGGGTTGAGTCTCTGTTGGAAGAAATGCCCACATTTAATATTCAACAATGTTTTTAATGGAATTGTCTCTAATAAATAGCTTTAACATGCCTAGCTCTACTTTTAATATTTTAAAAATATTTAAACTATATTGTTGTGTGTGTGTGGGGGGGGGGACCTTAGAGAGAAGGGAAGTGATAGTAACCAATTATTATTTAATAAATTAATTAATTAATAAAATACTCTTCCAGTTCTAAATGTAAGATCTAGTTTATATATTCTATGTCATAAAAAATATTCTTCCAGTTCTATATGTAGGATTTAGTTTATAACGTAAATTTAAGATATAGTTTGTAGTGTATTTTATATTCTAAAAATTTGGTCCTACATTTAAAATTAGAGGAAATATATTATAAATAAATAGACTTGATGAGGCTATAGGTCAAGCTTTAAGCATATATAAACCTCGCCTATTTAAATAAATAGGCCTAGTTGAAAGCTTAAGCCTAGCCTTTGGGTCATGCCAACCTGCCAAGCCATAAGCCTGACCTATTTTTATCTATACTACATTTAAGGGTTTAGGAGCAAAAATATGCATGTACTTTTATCATTGGGAGCGCCCAACACCATATATTTTTTTTTGGAGCAAAAATATATATGTGGTTACATTTTAGGAGCAAAAGTCACACCACCGTTAAAATCTAGCCTGTTGTAAATATGGTTGTTTTTGTTATAAATATTGCCAGATTTAAAATTTTGTTGTAAATACAACACTTCCTGTTGTAAATCTAGCATTTTTCTATTGTAAATGACTTTTCTATGTTCAAAATCCAGGTGTTTAAATGTTGTTGTAAGTATGACATTTTCTGTTATAAATATGGTCAGATTTTAAATTTTGTTGTAAATACAACACTTCTTGTTGTAAATATATATATATTTTTTTTTGTAAATGACATTTCTATGTTCAAAATCCAAGTGTTTAAATGTTGTTGTAAATATGGCATTTTCTATTGTAAATATGACATTTTCTGTTGTAAATGCACCGTTAAGCTAGATTTTAACGGTGGTGTGATTTTTACTTCTAAAATGTAACCACATGTGTATTTTTACTCTCAAAAAAAGCATATGATGCTGGGCTCTCCCGAGGGTAAAGCATATGTGTATTTTTTTTCTCCTTTACCCTACATTTAAATATTACTATCTTCAGTCCTAATTATAGAAACACTTTTATAGTACTTTTATACTACGAAAGTGTTCCTATAATTAGGACCGGAGAGAGTATTAAAACAAAATAAAGGTTGCTCTTTAAAGTGACTATAACCCCCATCTGAATACTCTCTTCTCCAAAGATTAAGCCAAATTGATTTTCCTTTTTGTTTTTTGGGCAACAAATCAATATGAAGTTAAATAAATAGAAATTAATCAAACTTGCCAGCTCTAAGGGGATCGTTACTTACTTACTCCTATTCGCTTTTGCAGAGACATTAAAAGCTGAATTCAATGGGATAATGACACGTGAGTTTTAGTAACATCCTTTTAATGAAGAAAAACACAAAAAATATTTAAATTAAAGTATGTATGATAAAAAAAAAAATTATATATATTTCAATAAAATGTTAAAAAAATTAGGAAAAATCTTTGACAAGACTCTGTATAAAAAACTTTATTGGTCATATGCAAATGTCAATACTTTTTATATGTTTGAGCAAAAAAAAAATACTTTTTATATGTGAAATCCTACGGAATGTCGATTAATTTTGTATATAAAAAATATGGTAAATCCTTCTACCCAATAAAATTTTTAAACATAGGCTTTTCACTGATTTTTCAAAAAAAAAAATGATGACTATAAATAAAAGAACTCTACCTTTTATTTCAGCGGCTAGTAAATCTCATTTCCTCTTTTTTTTTTTAAAAAAAAAAAAAAAAACTTCAAACATGAAGCAATTTGGAAACCACACATCACTTTTTTTTTTCCGAGTGCCATGACTTGTACATAAGATGTTTTCAGCTTCCAATACATTCATTTTTTCCTTTTAAGAAAAAAGTTGAGTTGAGTTTCAAGGCAATACATTCAATTTTTTTATAAGAAAAGCTTTCAATACATTCATTTTTTCATTTAAAAAAAAAAAGTTGGGTTCACATTCCATGCTCATTCCTCTAATTTTGGGGTGGTGAACATTTTTTTTATTAGGATTAAATTGAATCTACACTCTAAAATATTTCTTGCACTCAGTATCTCAAATTAATTAATATCTAGTCCTTCATTTAGAAATATTTTTCCTATAACATAAATATCCTGAAATATTTCTCCAGTAGCACCTAATATCTGAAATATTTTTTTCAACTCTCAGTATCTTAAATTAATTAATTTTTAGTGCCTAGAGTATTTTTTTTCAAAAAATAAAAAATACAAAAAACCCTTTTTACATATTTTAGATGAGCATGGAATGTGGATTCTCAAATGTTTAGGTAAGTTGAAGGCATTCCTTTGGGTTCAAAAAATGTTTATATAAGCACTTACATATTGTCCATCAATAAAACCATCACATTGATAGGATTTGAGATTTGAATGCACAAGCCAATTCCTTTCATTTTTTCTTGAACTCAGCGTTAACCTGACAGATTGGTATTATCCTAACAGATTGGTAATTTACCATATAAAAACCCACACACACTCAAGTTATGCTGAATTTTTTTGGCCTCCACTTGGATTGGGCTTTGTTGCTCCGTGGTCCATTAAAAATCGGCGATGACAAAGTATACCACAAAAGGGTAAAACAAACCTGTTCAATTTTCACAATATTGAACCAACATGTGGTTGGTCCAGCGGAATGTAGCGCTGGATTCTCTTAAGAGGTCTAGGGTTCGAGCTACTGTAAAACCACTCGTAATCTGCCTTGTATGGAACTATCACTGTTGGGAGGATCATCCTTGCCACTGCAGAACTCGGAGTGGTTGCACACTTGCCACCATTTTATATATCAAAAAAATTTCACAATATTGATAAAAACAAATGGCGTTTTAGGTGCCACTAAATCAAACAGCATCCTCCTTACCAATTTTATTAGGAAAAATCCTGTTCAAAAATAGAAAACGCTTAACCAGCCCATTAATATTTCACTCGGGTAATTCCCTTACCTTGACGAATTCATAAAAAGTTGTAAAAACAAAACCCCATGTTTTACTCAAACATTAAAACTAAATGCAACTAACCTTAGAAGCAACAGTACCATCAGTTCATTAGAGGGTAAAAGACACTATGCCCTCTATATAAAATCTCAAGTCTGAATAGTGACCTAACACAGTTCAAATAATCAACCAGTAATATTGAATATTAGATGGATTGTTAATGGGGTAAAAAAAAAATAATGCACCTATCTAACCTTGTAGCTTCAAAGAACAAGGCCCAAAAAAAATTGAAAGTCCACTCTACCCGACTCCCTACTAATTAGAAATATGGATGAGGAAGTCAACAACAGACTGAACAGCAATCTTTATTGTCCATAACTGAAAATTGGAACCCAGCTAAGTCTGAATGATATACATATTTTATCTACACATCCGGAAAGGGAAAATTGAAGATTCAGGAGGTCACAAATCATCATTCCAAGGACTTAAGAAGCCTAAATAATGCAGCTGCCTCTCTGATCCTCGAGAACTCAATGCAGAAGGCTTGAACTTCAATGAACAGGTCTTTCACTGCAACATGGCATCATTTCTCAAATCAGTACATATGCATAAAAAGTTGATTTAAAGAGAGAAGAAAATGCATATAATCATATGGCCCAGAGTTTACTTACCAAAAGCAAACAAAATAATTTAACTAAGGATTTCAGTGCACCAACCTATTCCTTCAGGGACATTGCAAACGAATGCTTTGTTTAAAAATTAATATACATGGAGAATGCAGTAGTAAAATAAAACACATCAATCAAAATTCTTTATCCGTTGTATATTTAAAGAGTGGGTTGTTGGAGTACATTGGTCTAACATGATCCATGTAGCCGACCCCTCCAATTAGGATAAAGTTTGCTTTTGTTGTAGTTTGTCCATCATAACACTGGTATTCTAAGATCTTGCCTAGAAGATAATCTCTTCCCGTTCAAGACTCCCCTCTGGCCTTTCATATGTGCTCCATCACATACGTACTTTGAGAGAAACATTGGTTGAACATATTTTCTCACCAAACAAATAGATAACAGTCCAATGATGATTGGTTAGCAAGTTATCAGTACTTTGAAAGTTTTACTGGAACCCATGCTTGCTTATTAACGAAACAGAAAGCAGTTCTATTATAATGAACATCAAGCCTCCAAGGCTCAAAGCAAACCTGCTATGCTTGCATGAAGTCATGTGTCTCGCAGAGGAGGAGAAAGCCTTTCTTGTTTGGGAATTTAAATTGGGAAGAGGGGACTGAGCACTTTTCTAGGATCCACCAAAACCCTCCGCCACCCTCCATGTTTCCAAGTTCTTACCATATAGGAGGTTCTGAGACTAAAACTTTAATAAGACACTAGTCAATATCATTATTTCCTAAAATGTCAGTGCCAGGCCAGTGAACTAAATCCATAAATCAATCATTTTATAAATGATCAATAATACTCCCTCTGGTCCTTAATATAAGAAAATTTACAAGTCAAGAAAATTTATTTGGAAAAAAACCAACTTTATAGTAATTTATTTAGCTTCCTTAATCTATCCAAAAACGCCAACAGGGTCTTGTATTAAGAACGGGAGGAAGTAATATTCTCTAACAATCTTGGCATTCTCCTCAACTCGCAAACACACCATAAAGGCGCACAAGAAAGGATAAAAAGTATTTATAAGTTGAAAAGCAACAGGAAAGAAGATATATCCCAACAAGAACTTCAGTAACTATTTTCAATTAGCTAGACTGTAAAAATCACTCTTTGCCCAGAGTCTGAAGTGGGCCCTTCTATTCATGACTTATGAATATAAATCGATATATCGACTCTTTGTCCTCTCAATCTTCTCTTTGGGGCTTCCAACAAATTTTAACATACTTTGCGTGTTCTATTAACACAATTTTTTACCTAGACCATTGCTACAGTTTGCCAAAAGCCGTAGTAGTTAATAAATGACAGTATGTCAGATATTAGAAAACAGATTATGCCATCAACAGGTTTTAGTCACTGAAGTTCCAATTCTATCCCCTAATGTGCTCCATGTACCATTTGAAATGCTGCATCAATATACAAGGTAACAATTACCAATATTTGCCTCAGCCAATGAGAATTATATAAAATGCAGGCAGTCAAGAAAGTGATCACCCATGTCTGCTAGGTGAGTAGTATATAGGTACAGAATAAACCAAAACCACTATTCTATTCAAATCATTCAAAAATGCGCACCTTCCTCATCCGATAAACAACTAGGGTTGCAAATCTATGCAACAGAATTCCTAATACTTCTTTTTCATAGTAGCTTCCACTAAAGGCAAACCGATCCTAATTAATGCCACATAACATTTATACTCAAATTGCTTTAATGAACAACAGTTTTCTGCAAGGCTGAATAAACTCACCATTAATAATGTTATTTCGAATAAGGCTCTGTAGAAAAACGCATACAAGTCTCACGAGCCTGTTCTGCATGTACTTATCCTGGGATAAAGAGTAGATTATAAATGCATATTAGTGCCACAGCACAAGTGGAGAAATCATGCAACATTTAATAGGCTGCACCCTGCCCACAAGACACAAGCAAAGTACAAAGATAGAAAAAGGGGTACTGAGAGGATTTCGAGTATGCATCTTCATGGATGCAGTATACCATTGCTAAATAAAAACAAACTAAAACTGCAAAACTTTATAATACAAGCAAAATGGGATGCCAATAAACCAGTCTCATCATGCTTCGAAAAAATCTACAATATTTAAGAATATAGCAGGATTCTAGTTACTCAAAGCTAGCATATCAGAGTGTCAGACTCAGTATATGGATTACATCTTTTGTGCAAAGTCAGTGTTTAGGTTCTGCAAAAAATGAAAAGTTCACGGAGGCACCTTGATGTTCACACAGGATGATATACAATTAGTTATGTACATGTGAATGAACTCAGCAGGAAGTTCAACTGCTGTTGTAAGCCTGTTCACGACTTCCATAGAATGGAGACTCATGTCCATATTCACAAGTACTGTGAAGTATCTGTACACACATATAGGCAAGCCAAAATAAATAAAACAAATGAGATAGGGAGATTCATCACAAAAGAGAAAGCAAGAAGGTAGTATATCAATGGACATATGCTTACTCTGCAATTTCTGGAGAATTTATCAACTTAGTTAGAACTTCAACTGCGATAAGGGGATTGTTTTCCACCAATTCCTGATAAAAGTAACAAGAACACAATATGAAGACCTAACAAGCGACATGATTTGCCAGAGTGGTTACAGGAACACTTACTGGCAACTTTCTGGGTGTCAATCCACAGTGATATACAAGCTTGGGATCATTTGACAGCTCCACCAGAACTTGCTGTGTAACAAAAGCACAAACATCTGATTCTATGTCAAACAGTTGAACTCATATAGATTAAGGAACAGTGATAGAGATCCAACTCTCTATGCTTTAATTTATTGTTTTGATTATCTTTTATCGAGTCTGTTTTAATTATATTATTTTTAGGAATATCTTATTAGATAAGATATAGTTGTTAGGATTTTTAGTTAGTCTGTTTTATCTTTTATTATCTTTATTAATATCTTTAGGAATTAGGAAATAAGAGGAATATCTTATTAGATATTATCTTCTATCTTTAAGAGTTATTATTAGTTATCTAAATCTTAGACTTAGATATATTTATGTATTTAGTATTTATCTTTATGGATAGAGTCTCTCTCTGTAAATTCTTATAAATAGGCCTAGTGCCTCATCAATAAAGCATCGAATATTTCAGAGAGTAAATTGAAACAGGAGATTCTCCTTGGACTTTATTAATTAGTGGAGTTCCTAATTATTAGAGAGTTGGCTGATCTTATCTAATAAGATCAGAGATTGGCTGTTCTTATTGAAGTAGTGAGATTCTTGCTATTTCTCTAAGATCAGAGTTTATCCCATTAGAGGGTTTGTTGACCTTTCCATTCTCATTTAGAGTATATTCTACGGCTACCTGCCTTGGGTCTTAACATTTGGCATCAGAGCCATTCTTTCCTCCTGTTCATGGTCAAAACACGATCTGGGCACCAAACATACCCACAGATGGAGAAACCCGATGACCAGAGTACACGAACTGGGCACCAACCTTCCCGACAAACAAAGCAACCCATCGACCATATTGCTTCCGCAAATTCAGACACCCTCGCCACAATCGCCGCGCGTCTAGACATCATCGAAGAACTACGGGATAAAGTCCATGCCTTGGAATTACAGAATAATCGCCGTACTCACCGACGAGACAATGCTCATCGTTACACAGAAGACAACGAAGATGATCCAGATCCACCGTGGCGGACTACTCGTCGCCCATATGCAAAGATTGATTTCCCAAAATTTGACGGAGGTGACCCAAGAGGTTGGATCCTCAAAGCTGAAAAATTCTTTCGTTATTACCACACTCCCGATGAAGACAAGGTCGACATGGCGGCCTTATATTTTGAAGGGGATGCCTTGGACCTCTTCTCTTGGCTAAATTCCCAGTAACCGTGCGATCTTTGGGAAGACCTCGTTAAAGCCTTGGAAGAGCATTTTGGACCGCCTGAATTCCTTAACCCCGATGAACACCTATGTCAGATTCGTCAGACGGGAACAATTCAGAAATATCGACAAGAATGGGCAAAGCGTGTGTCTCGCGTCTCACAATGGCTGAACCTTGCCTTCTTGGGGTCTTCTTGGTGGTTTGAACAAAAAAATACGCTCGGACGTCCGCCTTGAAGCCCAAAACAGTGTATAGGGCAGCAAGCTTGGCCCTCGAGTTTGAACAACAACACAAAATTTCAAATGGCCCTAAGCCCATTGCGTCGTCAACCCAGACCCGAAACCCAACTGGATACTCCACGCCATCCACCACCAGCGGATCTTATCCCGCAAATGATGACAGGAGACTCGTGGCGTCATCGGACGCCGGCAAAAACACCAGGCTGCATCATCGGCTGATAGAGATCCAACTCTCTATGCTTTAATTTATTGTTTTGATTATCTTTTATCGAGTCTGTTTTAATTATATTATTTTTAGGAATATCTTATTAGATAAGATATAGTTGTTAGGATTTTTAGTTAGTCTGTTTTATCTTTTATTATCTTTATTAATATCTTTAGGAATTAGGAAATAAGAGGAATATCTTATTAGATATTATCTTCTATCTTTAAGAGTTATTATTAGTTATCTAAATCTTAGATTTAGATATATTTATGTATTTAGTATTTATCTTTATGGATAGAGTCTCTCTGTAAATTCTTATAAATAGGCCTAGTGCCTCATCAATAAAGCATCGAATATTTCAGAGAGTAAATTGAAACAGGAGATTCTCCTTGGACTTTATTAATTAGTGGAGTTCCTAATTATTAGAGAGTTGGCTGATCTTATCTAATAAGATCGGAGCTTATTGTTCTTATTGAAGTAGTGAGATTCTTGCTATTTCTCTAAGATCAGAGTTTATCCCATTAGAGGGTTTGTTGACCTTTCCATTCTCATTTAGAGTATATTCTACGGCTACCTGCCTTGGGTCTTAACATTTGAACCTCAGGGTCCACGGTCGTTGCACGACTGGAGTAGGGGTGAGCCGTTGACGTCGATGATGCAGTCTGGGTGTTTTTGCCGGCGTCTGATGACGCCACGAGTTTCCTGTCATCATTTGCGGGATAAGATCCGCTGGTGGTGGATGGCGTGGAGTATCCGATCGGGTTTGGTGCAGGTTGACGACGCAATGGGCTCGGGCGCGGCAAAAACACCTGCATCGCATCATCGACGTCAACGGCTCACCCTACTCCATGCTGCGTGCAACGACCGTGGACCCCGAGGTTCAAATGTTAAGACCTTAGCCGTAGAATATACTCTAAATGAGAATGGAAAGGTCAACAAACCCTCTAATAGGATAAACTCTGATCCTAGAGAAATAGCAAGAATCTCACTACTTCAGTAAGAACAACCAATCTCTGATCTTATTAGATAAGATCAGCCAACTCTAATAATTAGGAACTCCACTAATTAATAAAGCCCAAAGAGAATCTCCCGTTTCAATTTACTCTCCGAAATATTCGATGCTTTATTGATGAGGCACTAGGCCTATTTATAAGAATTTATAGAGACTCTATCCATAAAGATAAATACTAAATACATAAATATATCTAAATCTAAGATTTAGATAACTAATAATAACTCTTAAAGATAGAAGATAATATCTAATAAGATATTCCTCTTATTTCCTAATTCCTAAAGATATTAATAAAGATAATAAAAGATAAAACAGACTAACTAAAAATCCTAATAACTATATCTTATCTAATAAGATATTCCTAAAAATAATATAATTAAAACAGACTCGATAAAAGATAAAAGATAATCAAAACAATAAATTAAAGCATAGAGAGTTGGATCTCTATCAAACAGGTATCACTTTTCACAAAGACATGATGCAAGTTGCAGAAATTAATACTAGCATCAGTTAACCAATCACATTAGGTCATTCATGTAAACCCTAATTTTTTTTGGCAAAAGTCAAATGATCCAAACAGAATTTTCCCCTAATTCTTCCAAGTTCAAAAACAGATGGTCCAGAGTGATCAAAAATTGATCTTTCTCCTTGTCCAGGGTCCACAGATGCAATATTGTCAATCTTGGCAAAAGCTGTGCAAATTCACAGGATCGCTATTTAATCAGTGACATATACAAAGTTAGAAGTCAGGACATAAAAATGGAATATAAATGTATGAATTTTAAGAGTGTCACTCATGTAAATAATAAATAATTAAACACAGGAGCATCAAAAGCACCGAATAGCATAGTAGCATAACTGAACTGACAATAAAGGTTCTACTTTTAAATCCTGCACCATTCATTATCAAGGAAAATAGCGGTCACCTCTTGCTGTGCTGGCGCAAGTGCCCCTTTCAGAGCCTTTGCTATTAAGTCCTTTACAGCTGCGCCTCTGCTAGCATCAACGGACATACCATAGTCCCATTGAAGTTCATGATTGTCATGAGGGTTGAGCCAAACTAGCTGAAGAAATTATTTTCTAAGCATAAGTAATTTATATCATTATTCTCTTTAAATTAGATCGTACATATTCAAATCAGTACCTCTCCATCCTGTACTGGCAGTCGAGGCGGACAAGGCCTGATCCAGTGAGGACCTAACCCTTCCGGTGATAGATTTGACAGCAGCCCAGTTACTGCCTCATCTTTATCTCCAGATCCAAGTTTGGCTTTCATTCCAGGTTGTATATCAAACCTACAGTAAGAGCTTAATGTAATGGGCACCACATAAAATTATGAAAATCAGAGTTTAGACTCCACTGCAAATTAATTTTAAAGGGTTTGGTAAATAAAAGGAAAGCAAAAGTCTAAGGCAATGTGTCATTTATGGGATTTCCAGGTTTATCATCTATCTGGGGAGGTTATTGAAGGGTGTTTTTTTGCCTTTAGATTTATTATTGAATAGATTTGCTTTCTTTTCTTCTCTTTGGTGCTCTGCATATGGTCTTTTTAAGGGATTCAGTTATTTTTAACATTCACAGAGAATGGATAGCTCTCCGTCATTGATCAGACGTATTATTTAGGACATCTGAAGTTTTATTTTCAGACTGCTTTTGTTGCCTGTCTGAGAATCTCTTATACTCAAGCCTTCTATTGTCTTTATCTCATCAAAACTTCTGTTATCAAGAAAACAAGGGGAAAACGTAAAACGTTACGCTCCACTATATAGAGCCATACTCTGGTGAGTTCGCATCACAACCATGTGGTATATCAGGGTCTGGGACTGCATTTTTGACAGAACTATCTTTAAATAAGCACTTATATTGTTCAGGATGCTCTTCAACAGAAACCTGCTGCTGCAACTGATCTAGTTGCGGGAAAACCTGGAATCACAGGAAGCAGATAATTATTAAAATGTCTGCCTCAGAAAGCAGGTTTAGCTTCCATGAACTTGAAATATGTAAAGATCCATGTGGCTTACATGCAATGATTGATCAAATCCTTTCACATAATCCACCGCAGACTGCTTAAGAAACTGCAATATTCCAGCCAAGGAAAAAGACATCAGAAATGACAAACTTAAACCATCTCCGCAAGAAATAAGGAAGAAGTTGGAAGCAACTAAACAAACACACGATGCCATGTATGCATTTACCAAGATTTAGATTCACAATGAAAAAGAACCCATATAAACATACAAAATCAACCATACGATCTAACAATGCATCGTGTCATACACGCATGATGGAGCAATAGAGAGTAACCCATTATCAAGAACATGAAACATGAAAAAAATGTTACTAGTGAAAATATAGAAATTCACACAAGATAACCTCTCTGCTATTGCTTGATCCATCAATGCCTAAAAGCTGGAGAATAAATGCCCTTTCAAATTTTTCAGCTGCATCATCACAGGCAGCCTGTTCAATCAAAAATGATCTTTACGTCAGCAGTTACATAATGAAATCAAATCCAAAAAAAAAAAAAAAGCAAAGAACTCATCACAAATGATAAAATACCAAATCAAATATAACTCAAACGTCCATGTGATGTTGTTTTATGTTCATGATTATATAAGCCTTAGTGGAAGGCATCAAGAGTCATAACCAAGATTAGACAACATCCCAACTTCTGCTTGGCTGCTAATTACTTTAATTGTAATCTGTTGAAAGACAATATCAAGAAAATTCACTACATTCGGCGGCAAACCCTGATGAAGCAAAGTCCAATAGCATTACTGAACTTAAAAACTTAAAGAGATGTGAAATATGTTAGAGTCAAAGTATTATATCCATTACAAAATATTCTGTCTATAGCTTGCCATGCTTGCAAAATATGAGGGTACATTTTTCAAAAGGACCTTCAATCACTTAAACAATGATAACATTAATGCATCAATGAGTTAAAACTGTTCCATGTTGAAAAATCTAACAAATTTCATCTTGAGACTAATTTCAATTATAAGGCCTAATTAAAGTCAGATGAGGCTAAAACATATGAAGTGCACTGATATTCCATTATCTATATATGCAAGAAATGAATTTTTCAGTTCAACATCTATCAAAGTCTACTTTCAGCGTTCTGTGTCTAACTTTGTTACTAAATATTATCACACAGAAGAGTTGGTTGGATTAGAAAAAGACTAACAAGTAATAAAAAATCTGACATTGAGGATAAGAGAAGACATGAGGTAAAAGTAGTCTTCTCATTCCATTAATGCTAGGAGAATGATAAATAAACAACTTAGGATGTAGCTAAAAATAAAAAAGTTGCTTACATTTATGATTAAATTTATGAAAGGGTTTGAAGCAGGTTTCTGTGATGAGTACACTTGATGGAGTATAGCAAAAGCAACCAATCGCTCAGTGGATTTGAGCATCTTCTTGTCCTGTCCATCAGAGATTCAAACATGTCATATTCTACCATGGTCATCTAAATAGCTGAGGAACAAAGAAGCAATGACAACAACAAAAATAATAAATATTGGCAACAATATATTTAGTTATGAGGTAATCCGGTAATTGCATCAACTATGGAACTATAAAACTTTCATAAGCCGCTGAGAGAAAGAAGACGACTTGGCATGATACATTCAGGCTGTGTAATATGGATTCTTTTCTCATCAAAGGAGCAACTGTCTTCATACAAGGCCATAGTACTAAGTATGACCACCAGAACCCAAAATGGAGAAACCAAGAAAACTTTAAAAACAGATAAACTGCTGCTTCTTGATATGAGGATGCATGAAAAATTTAGATGCAGGAGCCTGCATCTGACTGTCTTTAAACAAAAAGGATATGAATGTTATCAACATGTGGAAATAAACTATAAACAGGGCATCCTGATAAAAAGTTGATGATAAAATGGTTTGAATTCTTCCATGTCTCAAAGGCCTCAGCCCGGACAGCCGCATCTCAATGGAGCACCATGCATATGAACAAAACAAGTTCCCCAGCTGTCAAGGAACTCACATGATATCATTATAAAATGAAAAATTCCCAATCCCATAAACAATTCTTGGTCAGGCAGTTCAGCTAAGAGATTGTTGCATCGTCAAATTCAAGACGGCATAAACCTCCCGAAACCCCATCCATTACCACTCTCTCTATAAATCGCCAAGCAACCCTAAAATTCTAAGGCCCAGAACTCAATCAACTCATCAATATGGCCATGTACGAAAAAAGAAAAGGAACAAAAAAGATGGGACATTAGATTGACTTGCCTCCAAGAGCCAAACGATATTTGAGCAGACGGTGAAATGGTGGGGGCGAGAGATCTTAGAGTTGAAGTCAGCGATGACATCATCCAGTGGACGCTGCTCCGATTTGAGCAGAGAGTAAAGCGTCAGGGACTCTTCAGCACTTAGCTTCCTGATACTCATCGTGCACCTCCAGCTTCTGCGTTCACTTCCCCCACCCTAGGCGAATACGAGACAATTCTCACAGAAAGTAAAAATGGAGAGAGAAATCGGTGAACCCGCGCTCCGGCACAGCAGTCTCTCACTACAGTAAAGTATACCCCTACTTTGTTTTGGGTCAAAACTGCCCCTGAATTCGTAATTCGTTGCCAATTTGATCCCTTGTTTCGATATTCAAAAATAAAAAACGATTGATAATCAATTGATTCAATATTTATTTAAAAAAATTGTTTATTTTTTAGCAAAACTTATCCAATTTTAAGTGAGTCAGCTCCTAGATGGATGGAGATATCTCTTTTTTTCATATATCTTACAAGTAATTGGTCTCGTGGTGTAAAAGCTCTACCTAGATTTCGAGTGTAAATCTTAAAGAAGATATTTATATTAGAAGACAAGTGACAAATCTTGAAATTGAAGTAGTTGTTTATTCATATACTAGTTGATAATATTAATAAATAAATAAAAACTCTTGCAAATATTCCATTTGGTTTTTATTATAATACACCAACTAACAGGTTTATTTAGTCCTTTTTATAAGGCATTTATTTGTTCCCAAGGAACATTAATTATTTATTTCCATATATGTCCCTAATTAGTAAGGGTGGTGGGTAAGAGAAATAATTATATAATATTAGAGTTTAGTGCAATTAATAGGGGTAATATTGAAAGTTACTTAACTTGTAGGATAACTTTATTTTTAGGAAAATTCATTTCAGTACCCTTTTAATAGGAAAAATTTCAAAAAAGGCATCAAGATTCTGACAATCCCAAAAAAGGCCCCAGGGCCTTTTCTAGGATTTTCAGAATCTACGTGAGTTGTTAATGGGGCTGATATAGTTGTTAACGGGGTATGGATATAGTTGTTAACGGTACTGATTTAGTTGTTAGCAAAGTATTGTTAATGGTACTGATTTAGTTATTAATGACCTACCCGTTAACAACTAAATGAATTTTCCCTATTAAAAGGGCCCTGAAATGAATTTTCCCTATTTTTTTCTTAGATACGAAAACTTTTTTTTTTGAACAATTTTATTGATTTTAACTGTTTTTATTGGTTTGTGAGAATTGTTAGTTGGTGTCTTATAATAAAAAAGTACATCTTACAAAAAAAACCTTATCCCATTAAGTGGGATCAACTATATGGATTGCACGACGACATTGTGCTCTATCATGAACTAGATCTTTAGAACCCCTCGTCCTTGGGTTCAACTGGCAAGGGGGTCGGACTTCCTCACCTCAAGGGAGGGGGTTCGATCCCTACGTTGGTCAAGGCGCTGGGGGAGGCATCCTAGGGGTCTAGGAAGCAGTGGAAACGCTGGTAGAGGTGGAGGCATGTGTACTCTGTCCAGGTATGCCTGTGGATGGGCTCAAGCGCCCGCCCTTGGATTGTGGGTGAGCCCGACCCCTTTCCTAAAATTTTTTTAGCAAAAAAAAAAAAAAAAAAAACTAGATCTTTAGATAGATTATTAACTAAAAAATCTCGTTCTATAACTCCATTGAGTGTTTGTTTTAGTCTTCCTCTACCTCTTTTTAGAAAACTCCATATCACTTGATCAACAATTTTCATTGGCGCACTCAATGGTCTTCTTTGAACGTGTCTAAACTACCTCAAACAATTTCATATCATTTTCTCCTCAATAGGTGTCACTCCGACTACCAACATATAGTTGGTCTAGTTGTGTAAAGACCTGTTAGATCCATCTGGGTCTCGAGTTCGAGTTCCAAATGAGGCATTTGTATTGATATGATAGCTACAAACCTCAAACCAGATACTAAATGATAATATATTTAAAAAAAAAATGTCACTCCAACTCTTTCGCATATATGACCATTATAAATATTATATTTTCTTGTATTAACACACATCCATCTCATCATTCTCACCTTAGCTACCCCCATTTTATATTCATGTTATCTCTTTAAAGCCTAATAATTATTACCATATAGCATTGATGGTCTCATTATTATTTTTCCAACATTATCATTATCCCTTCTACATGAGCAAACACCTATGCACATTGTTTTATTCATTCATTCATGCTCTAACATATTCATATTGTTTTGGATGAACTTCAACATATTTATATTAATATTATTTATTAACAATAATTGGGTCGAGCATACAAATTTAACATTTGTTACCGTGTTTAACATTTCTAAATAAGTTCAAGTGCATGAACCTTATGGATAGTCACAATATACTTTATGTATATATATAAAAAACATCAAATCATTACATCAAAAAATTATTAATTATTAATATCAAGTATAAAATTTACAATACTCCCTCTCTCTCTCTCTCTCTATATATATAATCGAATCATAACATTTAAAAAAAAAAAAAAACATATTAATGCCTATCTTTCTTTTGTCAGAAATATTAATGCCTATTCATGAGGTTCATTTTTTTCATGCACTTGACCTTACTTGGAAATTGCCAAATTGGGCCTAAATGGCGTAGTTTATTTTTCAAGCCTGGTACAAGAGTAAAGTTGGAATCAAGGTCGACTTGGATAAGAAAAATATCTGTTTTTAATTTTAAAGTCCGGCCTGAGAGCACTAGAACCAAGGCCGGTCCTACAAGACCCGGAAGTTACTATTCCAAATTTTAACTATATTTCCTCTTTTTTTAAAGAAATAAATTAGTAAATTACAACAATTAAAGTTCTAATTTATTAAATAAATGTTGTCAACATTAATATCTAAACCAGACGAATCATCCAACAAATAAACACATTCACTAATTCGTAATCAAAAGCAAGCTATTATCCACAAATAATTCACATAAAACATAAGAAGCATATCACTAAATAACATTAGTACGATGACTATCATTGTCATCTTCTTCGCCGATATCATCAATTTCAAAGACATTTGATTGTGTTTCACTTTGAGTAGTATTAAGTGAGATTTTCAAAGAAGAAAAAGAAAGAGAGACCCAGATTGAAATTTTTAGGGTTCGCACTTCTCAACTCTCAAGTCTAGGCAGCCCAAGTAATTTTAAAAAAAGAAATTAAAAGGGCCTAAATGGCCGGCCTTTTTAAGTTCGATGCCCTACAGAGCCAGCCCTATAGAGCCAATTTCATTTAGCTCCTCTAATTTTCAAATCCAACCCTTAAAAGGCCAGGGCTTAAACGGACCAGCCCAATTTCCCGGCTCTATACAAGAGTAACTCAATCTGGCAATTTATCTAATGTGATTAAAAAAGGGAAAAAGATAGAAAAATAACTTAAAATTACAAAATTTCAAATAAGGTTTGTTATCAATAATTGATAAGAGAATAACAAAACTTAATAAGTAATTCATATAAAGTTCTTTTTCCGTCTTTTTTCCTTTAAAAAAAGTCTTCTAGAAGAAGGGGGAAAAAATCTAATTTAGGCCTATAGTCTCTTAACTCGATGGCGCGGTTTTTAACCCGTGTGATCTAAGATGGTTGGGGATTCACTTCGACCAAAATTAATTTTGACGATATAGATTTAATATATTTTACTTTTTATGTTTTTTAAAAAAAAAAAATATTCTAATGCACAAAAAATTTAAAATAAATATAATCTATTAACTATAATTCTTTTAAAATTTTTATTAAATAGCAATTTAAAAATTTTAAACCTGAGCCGTTAAAATTATATTTGGACGGTGCACATCCCACCACAATGATGAGCACCATTAGCATTACTCTTTCTTTCACAGACAAATCAGAATAGGGTGTGTGTAATTAATTCAATTTCCCAAAAACTAGACTCTTTATAGTAATTATGATTACCCTTTTGGTACACAATATATAACACTTCTAGAAAAAAGACATGATTCAAAATATATGACATTTCTACACTCTTTTCAATTTTGCCTACTCATCATATCCCCCTCTATCTAATATAGCATTTTCAATGCAATAAAATATATTTCTCAAGTAGTGTAAAAGTACAAAAAAATAGAATCATTTTTAAACAAAAACTCGTGAGAAAAAAATGCAGCAGGATCTCGGGTAGCAGTTAACCTCATATTCTGAGACACAAATATATGAACCACAGAGACAATCATATCAACAATGTATATATGCACTCATCGCCCAAAAGCATGCATACATATATCGCCCAATAGCATGTATACATATATCGCCCAAAAGCATGCGAGATATATCGCCCATAGCAAACATGAACATATAAACAGCACATAGACATACCACGAGCTATAAGCTATCACATACAATACACCTAGCACATACATGCATACCATAAACATCGATTAGTGTTACGGATGCGCTAACGTACCTTCGTTGACATGATTACGATATTTCTAGCGTTTCACGGAAAATCGTGAAATCTCCAACAACGGCTCGTCGGGCAAATGTAATTCATGAAGAAATTAGGATTTCGACGTCCTATAAGAGTAATATCACTTCCATTAGTGATTTGATACAATAACTGGCATTTTAGGTAAAAATTACCATTTTGCCCCTATACCCCTACTTGGCGGAATTTCGCCAGCGCTTCGCTACATAGGCTATTTTCTTCCCAAAATTTTGCTGAACTTCGACGCCATCATGATTTTGAAAATATTGACTAAAATAGCCCTATCATATGATATCTAATCATAAAAATAAAGACTACTCTAGCTTTACTAACTACTGAAAAGAACTACGAAAGCTTAAAGCTCGATGTAGGAAAACTTACCCAGTAAGCTTACGCTTTTCCCGTAGCTCCTCTCTCTAAAACCTCTCTCTAGAACCAAAATTCTCCTCTTGAAATGGTGTGAGAATTGAAGAAAGAGGGGCTATTTATAGGAAAATTTGCGAGGGCATTTTGGTCTTTTCTCAACCTTCACGGAATATTCCACAGAATATTCTTTTGTTCCAAGAATATTCTTTTGTCCACAGAATATTATTTTGGAATATTCTTTTGTCCACAGAATATTCTTTTGGAATATTCTTTAAACCATTTCCCCCGATCGGCACCCGTTGCGTAATTTAGGAGAAATCTCAAAATTAAGTTAACTAGCTTTGAAGACCTTCTCTTCCATACTAGAAATGTCTATTCCAACTATTTTTCTGACTCTTGCCTAGGCCATTTCGGATTGACGGAAGTTTTCTCAAAACGTGTCCGAACGTGTCCCACGGTTTAAACGAAAATCAGGAAGTTCCGGCTTATAGACATAGATGCTGCGATTTCAAATATGTCCATAAAAATTCCCAATTCTTTCTCGGTTGTCACAACTCTAATTTTGAAGTCTTTACTTCCAACCCCGCTATCTGCCCTTTTCTCGAATTTCCCTATTTCGTCTTATTAGGAAAAGTCCTATTGACTTGAAATTAACTTAGGGAGAGTTTAACGAAGATAAAATTCTACTTGATCAATATTTTATCTCGACTTTGGAAATCCTATTCACGACTTTCCGAGATAGGATCCGTTTCCTAATTTCTAAATTACTATTCACATTTTTTGCTTTAATTAATTATATTAATAAAATATTACAACTTGCATATTACATTGATTAAAATTCTTATCTTCTTCCATTTCTAAGATTTTGTCCAGCCAAAAATCTGATCCTTTTCTTAAATTTTCTTTTTATATTTTATTTAATATAAAATAATTATTTTATATAATTTCTTACATAATTTTCCAATTGGTCCAAATTTGTATTTAGGCTTAAAAATACCTAAACTCATCTATTTTTCTCAAAATTTCCAATTAATTAGTAAATATTTTTTTACTAATTCTTGGCCAAAACCACTAATTTTAGGGTTTTACATAATTATCTCCGAATTTCCTTTGCTTATGCTTAAGTAATTAGCCCAATATTACTTAATTACTTAATTATCACAAGTTGATAATTTTCTTACTTAGAACACCTCATTACCTTCATACTTTTGCATTAACACTTGTGTTTTCATGCCTCTTTCATTATACTAGAATTTGTGAGGTATTTTGGTCTTTTACCACTTTTTGAGTATTCTTCTACAATTTCTCCAAGTTTGTAACTTAATAAATTATCTAAATTAGGGACAATATCCTTCCCTATTTTAAATAGATTTTTACTTGCTTCTTTTATAGCTTTCGCAGGTATTTATAACCCACAATGTATTTAGGGACCTATTTGCAAATTCCCAAACGTTTTAGGGACCTAATTGCAAATTATCCAATTTCAAGAGAAATTACCTTAACAATAAGGTAAACTCAATACAAGGTGTTTGAGACCTCATATTCACCTATTTTCAATAGGTATATTTCCCAATTTTGATATTTACCCTAAGTGTGATTTTAGGGTATTACAACTTGGGAGTCGAGAGATAAGCGAAATTTGAGATAAGAGAACCGAAAGAGGAACTAATCGGAGAACTTGTGTGCCTTGAGAGCTAAAAATAATTAATTTAGGGCCCACTTTTGCGTCTAAGTTTAAAGTTAAACGCTTTTTAAACTTAGACGCTAAAATGGACACTTTTGGCGTCTAACTTTCAAACTTTGACGCCAAAAGTGTCAACATTTTAAGATATATTAAATGATATAACTGTCATTTTTGGTTTCCTGTGATATAGTTGAAGTTCCATACTATAGATTGGCGGGAGTATGAAACTTTTATGAATATATAATTTTTGGTAATATTGTGTGAATATATAAATTAATCCATAAAGTATGCATTTATTTGTGAGAGGAAAACTGATCGTAGTTTTAAATACATAATATTTATGTTAAGAGAAAAATGCATAATACTTTAATTTTAATTAAACTATCCAGAGTAAAATATTAAGAAAACAAATCATGATTTTACCATTCTTATCATGATATATCTCTAATGGAATTATGATGAATGTTGTCAAACTCACGAATTTAAGCAAACTCATGACAGTGATGTAAACTTGTATCATGAACTCGAATTATAAAATTGTAAAAGTTTACTTTTATTATTATGTAGGTATTAATAATGTATAATTGAATAACTTAAATGTAAAAATGACTACAATTTGATTTAAATATATTTTAAATCCATCAAAATTTATAATTTATCATATTTAACAAATAAATTAATTCATATATGAAGCCACTGAGTATGATCAAATCGAAAAAATTAATGAGTTTGAGAGTGAGTTGATACGATTTTGTAAGGTAGAAATGTAAAAACGGTGAACTCGATATATAAACACGCGAGTTCAATCAAGTTTGCAACTTGCCCAAATTTACCTATGACTCGACACGATTTTGTAAGTTATAAACGTAAAAACGGTAAACTTTGGGAGTCAACTCACGAGTTTGACAACAATAATTATGATAATGTAATCATGAGCTATTATGTTTTTGCTTAAATAATAAGTGACTATTAATTTTAATTTTTTAAAGATGGGAAAATTGCTCATAAATCACTAATTGAAAATTTATTTGCAAAATGGAACCTAAGGCCATGTAAAGGTGTAAGATTCTTGAGTGTAAATAATTGTGATAGGAGAAGAAATAAAACAAGTCACCATCAAGCGAAGCCATGTCTTGCTTTGGCCATAAAGACAATGATGAAGAGTGGGGAGAAAACATAGCAGATTGAAGAGGACCCATATATGTAAAAGTGGAGATGCAGGTGTTAGCAAGCAGCTTGATCTCAAGGTAGCGATGGAGAAGATGGAAGAGGCACATGTCTCTCAGTAAAGCAGATGGAGGTGGTCGTCGACGGTGGCAGCGATGATGATGATTGGGGAGGTCGATGGTGGCAATGACATTGATGTGAATGGGGTGGTTGATACTTGATGGCGGTTGCATATGTTGTTATGTTGTGGGTCATAAAAGTAGAAGGACTATATAGTCTTGAAGAAAGGGAGGGGCAAAAATGAATTGTGGGTCATTGAATTGAAAATAATTTATTATAGATATTTAAAAACTATAAATTACTTTATATTTTGTTACATTTATATTAGAAGTATTTATTATCATTTAATAATATTAACATTTTATGAAATTTTATTGGATCAATGTTCATAAAAAAATTTATTCATTACCTAAAAATCCCATTTCTCTCGAAATGTTGTTTTAAAATCCCCACTCTGCCTTGTCCTCCAACATTCACACTTTTGCACCACCTCCACCATTTATCCCTTTCTCTCCTCATCATCTCTATCTTGTCACATCTCACTTGTATTAAGTTCTCAATCACTATAATATAATGATTAAAATTATAATGTCAAACTACCAACTCACATTAATGCTAGTAGTAGAGTTTTGTCCACTTAAACATAAAGTTTCAAGCTTGAGACGAAACTATGAAGAAAAAATAAAATGCCTTTAAAAAAGCTATAAGGTCAAGCTTTTCAAAGTTTTGGTAATGTTTTCATGTTGAAAACATTCTAGTGGAAATATTTTTTATTTTGCTTTAATAATTAAAGATATTCCTTAGAAACTATCATTACTATTTTTAATATATCTTCTCCTGGGTTTTTTTATTGTTATCTCGAAGCATAAGGCACATTTTATAATTTTATAATTTTTGTTGTTGTTGTTGTTCTTATGAAAACATACCAGGAAAAAAAAATCCACCAATGTTGGATAGAAAAACCCATGATTATATTCTCTTGGTTCCAACATAAAAAAATCATTTAAAAATGTTATTCATATGTACATCAATACTTTGATTTAAGAAAAAAAGACAACCAACGGAAGTTGGCATGGATGGTTGGGATCCTTGCCTCTTAACCATCCGCTTTTGGGTTCGATCCCAGGGGAGGATGGGAATGGAGTGTACTTCCTTGGGAGACATCACCCCTTAACTGACCCTGTAGTAGGTCGAGGGATTAGTCTCATGGCTGTCAGCTGTGGGGATACCTTGCGTAAGCAAAAAAAAAAAAAAAAAAAGACAAGAAAATACCAAATAAGTTTGTTGAATTTTAAAAGAATCGATTTGAAATTTTGAAATGTTGCTAAATATGGGAAATTACTTGATTACCTTTGGTTTTTTATTTTTAAAAAAATCCTCAAACCCCCTTGCTGGCTACCAAAGCTCCGATGACCGTCACCAGAGCTCCAATGACTTTGACAGTGCTCGATTGCCAGAGCTCTAGTCGTCTATTTTTTTTTTTTCAAGCAAAAGTTATCAATATGTATACTTAAGTTGTTAATATGAATACTAAAGTACTCTCTCTGGTCCTAATTATAGGAACATTTTTGTAGTGTAAATTGTACTACAAAAGTGTTCCTATAATTAGGATCGGAGGTAGTAATACACATGATACTTGTTGAATATTTCCTAATAATTACTTTTGTTTCACTATTTATTAACAACTCAAGTATCCATATTGAGTACTTTAGTTTCAAAATTGGCTACTTTAGTTTAAAAAACAAAAGTAGTTAATATTGAAACTAAAGTAGTGAAAATGAATATCTGAGTTGTTAATAGCGAAATTAAAGTAGCTATTAGGAAATATCCAGCAAGTACCCTGTTTACTATTTTAATACACATATAAACAAATCAAGTATACATATTAACGACTTTTGATTGAGAAATTAATTAAGGAAAAAATATATAGTTGGAGCTCTGACGACTGTTCATCAACAAGGTCATTGGATCTCCGGTGACGACGACTGTTCATCAGCAAGGTCATTGGATATCCGGTGACGGATGGCGACGGCAGTCACTGGTGCCGATGTAACATCCTTCATTTTTAAAGAACAATTATAATCAATAATTTAATTAAACCATTCATCAAGATGTTTTATACACACAATTGAGCTTTAGATTTTTCCAGGCCCAAACTCTTTAACTAAGTCTTGCTTCAAAATTTATCAAAATAACTAAAATATATTAGAGTATGTCAAGTGAGCCTTAAGGTGACAATATACAATAATCCAACATGTACCAAAAATATTGAAGTACTACTGTTAGTAAAAGTAGCTTAAGCTTCTGAAGCCTTCCCTGATAGACAAACAAGAAAACTATCACATGAAAAATGCTTGTAAACATCAATCCAGCTCATTATAAATGCTAATATGTGCTCGTGAGGTGCCAAGTGAAATATTTTATATAACAAACTACTATAAATATAATTCACAAATTATGAATCACAAACTTTATATCATAAATCACATATATAACATGCCAAGTAAAAGATTGACGCCCCAACTATCCTTATTACCCCATATCACCCTTATAATCGCTGATTGAAGTCATAGCTAACAAATGTTTCACCCATTTGACTGAATCACACATGGTGTCATTGTCCCTTGAGCTGACCACTTAACCACTACTAGAAAAGTCACAATTTGTGACGGAAAAAATCCGTCGCAAATAAAAAATTTTACGACGGAAAAAAAAATTCCGTCGCAAAGTTGCGGCGTAAAATTCTTTCCGTCGCACAATTTGCGACGAATACCATGTCAGTCGCAAGTTTGCCACGGACAATTTCGTCAAAATCGCAAAGGTGTGTGACGCACTATCTGTCATCGCAAAATTTTGTGACGGACAGGGTGTCCGCCGCAAAAATTTCTGGGCAAGGATCGGGAGTCCGTCATAAACTACGACTTATTACCCCGACTTTTCATTCCATTTTTTCGTTTTTCTCTTTCATTCCTTCGGCGTTTCTCTCTTCTTCACCCAACTCCGGTGGTGCTCCAGTCAGTGACTTTCCGGCGTCCTCTCCTCTCCTCCGGCCGATCAGTTTCCGGCGTCATTCCCCCTGTTCTGGCCGATCAGTTTCAGGCGTCCTCTCATTCTCTTCTTCCCTTCCTGCACTTCTATTCCAAGTAAACTACATCTCTTCTCCTTTTTTTTTTCTCTACAGTGTATATGGAAGGATTTGATATTCTTTTTTGTATTTTCTTGAGTATTATGTTGATTTATGATAAAATGATGATGTGTGATAATATTTTGTGTTATTTCTTTAATGTTGATTAAATTATTTATTATTGGTTCTTCATTTTTGATAGTGAGAATATTAATGTTGCATTATTTGTTTATAGTCTGTTTTGTATAGTTGAAGATTTGTGTGTTAAAATTATGTTTTTGTATTAGTGGGTAATGATACATAAGTCTATAAATAGGATGATGTTGAAATGTATATAGATTAAAATGTAGTTGTTATGGATATACATTAATGTATGTAGATTAAAATGTAGATTGTATGAATATCCTTCAAATGAGAAAAATAATTTGTAAAAAGTGAGATCGAGAGATAAGAGAATTAATTAATTAACATAAAGTACAAAGAAGATGTGTGTTTAGGGAATAATGAAATATGTATGTTAGTTAAATTAGCTAGTTGAGTTATTGTTTTATAAAAATGAGTATTAAGTTTTTTGAAAAAAAATATCTCATTTACATTTTTTATTTGAATCTATCTTTAACAAATTATACAATAAATAAAGATGGATAATTTAAAAAACTAAATTATAAATACTATTTAGATAAATAGGTAATTATAAATACAAAAGATAAAATTCATTTTGCATATTATATAATCTGTTGTATTACAAGGATGATCTTTGGCCGACCAATTGTAAATTTTGTGGACATGACGGATATAAAGTTTTGGGGAAAGGAAGGAAAATGAGTCGTCATGCATTAATCAAGATGTGGTATTTTCCTCGGTGTCAAGACTTACGAGATTGTATGCATCAGAACAAGCAGTTGCTCACATTTGAGATGGCACCGGGAGCATCGTAGGGATGAAAACTTTGTGACGCATCCATCCGATGCGAGAAGCTTAGCGTAAATTTGATGAGGCGAATCCTTTCTTTGCTATGGATCCCGTAATGTTCGTCTTGGTCTATGTTCGGATGGGTTCGCTCCTTTCAACAATACGGGTAGGAATTATTCTTGTTGGCTGTCATTGTGACTCAGTACAACCTCCCACCTTCTATGTGCATGAGAAGAGTTTTCTTCCTTAACGTGTTAATCCACAGGCCATCCAACCTAAAAAAGAAGATAGATGTATACCTCAGACCTTTGATAGACGAGTTGAAGATGTTGTGGAGTGAATGGGTTCTTACGTATGATATATCATTAAGTCGAAATTTCACCATGCGTCTTTGCCTTAATGTGGACGATAAATGATTTCCCTGCATATGGGATGTTGAGTGACTAGCAAACGTCGGGAAGCTTGCATGCCGGTATGTCTTGAACGAACATGAGTTTTAGCTTGGAACACGATCGCAAGGTCGGTTGGTTTGATAGGCACGCGCGATTCTTACCCCGATCATCCATGGAGGAGAAATAGAAAGACTTCACGTGGAATGTTGTCGAACGAGCGGATCAACCTCGTTGTTTAATTGGCCAAGAAATATGGGACAGGTGTCAAGTACATTCAAAGTGTCGAAGAGGGCTGCTTCCGGGGGACACGAGGGATACGACGTTGATCATCATTGGAACAAACGTAGCATCTTCCGGGAACTATCATATTGGAAAGATCAATTGTTAAGACACAACCTCGATGTCATGCATATTGAGAGGAATGCGTTTTGCAATATTACATACACCGTGATGGACACCGAGGGCAAGGCGAAAACACGATCAACGCAAGATGCGACATAGAGCGATTTGCGAGAAGGCCTGCTTTGCATTTGATGGGGAATGGCACGGGACAGGACTTCCAAACCTAGAGCGCCGTACACATTCAACAAACAACGAATTTAGAATTGTTGCAATGGGTTAAAGATCCGAAACTCTCGGACGGTTATGCGTCAAACTTGAAAAGATGTGTCGACATGCAAGGCGAAGTTATTCGGGATGAAGAGTCATGATTGTCATGTTTTTTCCAGAGATTGTTGTCATGGGCCTTCAAAGCACTTCGAAGCATATATGGTCTATTCGACGAGAATTTTCCATGTTCTTTAGAGAAATTTGTGCTACGAGCTTAATGTTGAAAAGTTACGGCACTGGAGGCGAGCATGCCCATAAGTAACGCTATGCAAGTTAGAGATGGTGTTTCCTCCTAGCTTGTTTGACTCAATGGAACATTTGCACGTTCATTTGGCCTACGAAGCAAAGGTAGGAGGCCGCAACAATATAGATGGATGTATTCGTTTGAGAGGTAATATATATATATATATATATATTTCTTTTCGCTCTTATTAATTGGCCAAGACATGGTACTTTTGTTTATAAATACCCTCGATATTCCATTGAAGGTTTTTATGCACACTTAATTACAAGATCAAAAATCCAAGGTACGTTGAAAGATCTATCATTGAAGCATATCTAGTCGAAGAGGCCACAAAATTTGCGTCATACTATTATCCCCACGAAATGATGTCAAGATGGAGAGGGTACCTCGCAACGATGATGCCGGTGATACGAGGGATCAAAAATCAATATTTAATTTTCCGGGCGAGTCGTGGGAAAACGTTGGAGGTCAACTCTTGACGGAAGAGATAAGCGAGTAGCGAGTGGTACATTCTAAACAAGCTGTGAAGAGGCGCCAGTATTTAAAGTAAGATTTCTTTTCTTTTTTACATTACGGTAAGTATTCCGGTATTAACTTTATTTTTTCCTTACGGTTATTTCTCTAATACGGTCCAATCGGAAATCCTTCAATGGCGGAATCAGAAGTTGACCAATTCACGAACTCGAGTTTCCAAAATGGCTTGATCCTACTTGGTGGAAAATCCATTAGATCCCAATGAAGTTGCGTGGAGTTTGTCTTATGGAGCTGCAATTAGTATTACCGGTGCAAGATATATATAATCAATGGGTATGGATTTTCAAGCTTTGACGCAAACGCAGTACGCTATGTTGTAATTATGGTGTATGTTGTCGAGGTGACCAAGTTGATGGGGTGGAGACTAACTACTACGGGAAGTTAGTTGACATAATTCAGGTGAGTTACCCGTGGGACAAGGTGGTGACCCTTTTAAATGTGAGTGGTTTGATAACAGTCCGCGTGGGACAAAAATTGACAAACATGGAAATATTGAGATCCATTGGACAAGGAGATATACGGTTGGTTATGACCCGTTCATCCTTGCTCAACAAGCGGAACAAGTTTACTATACATCATACCCACATCTCGCCAAGGTGGAGGGAGTTATTAAAACCAAAGCACGAAATATTATACCAAAGTCGAAAGAGCCGGAATCAAATGACGGTATGGCTGAAGCAGTTCAGTGATGTGGAACATGTCTGCCCATAAACATTTTGATGACGAAGTACCAAGCAATCTCTTTGATTCTGGCTGCGGGGTTAGAATTAATTCCTATACAAATTGACGATGAGGAATCGGACGATGAGGCGAAGTGATTTACTCGATAGTGAATGCGAGTTCGCGACTATGAGACTTGAGAGGAACACGTGCAAGCAAATGTCGATGAACGAGGAATCGTTCGGTTGATTTTTGTTAGTTCTTTGTTTATGACGATACGTTTATACTACATACTTTGTTACTTCGCTCTTGTCATATTAACTAAATATCTTATTGTTATATATTTTTTGACATTATGTCTATAAGTGTTCGAGAGATTAAGCATCTAGGAGGACGTTCGGGTAGTGGACGTTGTAGTGGTCAAGCCCAACCGGTCTATCGGAGGGGGAGGCGGCGCCATCTGCTCCCTATGGAGGCGAGAGGGCTAAGCGCTTCCCAGAGGTGTCGTCATTTGATATGTCATCTTCACCGTCGGGTTATTTGTCATCTTCACAAATCGCTTTATATGTCGTCGTCTTCATCTACCCCCCATTGATCCACGTGAGGGGGACACAAGTTTACTTTACCATTTCTGATTGATTTACATATGTTTAGTTTCCTGAAACCATCTATGTACAAACATTTTCAATACTTCACATTCCTTCCTTAGCACACTGTGTCGCCTCAGAGCCACGTCGGGGAAGAAGGTAGTTCCTCCGATCCACCAATGCGGGGGCTCAGAGATCCTTCCATAGGAAAGCTTCGGATCAGTCCGACGGCGTCGAGTAAGTCATGACATGTTACCGGAAATGTTACAATTTTCTTCGTAATTGGTTTCTATGCTAATATTTGCATGATGGCCTCTCTCTTCATATTTGTGCCTCATAATGTGGTATTGCGGTTCATCTCGACCCAATTATTCCGTAATTACAATCAAGCTTGGGCCAAGTGGGTGAGACATTCTTAAGACATTCGAGATGTTTGGTTCGATGAGTTCTTGGTAAGTTATTTGTTTTATGGTTATTAATTAAGTACTTTTAAAATTTGGAGCACTAATTGTTCGTTATTGATTTTCGGCGCCGACATATAGCGTTGCCTAAACATCTTGAAGATGCGAAAACAACTTATAATCACAAGGCGAGGCCGATGTTGTCCCAAAAGCTTTATGGCTTGAGAGGTCAAGAGGCAAGAAAGATTGGATTTCACGGGACAAACTGCAGACAGATTATTTCACAATTGGGCCAACAATGAGAAGTTTCAAAGCATAAGTGCAAAAAATAAGCAAAATAGGGCCAAAATGGAAGGGCGAGTCATATCTTTGGCGGCTCCATTCAATTAGTGAGCATCGATGGAAAATTGTAAGTACCGTTTTTTTTCTATTTAGGTATTTGATATTTTGTACTTTGAACTAATTAATTAAGGTCATCATTTGCATTTGCGGGTAGAGTGCAGGGAAGTTCTGCGGGATCGATTGAGTGGGCTACTTTGAGCGGACCCATTCCGGGCGATCAGAAGGGAGTGAGAGACAATGGATTAGCCAAAAAGCGCGGCAAGTAGCGGTTAGACATTTATTGCCTTTATTACTTGTTTTATGCACCACCATATTTATTTCATTTTACATATCTTATAGTACTGTTCTTTGAGGCCACGAGCGAATTTAACAAGAAATGGAGAGTCTTTGGATATGGTGCCTCACACAAGCCGTGGAAGCAAACAAAGCGCTCTCGTCTAGCTATTTGAAGATGTTTCTTGAGGTAAACGTAATACATTTGATATTGATAATTTCCATTGTCTTATCCATTCAAATGAAGTACAAATAATAAATGTACTTCATAATGTTTTTGCGAGATGATGAAGAAGATGAAGGCGTTGGTGCGGGAGCAAGCAACGCATATGAGTCGGCAACGGGAGATGATTCAAGAACAAGAGCGAGATGGGCGGGAGAAGCTTCGCCCAGAACGGGAGATGATACGGCGGAGGCCATGGAGCGGGCCATCAATCAAGAACGAGAGAGGATGCGGGAGCAGAATGAATCAAGAAACGGAGATGATGAGGCGGATGCGGCTTGAACTCTGTCTCTAATGAAAGACAAGGAGTTCGGGGTCGGCTCACATGATGATGACCGTACTAGTGATGATGATGATGATCACAATCTTTGCTTTACATTTAGACTACTTTTAGTATTTTCTCTTTGCAACATTATTATATATATTTTGTTTTCTCTATGTAAACTTTTCTTAATTGTTATTATATTCATGGTACTTTTTGTAATCAAATTTTTAAAAAAAATCAAACAATTAATAAAATTTAAAATTTAAAAAGAATCAAAAAATTAATAAAAATATATAATTTTTTAAAAATATTTTACTTTTGCTACGGAAAATGTTTAAAGTAGCAATTCTTCTGAAAAAGAATTTTCGTAGCAAATTTCGACTTGAGACATATTTTAAAATAGCAATTTGCTACGGATTTTCCCATTAAAGTAGCGATTGCGACCTATGATTTTGCTAACAAAATCCGTAGCAAAATCAATAACAAATCGATTTTGCTACGGAAAAATGCCATTTTTAAATAGCAAAATCGATTTATACCGAGGAATTTGTCAAATAGCAAAAATTGATTGTTTTTAGTGAACCGTTGAAAGAAAATGGTGATACCAAGGGCCCTAAGAATGTTAAAGTCATTTAAGGTGCATCAAGTGGTGGCATACCACGTAGTATTTATATACAATAACTCTCATCACCTTTCCACATCCATTCCATATGCAATAATGATAAACAATCATAATATTGGCATGTAAATACGATTTCCAAATACATCGTCTCAATAATCATTAAGATAACAATACCATTTCAACTTAAGAAACCATAAAAAGTGCATTATCCAAAACATATGATATCATAGCTTTTTGTCTCAATAACCATAAAAAAAAAATGCATATTTCCTTATTTCATGAAAGTTTCACCTAAAAATTTCAAATATTCTCATTCATATGGAAACCTCAAATTCAATCCATCTAATTCTCAATATAACTTTTAATTTGAATATAAGAGACTTATTATCACAAACCTAAATTTTCCAGTCTAACACTAACTTATATAAGTATAACCTAATTTATTAAACAAATCTTCAAACTTCCACATAATCACAATCACAACAAATTCTAATTTAAATCCCAAATACCAACTCATAATTTCATATAGTTCAAGATTTAGCAAAAATAAATCAACTAAACCTACAATAATACTTATAGTAATCCAAATAAATACCTTAAACCCCATTTAATCGGTAAAAACATTCTATACGACATAAATCCTAAACTTTTTAAATAAAAATTAGTTTTGAATTCCTATAACAACCCATTAACAAATGTGAACCGATTAAAATTAACTATGAATCGTCTTCTATATAGATATAGTCATCTATTATTAAAACTTCACAAAATCTAAACCTCCGAATTTTCACAAATCAATACAATATTACTCTTATTAGAAAGAAAAAATACATGAAATAACTTTCATGAAAGAAGTTTATTAGAAAAAAATTAATTTAATTATCTAAATAATCTTATAAGATAAATAACTTATTTTAAAAAACCCAAACCACTACCTTTTTATTCTTTTTCTCTCCTCCTTTCCGCGCTCACACTCATCCATCTCGTCCCCTTCCCTCCACGCCATTGCTCTATAATGGAGGGAGGGGATTGATTAACAATTATTACTTCCCCCTTCCCCAATTGTCAAAATTGGTGGCTGCGTGCCCCGCGTGTGTATGTATATATGAATATAATAGTAATAAAATAATCTATTATAATATAATATAATATAATAATATTTTTTAATTTTCTTTTTTAATTATAACTAACTCCTAAAAATAAAAATTAGGATATTATAGCTGAAGCTCCCTGGCCTACAACCAGCAGGGGGTCTGTGGATTTCTTTTAAAAAAAGAAAAATAAAGACGATTAGGTGATTTTTACATTTGTCAATATTTCAAATCATTCTTTGAAAATCTTTAAATTTAATATACTTATATGTTTTTTATCAATTTTGACAATATTTTTCTACCCTTTTCCCTTTGATCTAATTTAATAGAATAGAGCACCAAATGATTATTAAAAAAAAACAACGATACTAGAACCTAATTTAAGTAATTACAAAATCAAATAAAAGAAGTAACTCAACTAATTTTCTTAATTTAATTAAATTAGATAAATATATCTTATATTAAAAATATGATAGTTAGTGCTAGCGGGCCATTGGCAAGACCCATCTATCCTGATTTTTTTCAACTTTAACGTCAATTTTTTTGATGGTCAACGTTAGTTTTTTAACGGAATAGGGCAATATTGCTACGTTTTGAAACTTCAGGGGCAACATTTTGACAAAAAAACTTTCAGGGCAACTTTACTTTTGGGACGGATTTGCTATTTAACTCTAAAATATTTACAAAGGTACTGAGTTGGGACTTCAATTTTACCAACTCTAAAATAGGATGTTGCCGATTCTAAGTTCCTGAGCAGCAGTGATGAAAAACTTGATGAAGATGAATCTAAATGTTCTGAATCAAAGCTTGCACACTAACGGACGTTTGGTCAATTAACGGTAAGTGTGATTTTCGCTCCACTTTCTTAACCATATAGACACTTTTGTATAAAAAAAAGGGTTAATGAGCGATTTTATCAACAAACTATAGGTCCAAGAGCAACCAACACATCAAACTATTAGATGGACCTTATTTACAAATAAACTATTGAAATGATTAAATGGACACAACGACGTCAGTACTGTAGCAAACGTCCATTTGTGTGATTTATCTCATAGAATACAAATAAAACGACCATCAAGCATCAAGCATCAAGCACACACATGCTTCTTTCACACATTAGTATCATACACAAATCAAGCAAACAGAATTGAAGAAAAACACAGTAGAGAGAGAGAGAGATGAGAATGTGAGGGAGAGATCATATCATACGCTTCGAGCTCTTGAATTTCTTGAGGGGTATGTCGGTGATAGCGTTTTTTCCGGGGAGGCTTGTTGGCGGCGTCCTGATCGTCGCCGGAGGTGGGGCCTTCCATGTTATCACTGCCAGATCTGCTTTCATGTTCTTCTTCTCTACTTCTTCTCAACCCAGGCTCGTAGCTATCTCCACCCATAACCCATTCTATTCACATCCCCTTGTTGCTCGTCAAGATTCGTTTGCTTTTATCCCAAAAAAAAAAAAAAAAAAATCAAAACTCAAAAAATAAATAAATAAAGCAAACAAACAACATATATAATACAAGATGATCACAAAAAGTAAGAGGGAATAAAAGATCTCACGAGTGCGAGAGAAAGTCCTGGAGAGTTGAACATGGATTTGGCCATGGTGGTGGTGGGTGTTGTTGTGACCAGACGAGGCTGATGTGAGATTGAACCACTCGACGACATTCTATTATCGTTGGTGGTGCCGTTGCTGTAAGGAATAATATCGGCGACGATTCTGGCACCTCCGCCAGCTCCTCCACCACTTCAGTTATTTTCGAGAAAACCCCCAAAACTCATCAAAGAAGCCACTTTGTCGATACCCTTCTTCTTCACAAATTTGAAACTCTCACTAGTATATATGAGCCACTCAGCCTTCGATTCAATTCAAATTCAGCAACCCTAGAAAATTTTTAAACCCTCTAAGAGATGGAAATGGGGGGTTTCGAGAAATCAGAATCGACCTCGTGCGCGTATGTCAGAGTCAGGCTTGGAGCCGGCAAGACCCATCGGAAAACCTTGGATTTGGGTTGGAAGCTAAGAATTTGTGAGTTTTCCAAGGGATTTGGTATGATGGGTTGCCGACGATGGGTTGCAGTGACCACGACGGGTTGCTGACTCAAGAGCCACCTGTTCTTTTTTCTCTCAATTCATCTCCCTCAAAAATAAATCACACAAACGGACGTTTGCTACAGCCCTTATGTGTTGTGCCCATTTAATCATTTCAATAGTTTATTTGTAAATAAGGTTCATCTAATAGTTTGCTGTGTTGGTTGCTCCTGGACCTATAATTTGTTGGTAAAATCGCTCCTTAACCCTAAAAAAAATATATTTGGTGTTTGACTCTCCTAAAAATAAAGCACATGTACATTTTTTATGTACCTTTATTTTTTATTTTTTAAATGGAGTTTTACTCAACTTTTATTTTGAGTGGGGGCTTATTGACATCAGTTGTCCTGTCCACGTCCAATCTAACCCATCCACATCCAGATGTGCGCCAGCTGTAATGTATATCCCTTTTCTTGATTCCCATTTCCCAAAGTATTCTCTCTCAACAATGAAGTATGCTGACGTCAGCATACTAGAAGCATACCGGCTGTTTATTTATAAGTTCTAAATATAAAGTTTGTGCTTGTTTACACGACGGATGGGGAATATTTAAAAATAATTTTTTAATTATGATTTACAGTATATGAAGTAAATATATGATATGAGTTTTATCACGATTTATATGAATAAACATTTTTGGGACCTCAAAAGTGATTCCAAACAGTTAAAACATTAATTATGAGCTAAATTTAGAGTATATTTTAAAACTATTTATGATTGGTTCTAGGAGTCATCACAAATAATTTTTTTTTAACTATTGCAATTAATGGGATCAAAGTTGTAAAAAATACATTTATTACCAAACTAGACTTATCATGCATGTTTGGTATAGCTTTAAGAAGGGGCAATCGAGCTTTTACTATTTCAACCGGGTTTATGGTTTTTTTTCTCCTTTGGATGAATTTTTTTTTTTTTTTCAAATCGGGCTTATGGGGTAAAACTGTAAAAGCATCTTATTTGAAAAGCCAATTTTCTTGGCTTATAAAGTAAAAACTCTTTATTTAAACCTAGCTTATGGAGTAAAAGCTAATTATGCAAACATCAATCCAAACATAAATCATATTTCATAATCTAAGTTTTCTATAAGTCATTTTTCCTATTAATATTCCAAATATGCCCAACAAAAATTTAAAAAAAAATTCGTCAAAATAAACTTATAATTAGGATTAAGTGATATAGATTTATAAATATCCCAGCAAGCCTACCTCCTGTTCTGGGTCACAATCTGGGAAGAATTTTTGTCTTTTCTTAATCTTTTTTATTTTGACAGGCCAAAAAAATACTTTTTGTTTTGTTTAAGAAAAAAATAAATTAACTGGAATTTCCTCCTCCCTTGATCAATTTTCAAACCTTGGCCTCATAATAATCAAAATCAACCAAGTATTTATTATTATTATTATTATTATTATTATTATTATTTTGCCAATGCAAAATCAACCAATAACCAACAAAAGTCTCCGAGTCTCTTTCAAACCCCGCAACGTCCAACTGTCCCATACCCACTCCATTGACCATTTAATGTACCGACATTAGACTTTGTGCCAGAGTGATTGCCCATTAAGATCTTTATTTTTTAGGTGAAATATATATTTTAGGTAATACTGTAAGATTTATATTTGAGGCTTCAATAAAAATAAATTTAAATATTTTGATGATTTTGAAAAAGAAATATTCTTGCAAATTTGAAAGAAATTGAGTTGTAATAAAGCTTTAGATATAAATTAATTTTTTATCTACTTGGCTCACTTTGATATATATATACAATAATAAATATATTAATGCATGAAGTTGTTGTGTAATACATTTCTTGGGCAGCAATGCATTATTACAAGTAGAGCATCGAGAATTACCCATTAGAAGCATCGTGATTTACCATTGAGTATCGTGATTTACCACAAAGTTTTGGTTTTTTCGTTGTTGCGGGAAATAGACACAAGAACTTCATGCATTAATTTAAGTAGAGCATCGAGCTTCAATAAAAATAAATTTAAATATTTTGATGATTTTGAAAAAGAAATATTCTTGCAAATTTGAAAGAAATTGAGTTGTAATAAAGCTTTAGATATAAATTAATTTTTTTAAGTTTGAAATCAAGGTATTTTTTCAATTTATTTCCTATGACTATCTTACAAAAATTAAAATTTGAGAATAATAAAGACAAATAACATTCCATCATCTCCGACCCAGCCTTAAATTTTTTATAAGTCATAATTTAGTTTCATACTCCTCCTCATCTTAATGTAAAATATATTTAGAGATTTGATATTGATCCTAAATATAAGACATATTTTTTAATTTTTTTTCTTCTAATTCACCCATATTATACTTCTTCAACAATAATTTAGTTTCATATTATTTAATTAAAAAGGAGAAAATAACAAGTGCAAGTATATAAATGCGTGGTATGAAATTTAAGAATAAACATAGTATGATCAATTACTTATAATTATATTTTAACTTTTGATACATTTTGCAAAATATTCAGGATTAATGTGCAATTTTAACTAAATAACCACTCATAAGCGTTAAGTATTCAAATGTTTTTTAAAAGCAAATTTTGTCTAAAAATGTTTAAAAAGGAGCAAATTTGCTCTAATAGTATAAAATTAACATTAACCGTTAAAAATGTAATGTTAAAGGTTACCATTTCCAGTGGTAATAGACAAAATTGTTATATGAACAAAATTGCTTTTTGAAAAAACTTTCAACATCCTCCAAAAGGGTCACTCCTAGAACACAACTGTAAGGGCCTTTTGGTACGGGGGAAATTTGAGGAGGGAAAGGAAGGGAATGAAAAATTTTGAAAAATGCGGGAAGATGGTTTGAGGGAAGATGAGTTGTTTGGTATGAAGAAAATGAAGGGGTAGTAGTTGGAAAAGAATTAAGAAATATCTATTTTACCCTCAAAAGTAATTAATTTAAAATAAAAAGAAAAATATTTTTTTGCTAAAATATTTAAATATATATATATATTTCAAGTTCAAACTTAAATTCAAACGTTGCTAATAAGTTTGAACTTAAATTCGAATGTTCCGTCAAGTTCAACAGTGACGTGGGAATTTAAGATCCTACTAATTTTGGTGGGATTTGGTCTTCCCACATATGAGGGAAGATTGGTAGGTTTGGGAAGATCCGTTGTTTCCGAAAAGATTGGTCCAAAATACGTAGCAAACAGAGAAACTTTCTAATTTTAACATAATTGGGTGAATTTCACACAATTTGCATATTTCGGGAAGCTTCTAATTTCTTAACGTAACTGGTTACTTAACAAAGTGTATAATGAATCTGGCAAAAACACGAAGTTCGAAGTGTATAATTAATGCGCAACACAGCCTTACCCAATTTTGAGCTACCTCCTCAAACGAAAAATCTCTTCCACTTTTTTAAAGATCTGTTTCGCTACTTCATTTTCTCCACTCTCTCGCCTGAACCAACGCTATACCCATGTCTTCTTCAACCTCCAACTCCAAGCCCCTCCTTCCATGGAAGACTCGCATCTCTCTCTCCTTTCTCTCCGCTGTCACCGATGCTGTTCGCCGTCCTGATGGCACCCTCAACCGCCGTGTCATGAACTTCCTCGACCGTAAAACCAGCCCGAATCCAAAACCCATCAAAGGTGTTAAAACTTCCGACGTTACCGTCGATCCCAATCGTAACCTCTGGTTCAGACTTTTCACACCCACAACCACCAATTCTTCTTCTCTTCCCGTTATTGTTTTCTTTCACGGCGGTGGCTTCACGTACCTTTCAGCGGCTTCCTTCGCATACGACGCCGTTTGCAGAAACTTTGCGCGGAAGTTTTCCGCTATTGTCATCTCTGTGAATTACCGTCTCATCCCGGAGCATCGGTATCCTGCTCAATACGACGACGGATTTGACATCCTCCAGTTCATCGACCAAAACGGCGACGCTTTACCCGATATTGCTGATCTGTCTAAGTGTTTTCTGGCCGGTGATAGTGCCGGGGCGAACTTGGCCCATAACTTGGCAGTGCGGGTTTGTCGGAGCAGGCTCCAGAATGTTCGGATCATCGGCCAGATTTCGATCCAGCCGTTTTTCGGAGGAGAGGAGAGGACCGAATCGGAGACCCGACTTGCGAACGCGCCGTTGGTTTCGGTGGAGAGGACCGATTGGATATGGAAGGTGTTGCTGCCGGAGGGGTCGAACCGAGACCACGAAGCAGTTAACGTGAGCGGGCCGAACGCGGTGGATATATCGGGTATGGATTATCCGGCTACGATAGTGTTCGTGGGTGGTTTTGACCCGTTACAGGACTGGCAGAAGAGGTACTATGAGTGGTTAAAGAAATCCGGGAAAGAGGTAGAATTAATGGAGTATCCAAACAGTGTTCATGCTTTTTATGTATTTCCAGAATTGCCCGAAGCTTCACAGTTAATGTCCCAAGTCGAGGATTTCATCAACAGGCGCTTGTCCAAACTGAAATGAATTAGGTTCGAGTTTAACTTTTCATGGCTCTAATGTCAAACATGGTCCCACCGAGCTTCTTTTTAGGTTTGTTGTGACTGGCTCTCTCAACCCAGGTCCTTGAGACTGAAAGAGATGTAGTGGGACTGGGACCATATATATCTTGACCAACTCACTGTGAAACTCTTTTTAGATTTTTGGATCTTTCTCTATTATAGAATTATAAAGCATCATGTTTTTAATATATTTAATTTAAATTATTTATATTCAAAATATAGTTAAATCAAATTATCATCATTTTCATATTTTAACTATTTAGTTATATGTTTTTAATAACAATTTATTAATAAAAACAAATTCTTATGGGTTTATTGTTAAAGCTCCAAGTTTACATTTTTAGGGAGAGTTTATTTAAATTCATGAGTTTTCCAACTAGAGGTCTATTTTATATTGTCTTGGATTTATTCTTGGGAAAATTAGAATGAAGGACCCGGAAAAAATATTTATTGAGGAGGACCATAAAAATTGTAATTATTTAGAAGGACCAAATACAAAATTATAAAATTAAACATACTAAAACACCTCTAATGAAATCTTCTGCATTTTTCCCAACATTCTCTCTCATATTCTATTTTTAAAATAATAAAAAATTATAAATTTTACTAAATCAAATAAAAGCTTTCTCAAATTTTCATTTTTCACAACTTGCATAGATATTTATGAAAAAGAGTACACACCCTTTATTTTAATTTTGTCAAAATGATAATTTGTTAGAATCAACAAAAAATTGAATTAAAAATATATTTATATAATTTTAATAAAAATCAAGGTATTTTATAATTTATTATATATGTTAAATCTAAATTTTTTTATATTATTTATTTTTATTTTAAAAGAAATTTATGTGGGCTAAAAAAATCATTTAATGTTGATAAAATAAAATAAAATCTATTATATCTTGAAAAAACTTGAAATGACTTTATTTCTATTTTTATAAAAATATCTTAATTGATAGTAACGTTGATACTTGATAATATAAATATGACAACTTGATGATATATTTTTTAAATAAATTATCTATTGATTATATGAATATGGAACTGTTGAAAATTAAAATTTAAAAAATATGAGTTTGAACCATATAGTTAATTTAGTTAATTAAATAATATATTGATTTTACATGAGTATTAAACATGGTGAAATATACAAATTTAAAAAAAAAATCTATTATATTACATGTGAATAGTGGGTGGTTTTAGTTTTAATTTTAATTTTAGTCATTTTTTTAATTATGAATTCAATAGATAATGTAGGAGGTTTGACTAGGGACAATTTAGTAATTTTAAATTTATATTATGATTTTTTGTCCTTCTAAGTAATAACAATTTTTATGGTCCTTCTCAATAAATATATTTTCCTCCAAGTCCTTCATTATAATTTTCCTTTTATTCTTTGCTTATTATCCAAAATTATGACCCCAAAATTTCCGCAAGTTGTATTCTATCCATGCCTTTTATTCTCCACAACCTTCAAATCTAAATTCTAGAATACAATTTGTTGGGAAAAGCACCAATATAGGAACTTTTTGTAAAAATTGTACCTTATTAAAGCAAGTAGGAAAATATTTACCAATCTAATACAGTTAGTGGCGTCGCCTGACACAACACCACTAATGGCATAGGAGGGGTTTACACCATTGACACAAAAATGAGTGGTGTAAGAGGGGTTTACGCCACTCAATTTGAGTGGCGTATGCTCCCATTAAAAAATAAAAATAAAAATAAAAATAAAAATAAAAATAATAATATATAATAATAATAAATGATAAAAAAATGAAATAATTTAAAGCTCTACTTCATTTAATTTGGAGTCAAAAGAGAGAAGCTGAAATAACTCACTAAGAATGCCCTTTAAAAGATCAAATGGTACAATTTGGTTATAACAACAGATCCCAAGATTGGCATGTAGAGATTCGTCATACGTCAAGAGATAACATTTCATGTGCGGGTTATATGGCCAAGTAAGGGCATGATGCTGCTGATATTGCGGATGTTGTTCTCATCCCTGAAGTTCCAGCTGGATGTTTTCATATGGTTTTAAAAGACCAATTGACTTGTAATTGCTAGCTTTGTAGGTTTGTTTCTTAGGTTTAGACTCTCATAGTCTTGTTACTTTCCTCTTGTATCAAGCTTCGGCTTGCCTTTCTTAATCAAAAACAGATCCCAAAAGAGGGGGATCTATATATTTGTTATACACCAAATATTTGTATAACAACAGTATTGATTTTGGGATCTGTATAAAAAAGTGTACGGTGTAAAAGTGTTTGTATAACAATTATATACAAACACTTTTACTATAATTGTTATACAAATATTTTTACACGGTACACTTTTTTATACAGATCCCAAAATCAATACTGTTGTTATACAAATATTTGGTGTATAACAAATATATAGATTCCCCTGTTTTGGGATCTGTTGTTATAACCACCAAATTGTACCGCGTAATCTTTTAAAGGGCGTTCTTAGTGAGTTATTTCAGCTCCATGCTTTATTTCTTTTGACTCCAAATTAAATGAAGTATAGTTTTAAATTATTTCACTTTTTTATCATTTATTATTATTATTATATTTAATATTAATATATATTTTTTTAATGGGAGCATACGCCACTCAAATTGAGTGGCGTATGAATCCCTTACACCACTCAAATTGAGTGGCATAAACCCCTCTTACGTTAGTGTCAGTGGCGTGAACCCCTTCTACGCCACTAGTGGTGTTGTGTCAAACGACGCCACTAACTGCATTAGATTGATAAATATTTTCCTACTTGCTTTAATTGGATAAAATTTTGCAAAAAGTTCCTATATTGGTGCTTTTCCCCAATTTGTTAGTAACTATAATTGGAGAAGTAATTAGAGAAATAATATGAAGAAGTTGAAGATTCTTGTATTAATATCAATAAGAGTAATATACTTCTACAATATAACCCACTTGGGTTTAACCATGATCATCCCTCACGTGATTAACAACAAACCCTAACTTTAGGGATCTAGAAAGAACTTCCCTCTCTATAGAGAAATACTCAAATTAACCTCTTTCTAACATGGTGAGAGCTCCACACTTAACACACTTAAACCACAATAACTAGATCCTTTATATAGAATGAGTCTTAACTAACTAACCAACTATTCCCTTATATTTCTAACACAACTCATCGATATAAAATAAAAATAAATATTTTAAATAATTTTTCTTATTAATAAGTTACCAATTATAGAATGTATTCTACCTTCCCTGCAATAATGAAAAAATGTCTAATTTAATTAAAAATATTTGGGCTTGTTTGGGTTGGCGGTAGGAGCGGTGACTTAAAAGCTATCTAACACCTATTTGGATTCACTTAAATTTGAGCGTTAAAGGCAAAAAAATGCAGTAGCTTAAAAGCCAACGTTCACATAGTGATCAAAAGAAAATGAGTCACTTAAATCTATAACTTGACTTTTTTCCTACCGAGCATTTTTTAAAGTCAGATAGCTTTTAAGTCACCGCTCCTACCGCAAACCCAAACAGAAAAGTTCGGTAGGAAAAAAGTCAGATAGCTTTCTGACTTTTTTCCTGTTTGTGTTTGGATTAATGGTGGTAGAAGTGGCGGGGCCCACGTCAAAAAGCTGAGAGCGTTTTGGAAAAAGCTGTATTCTGGAGCTTTTTCCTTAAATGGCTTTTTGAGCTTTTTTGACTTAAAGTTCAGCCAACTCAATGGGCAATCCAAACAAGAAAAATTGGGCTTTTTTCTCACTGGGTCATTGGTTTAAAAGTCACTGGAATGTTTACAAACCAATGCTGAAAAATAAGCCACTCTAAACAGGGCCGTGTGTGTATACAGGCTTCTGAACAAAGCGTATAGGCAAAATCAATGTGCCACAGCCTCATTTAGTATTTCTGGGCTTAGATTGAACTGCATTTTGAGCGGCCTCAACAGAAAAAATGAGTAGGTGACCGTCTTATGATAGGGAACATTGTGTTATAATTATTTTCAAATGCAGTTTAATTTCTTTTCACCCTTTAACGAATTAAAAAAAACTAACTTCATTTTTTGTGAATTTAACAAAAACCAGAGTGTGAATTATTTTATCGACAAGCAAATAAAAAAAATTATTTAGTAAAAATACCATTTAAAATAGGAAAAATTCCTTCCACGTTCCAAAAATCTAAGAAAATGTCAAAAAATTTCCAAAGATAATTCAGATGTCAGGAAAGTTCTAAAGAGTTATTAATCCCATAGATGAAGTTGTTAATCCCACAGATATAAGAGTTATTAATCCCACAATAGGAGTTGTTAAAGGGACTTTTCTAACATCTGAATTTTCCTTTGGACTTTTTTGATATTTCCTTGGTCTCTTGGGACCTGAAAAGAATTTTCCCTTTAAAATAACTCAATAATGTAAATTATTCAAAATGAGCTGGTATTATGTTGATTCGTATGTTTAACCCATATCACTATTTTTACTTGTGAATTTTGTTTTTGTTTCTAAACATATACTACTTCCGGTCCTAATTATAGGAAAACTTTTGTAGTGTAAATTACATTACAAAAAAGTGTTCCTATAATTAGAACCGGAAGGAATATATGGCTAAGAGTTGAATCTTGGGAATGAACAAGTCTAGAGCTAACAAACCAGAATAAAAAGATACGAACATATATATTACTCTACCATTTCATAACTAGAGCGTGCCTAAATTAGGCATGATAAGAAATTCAACTCCTAATATGTTCCCTTTGACACATTTGTCCAGTCTTCAACTCTTAAAATTTTAATTAAAAAGTTGACTATCGTACTTAACTCTTAATAGAATAATTGTTAAAATTTTAAAGGTTAAATTTAGGTCTAAATTTTCAATTAAATTTTGTCATGTGTAATTTTTATTATTTACAATAGTTCAATAGAATTTTTTAATGGGTTAAGGAGCAATTTGACCAACAAACTATTGGTTCAGGAGCACCCAACACAATAAACTTTTAACTAGACTGAAAACACCAACAAACTTTTAAAATTGTAAAGTTGGCACAATATGGTAGAAGCAAAATTGATGTTTGTTACTTTGATTGGAAATGTTGCAGATGTGGCATACACGTGTCAGCAAAGTTGCAACATTTTCGAAATCTCATGGTTTCATCAACTATGCCATTGAACGTGCACAATGAAGATCGAGACGGAAATGAAGAGAGCAACAACAAGGATGACATATAGCAATGCCCATCAAACTAATCACCCCATAATCCTCGAGCAAAAACTAATTGAAGGAACCACTAGGAAGAAGAGGGATCTCTCTGTTCCCTTGTATGCATAATGTTGAAAGAAAATTAAAAAAAGAAGATAATGAAGGAATGACAATAGAGAAAGAAAGAAAATCCAAAGAAACAGAAATTGCAATTAACATCTCCAAAATCACAATTAACATCCGATCTGTTCCTCATTATGACTTGAAATTGCAATTAACATCTCCAAAATCGATAAACTCCTTTTCGATCACAATTTCCGTTCATAAAAGAGACGGAAGGTGGAGGAGGAAATGGAAGAGAAAGAAAATTGAAGATTTGCACCTAAAATGCCGAGGTTGTAGCTGAACGTGAGGCCACCGGTGGCGGCCATAAAAGCTGAAGCGATGACAATCGAAGTGATCTTGGCATCGAAGCTTTCGCCGAAATTGCTGCTGGAAGTAAAATGTCCGACGCCAATCATGATAGTTTTGGATCTGTATAGGAAGATCTAAACAACACAGAAAATCAATTGAAGCCAAAGTAAGAAGAGGAAGAAGGAGATTGGAGGGGGAAAATACAACTAATGTGGACGGAGTGGAGAGAATAATAAATATTATAGGAAGTGGCTCCACCACCACCACCACCACCACCATCACAATTGCCATTACTTTCCGAGACGAGGCAAGTAAACGGAGAATACAGACACATTAGGATTAGGAAGTAGCAGAAAGAGTCATCGATGATCCGATTGGCATTTATAGTCCGCGATTCCACAGGGAAAATTTTTCAGTCGCCACTTTACAGGATGAGAATTCAAAATTGTTTCCTCCTCCGGCGACCCGACCCATTTAATCTCCGGTGCCCTCTTTTGTTCCAGTACTCCTTTATTCCCTTCAACATGCCCACCGAAATGCCTTCCACGCCCTATTCTTCTCTTCCCTTTCTGCAGGTAGAAAGAGAATGGGAACAACTAAAACAATAGGAGGTGGGTGAGAGAGTGAATAGGGTAGATGATTAATTGTTTGTTGACACGTGTATGCACATCTGAAGCAATTCCAGTGGAACTAACAGACGTTAATTTGCTTTTCTAACGGATTGTGCCAACTTTACAATTTTAAAAGTTTGTTGATATTTTTGGTCAAGTTAAAAGTTTATTGTGTTGGGCGCTCCTGAACCAATAGTTTGTTAGTCAAATTGCTCCTTAACCCTTTTTAAATTTTCTCGATGTGAATTTTTATTATTAAAAAAAGTCCATGTACTAAGATTTGATTGTAGAATTAGACGCAATAGATATAAGCAAATGGACAAAATTTTTGTCCTTTTTTGAAATATGATGTACTTGGAAATATTTATGGAAAAAAAACTATAATTTTTGTATATTTATATTTAATTAAAAATTTCAATAGATTTAGATACTCTTATAGTCTTTAACTTAAGAGCCACTTAACTAATTTAAGTGTAAGGCTAACGTATACTCTTAGTCTTTTAAGTTTACACGGGGTATAATTTTAGTCCTTTTTTGTTTTTTTGGTAAACATAATTTTTGTCCTTTAACTTTATAAATCATACTTAGTACTACAATTCTAATATCGCTAATGTTGTTAAAGGACAACGTTGAAGCAACAAACTTAAGTGATTACTGTGTAATTAAATGCTATTAATCTAAAATTTAAAATATATGTAAATTAAAAAAAATCTAATGAAATAGTCAATATCAATATCTCGATAGTATTACAAAAATATTAGTTCAATACTCAAAATCTCAATTTCATTTGCGGCGGTTTATTTTTTTTAAGAATCTAAACATATACATTAAAATATTAAAATTTAAATATGTTTTGTCAACTATATAATCATCTTTTAAGTTTGCTAAGTCAACATTTTTAGTTAGCAATATTAACAATGTTAGAAATATCATACCAAAAGTATATTTTATAAATTTAAGGGACAAAAAATATACCTCATATAAAATTTAAATGACCAAAAGTATATTTTGGCCTAAGTATAATAAGGAAGTTAGATAAATTAATTAATTATAATAAATTTGACCTAATCTCTCTAAAATACCTTTGTATAGCATTATATTATATATAAGTTTAAATTAGGTAGGAGAAAAATGATAAATTTTTAGAAATAAAATACATTATTAATGTTTTATATTTAAAATCAAGACTATCCTTCTAACCCACTCTAATAATTAGGACCAAAGTAATATTTTAATATTATAATTATAAACTTATCAAATGCATACATAAATAACATAGATTCAAGTCTAATGTAAATACCTCATTGTTGGTAAATTGTTATAGATGCTTTTATAATTATTCTAAAATCATTATGTAGATATTTTTTGGTATGAAACCAGAGTATCTCAAAGTTACTTTAGAATTGAGCCTAATCTCTATAGGATCGAGAGCATTAAGGTTAAAGCCTTCTCAACAAGTACTTTTAGATATTAAGCTCTCACAATCCAACCCATAAAATACTGGCCTCATTCATTAATCTTGGACTCTCATGGTCTAATTGCACATTTCTTTCTCCTAAACCCATTTTGCTTCTACATATTCTCATCCCACCTCATGTACTTTGCTTTTTGCCTTATTTTGGTTGATCTGTATACTCCCTCCGGTCCTTAATGTGGGACTAGGGGGTTGATCGTGATTTTAAATATAAGACTTTTTTTTTTTTTTTATATATATCTATCAATATTTTTCTGATTTATTTTTATTGATACTTCTTCAATAATAATCAAGTAAGAGAGACATATAGGGAATTAAGAAAGATAATCAGGGCGAATTAGAAAAAATGTCATATTAACTAACTTACTCTCTCCAGTCCTTAATATAAGACATATTTGAGGTGTTAATCTTAGTCCTAAATATATGACATAATTTTCACATTTATTAATTTTTTTCTTAATTTACCCATATTGATCCTCCATTAACAATAATCAAAAAGAGGGAAGGGAGAATTAAGGAATATAACTATGATATTTTATGAAATACATGTCATATTAACTAACTCAATTAACTTATTTAATATAATTAAATTAGATAAATATGACTTATATTAAGGACTGAGAGTGTATTAAGGACTGGTGAGAGTACTTAATCTATTTAAATTAAATAGATATGTCATATATTAAATATTAGAGGGAGTAATTAACAACGAAGCTTTTCTAATCTCCACTCAGCTACTTTGCTTTGGTTACAACGTCATGGAAGGTTGGGGCTAATAGCACTACTGAGCAAGTTGAAGTTGACAACAATGGCTGGGTCTTTACTAAATCGACTCTTCCTCTGGGGTTTTGCCAGCCGGCTGCCACAAAGGCTTGCATTCAATATGCTGACTTGCTTATGGGCCTCATTAATCCAAAAATTATTTTAAAGCATTTATATTTATTTTTTATACCAAATACACAAAATATGTTATTACTAACTAATTTATTTAACTATCTTAACATGTAAAAAAAATCAATTAGGTTTGATATTATGAACTGAAGGAGTACTACTGTTTTTTTTATACCTAAGGTATCTATCGCCAGTCGCAATGATCAATCTCCTCAGTCGTGACCTTAGTGTGATCAACTCCTTATAATTAGTATTTTGGCATAAATATTATATTTAATATTAATCAATCATTAATAGTTTATTAGTTTGTTTATTTATTTATTAAAATTTTTAACATCACACACAATTGTGGAAAACGGTTGATTCACTGAAGATGAGAGTCAGTGAATTCCCGAAAGTTTGCCAAAAAACCAAAGACACGTTGACCAATAAACAAGCTTCTGCTAAACAACGCAGAGGGGTCTGAATGCCCTGTAGCCTCATTTATTATTTCTGGGTTCTGACCTCATTCTCAACCACATTGATCTCTTTCTCTGCTTCTGTTTCTTCCCTCTCCTCCTCCACACGGTCTCTCATGGCTTCACTAACCTCCAACTCCAAACCCCTCCTTCCATGGAAGACCCGCCTCTCTCTTCTCTTGGCCACCGCTGTCACCGACGCCCTTCGCGGTCCCGACGGCACCCTCAACCGCCGTGTCATGAACTTCCTCGACCGCAAGACCAGCCCGAATCCAAATCCCATCAAAGGTGTTAAGACTTCCGACGTTACCGTCGACCCCAATCGTAACCTCTGGTTCAGACTTTTCACGCCCACAACCACCAATTCTTCTTCTCTTCCCGTCATTGTTTTCTTTCACGGCGGTGGCTTCACGTACCTTTCAGCGGCTTCCTTCACATACGACGCCGTTTGCAGAAACTTTGCGCGGAAGTTTTCCGCTTTTGTCATCTCTGTGAATTACCGCCTCATCCCGGAGCATCGGTATCCAGCTCAATACGATGACGGTTTTGACATTCTCAAGTTCATGGACGAAAACGACGACGCTTTACCTAATAATGCTGATTTAGCGAAGTGTTTTTTGGCGGGTGATAGTGCCGGGGCAAACTTAACCCATCATGTGGCTGTTCGGGTTTGCCGGAGCAGGCTCCAGAATGTTCGGGTCATCGGCCAGATTTCAATCCAGCCGTTTTTCGGAGGAGAGGAGAGGACCGAATCGGAGATCCGACTTGTGAACGCGCCGTTGGTTTCGGTGGAGAGGACCGATTGGATATGGAAGGTGTTGCTGCCGGAGGGGTCGAACCGAGACCACGAAGCAGTTAACGTGAGCGGGCCGAACGCGGTGGAAATATCGGGTATGGATTATCCAGATACGATAGTGTTCGTGGGTGGTTTTGACCCGTTACAAGACTGGCAGAGGAGGTACTATGAGTGGTTAAAGAAATCCGGGAAAGAGGCAGAATTAATGGAGTATCCAGATAGTATCCATGCATTTTATGTATTTCCAGAATTGCCCGAAGCTTCAAAATTAATTTCCCAAGTCAAGGATTTCATCAACAGGCGCTTGTCCCAACTGTAATGAAATAGGTTGATTTAGTTTGTAGTGTGTACTGTAAATTATACCTCATGTTAAGAACTATGACAGTATTATGTCTTGGTTTTGTTTTGTGACTATATGTTTGTTTAAGCTTAAAGAGGTTAATGATATGAGATTACAAATAAGCTTAAAGAGGTTAATGATATGAGATTACATTTGAAATCAGATAGCGACCTTTCATTAATTAATCTGATGGGAATTTTATCTGCACATTTTTGCTAGAAAAAAAGGGAGAAAAGAATTCCTTAAAAAATGGAAAATATCATGAGAAATTAAAGGAGAAAAGAAACATGGTGACAAAACTTCAAAAAGGAGCAACTATAAAAAACAAGGCCATTATGTGATGTACTCAAGAGTTTTGCTGGGTGTATAAACTTGAAATCAATACAAAATACTGCAAGGGATGGACACAAATGATGACATTAAGAAGAATAAGATGATATATATGAAAGGACACGTATGAGGAATGCCAAATACATCATTTAGTAAATAAGAGAGTTTCCAAAATTCTACGTAATCGGCTGAAGGAGATTCTGAATTGAATGATCTGATAACTCCCAACTAGAATGCATTTCTAAAGGGAAGATTAATCATAGATGCTTCTGAATGTATGTCCAAAATTCATCAAACTCGACAGAGCAAGAATAGTTGGATGGTGTGCAATAAAGTTAGATATTGCCAAGGCTTATGACAAGGTCTCCTAGCCTTTCCTACAGAAAATCCTTGAAATAATGCAGTTCCGTAATGGATGATCCAATTGATCATGCAATGTATCTTGACCGTGCCTTACCAAGTGATGATTAATGGCCCCTCTGAGAGTCCTGTTACTCCTTCTCAAGGCCTCAGACTGGGGGAATCCGATTCCCCCTATCTGTTTCTGCTATGTGCTAATGTATTATCAAGCATGATTCATCAAGGGGAAAATTTCCATTGGTGGTCGGGCATTCGTGTTGCTCGAAAGGTTGAGCCTCTTACGCACTTGATGTATGATGATGATACCTTTTATTTTGCAGGGACACAGAAGAGGATTGTCGAATTGTCTGAGCCATTTTGAAATGATGATATTCTCAAATCTCAGGTCAACATATAAATTATCAGAAATCGAGTATTGTTTCCCATATCTAATGACGACAAAATTGGTGGCCATACTTGGTGTTAGATTTCATTATAGACTGGGGAAGTATTTGGGAACATACATTGATGATCCTAATTCAGATAAGAGGAAGTACGAAGAGGTGATGAAGAACATTGATAAACGTCTGGCAGGTTGGAAAAGTCATATTATTCTCTCACAAGCAGGAAGACTTGTATTGATTAAAAATTCCTTAGCATCTTTGCTGTGCCAATACTTAACTAATTTTGATTTTTTTTTTTCGGACCAACATAACTAGTTTTGATTTGAAATTTATGAACCATAGATTTCCAATTTATTTGGACAATCAAATTTAAATTTTTTAATTTGTAATAAAACAAGTTTTTGTGTATAAAAAAATATTCCGCCGATTCTAAACATAAAATCAGAATAACTAAAGCAAAAATGAGTACAAGTCTTTGGTGGGTGGATCGTCTTGTGTTTTTGCCATATGCTAAATGTTGTATTCTAGAAGCTGACGTTGATTGGGTGAAAAGTGAAAACTGAGTTTTACATTGTACGTGAGAAAAAGACTTGTCACCAACACCATTAATAGCCCCATGTTCGCCATTGCTTGAAGGGTTTTTATTTATTTTTATCTTTTACATGACTCCTCGAGGGCTTAAAGTCTTTAACCATTCTCAAAAATTCAAAATGACCATGTGAAGAATCAGATTCGACCAATCCGGCCAAGGTTTGATGTTTGGGGAAGAGGAGGCAGGGAATCAATGGTGTTTTAGGCTAAAAGAGAATCTAAAGTCTTCTTTTAGTTGTTAGGCTTTTTTTTTTTTGATAAATAAATTTTAGGAAAGGGGTTGGGCTCACCCACAGTCCAAGGGTAGGGCGCTTGGAGCCCAGTCCACAGGACATATTGGACAGAGAGTACACATGCCTCCACCTCTACCAGCGTTTCCACTGCTTCCTAGACCCCTAGGATGTCTCCCCCAGCGCCTTGACCAGCGCAGGGATCGAACCCCCTCCCTTGAGGTGAGGAAGTCCGACCCCTTTGCCAGTTGAACTCAAAGACGAGGGCTAGTTGTTAGGCTTTTGTTCTTTGTGCATCTTGTTATTTCTATGTTTGCCATTCCTTGCGGATTACATTTGCTTTTGGTGTGGGCTGCCTCAACTCTATTATGATTATTGTTGATTTGAAAGTTTTCCTTGACTTTCAGGTTTGCTTCTTCCCTTTAATAACATGAGGTTTCTTTGTTTTTTTTGGGGTTAAGCATAAGTATCTTCTTATTCAAAATAGGTTGGCCCCGTTTAGTACCTAAGATAACTCCAATAATAGAGTACATTGTCACGCCCGGAAAGGAACACTGGATGATTCGCGTGCATGAACACTCTACATTTAAATAGGAGGTTTGGACTTCAAGTATGAACAAGTCTAGAAACTCCTAGAATGTGGTAGATATGTGTACATAATGGTAGAGTTGTGTAGAGAATTCTAGAGACTTTTGTAATTGTGTAAATATCTAGATATTTCTAGGGAAGGTTCTGGAGAACTATTCTCCACCGTAGGATGTAATCGATCTTAGCCGTTCATTGAGGAGGTGGATGCCTATAAATAGGAGATGCCTCCCTCATTTGTAACCATCCAAGAGTCTTCAAGCAATACAAGTCATTTGTTGTTCAAGAGCTTCTCTCTCTAAGTTCTCTTTCTCTCTCTAAGAGTTCTATTAGTCTTTGTGTTCTTTGCCTACTCGTGAGGTTTCGGCTGACTTAGCAAAGATCGAGAAGGGTGATCAAGCTAAGGCCGGCATGGTATTTGGGAGATCAAGTCCAAGGCCGTGACAAACTGGTATCAGAGCTTTGGTTCAGAGCAGCTAGGTTCGAAGCTGTGAACGTGGTTCGTAGGCAAGAATGTTGGGAACAACTGAGGAAGTTGTGTGGCTGGAGAAGAAAGGGGTAGAGAGACCCAGCTTGCTCCCGAGGCAAAGAAGACCTGAGGATCAAGTAAGTCCCGCCAAGCCACGGATATTGCCACTTTGATGGCAAAGGTGGAGGCTTTGGAGGAGGCTTTGCATGGGGTGGCTACTAGGGTGGAAAAGGTGGAAGGTGACTTTGAGACACTTGAAACCCACACCCTTGGCCAGTTAGACAACTTAAGGTCGGATTTGGATTCGCACCTCAATGTCGAGGAGGAACGAGCCAAGTCCATGAGGCGACTCGAGGCAAAGGTAATGGATGTCATTACCGCAATGCAAGAGCAACTTAACTCTCTGAAGAGTTCTTTGGAGAGACAAACTAAGACTCCGTTGGTGGGTGGTACCAGTGGAGCAAGGGACATGAGGTTGGATCTCCCGAAACCGAAGGAATTTCAAGGCGTTCGTGATGCCAAGGAGGTTGAGAACTTCTTATGACAACTGAAACGATATGCTGAGAGCTTGAACTTGGTCGATGATGCAACCAAGGTACGCACTGCTTCCTTATTCCTTACTGATAATGCTATGTTATGGTGGCGTAGGAAGCATGCAGGCATGGAGAGGGGCCTTTTCACTATTATAACATGGGAAGATTTTAAGAAAGAGTTAAAGAAGCAATTCTATTCTGAGAACGTGGTCTATGTGGCTAGAAAGAAATTGAGGGAACTTAAGCACAAGACCTCGATTTCGGATTATGTAAGGGACTTTACTGCCCTCACATTGCAAATTCTCAATCTTAGCAGCGAGGAAACGTTGTTCTACTTCGTGGATGGTCTTCAGAATTGGGCCAAACATGAACTCCAACGGCGTGGTGTGACAGATGTAGACGAAGCCATTGCCATTGCAGAAAATCTCACTGATTATCAGAAGGGGGAGAAAGGTGAGTCTTCCGGATCTAAGTCTCCTGAACCCAATCATGTGAACGGTGGGGGAGGCAAGGGTAAGGAATTCACTAAGGGAGGAGCTGACAAATGCTTTTAGAAGAACAAATCTAAAGAGAAGAAGAGGACAATAAGCTGCTATGTGTGCAAAGGGCCACATTACATGAGCAAGTGTCCGAAGCTTGATAGCTTGTCAGCCATCGTTGAAGGGAAAGATGGACCTGACAAGGAGGAGTCGAGTATGCGGATGGGATCTCTCAGGGTGCTGAATGCCTTGAAGGCCAAACATGAGGAACCCGTTTCGAGGAGTAAAGACCTCATGTTTGTTGATGTGGAGCTGAATGGGAAGCCAATGAAGGTGATGGTGGACACCGGGGCTACCCACAACTTTATTACTCCCGAAGAGGCCAAGCGGGTCGGTCTCTCAGTTACTCAGGCACGAAGTGCATGGTGGAAAACTGTCAACACTCCTGCCAAACCTCTCAATGGCATAGCCAGCGGGGTAGAGCTATGCATTGGAATGTGGAAGGGGACCGTGGATCTGTCAGTGACCCCTATGGATGATTTCAATGTGGTACTTGGTTTGGAATTTTTGTGCAAGGCAAAAGTAGTACTCTTGTCGGGTAAAGATTCACTGTGCTTCCTGGAAAAGGGGCTTGGTTGCACAGTGCCTACGACAGGCGATGATCGGAATGTTCGCTTGTCAACTATGCAAGTGACGAAGGGACCTGGGAGCGGGGAAGTCACCTACCTTGCGACTTGGAAGGTGGTGGATCCTGATGTGGAGGATCGTGAGAATCTTCCCCCTGTCCTGAAGAGGAATGAAAACCTCATGCCACCAAGACTCCAGGAGAGATTGCCGCCTAGACGAGAGGTGGACCACAGGATGAAGCATGGAGTTGGTACGGCTAATGTAGTGGGTAATACATTAAGCCGAAAAGCTGAGGTGACAAGATCCTTCCAGGGCAAATTGGCCAAGAGGAAGAAGGAGATTGCGGATGGGAAGAAGCAAGTCTCTGTATACCAAGTAGGAGACAAGGTGATCGTGAAGCTTCCTCCCCAACAAACAAAGATGTTTCAGGGTCTTGTTCACAAGTATGGAGGCCCGTACAAGGGTGATCCTGAGCGGTACAGTGACGAGGGCGTAACTGGATTAGGTGGGGGAGAGTGTCACGCCTGGAAAGGAACACTGGATGACTCGTGTGCATGGACACTCTACATTTAAATAGGAGGTTTGGACTTCAAGTATGGACAAGTCTAGAAACTCCTAGAATGTGGTAGATATGTGTACATAATGGTAGAGTTGTGTAGAGAATTCTAGAGACTCTTGTAATTGTGTAAATATCTAGATATTTCTAGGGAAGGTTATGGAGAACTATTCTCCACCGTAGGATGTAATCGATCTTAGCCGTTCATTGAGGAGGTGGATGCCAATAAATAGGAGATGCCTCCCTCATTTGTAACCATCCAAGAGTCTTCAAGCAATACAAGTCATTTGTTGTTCAAGAGCTTCTCTCTCTAAGTTCTCTTTCTCTCTCTAAGAGTTCTCTTAGTCTTTGTGTTCTTTGCTTACTCGAGAGGTTTCGGCTGACTTAGCAAAGATCGAGAGGGGTGATCAAGCTAAGGCCGGCATGGTATTTGGGAGATCAAGTCTAAGACCGTGACAACATGCTTACTAAAAAAAACACATTCAAACATCCACCCGTACATAAGTACAAGCTAGATCATGTACAGGTTTATGTATTAAAAAGAAGCATGTACAGGTTCAGTGTTATGAAACACAAGTTTAATTTTGGCACAATTAAATGTTCACCTACAATATTATAAAGTTATTTTGTACTACCTTTTGTTCTTTGTATAAAATCTAGTTTATAGTTTATTTTGCACTATAAACTAGATTTTATATTAAAAATGGGGGGTGTTTTTTATAAGTTTGCCCAATTTTACACATCGATTTAAATTTTTTTTCCCCACATATTATAAAAAAATTCCTTCCCAATCTAATGTTATTAAAATTTTACCACTTTCCTTTTCCTTTTTCTCTTTTTTTTTGGGTTCATTTTATGCCTCACAAATAAAGTGATTTTTTTACAACTTCCAAATCTTCTATAAAATTTACTTTTAGCGTGTTTTTTATTCTTTTCTTTGAATGTCTTACACACACACACACATGTCAATGTTATATATTTGACACCAATATATATCTTATCTACACGAGGCGGGCAACATTGTTATTGTGTTTGTGCTTCTATGGTCAAGGCCTCTTACACTATAAATTTATTATCAGCACCTGTCGGTATGATTATTTTTTTTCTTAAACAAAGGTGCCCAATGACAATTTATGTAATAGAATTTTAGAGTTTAAACTATATTCAAAGTAAACTTAGATCTGACACTTAGATCTGACACTTAGATCCCTTATATTAGATCTCAGAGTAATTCAATTATTCAAAACAGCTTTTAGTGCAGTACTTTTTTTTTTTTTTGTTCAAGATATTTCTCTAGAATCTTGCTTTCCAAGCTTTGAAATTCTTGCCGTCCAAAATGGGAAAAATCGACGTTCTTAAACGAGCTTAATTATATTGTCAAATGGGCAAAACTGGACACGATTCAATAAAGAAAAAAGATGAAGGATGAATCATAATTAAATTGGGAGAGTCAATGTGAAGTCATAACAATTGCACGTATTTTGCTTGTCTTCCTTGTCATTTTCATGATATTTTACTCCTTCCCGTCTTCCTTGTCTCCTTCCTTTTGCTTTCAGTGACTCCTCCTCCCTACGCTAAAAAAAGTTCAGACCTTGATCAACGCGACTGCCGTATGAATCAGGTTTATAAAGTGTGTCACTGTTGGTGATGGAGCCGTCGGCAAGACTTGCATGCTTATTCCCTACACCAGCAATAATTTCCCTACGGTGAGTGCAGTTGTTTGTTCTCTAAGAAAATGTATAAAAGATGGAGAAAGATTCGCATTCTTTACATTTGAACTCTTTTTGTTGCTGGGTTTTGCGGAACTGAAGAAATTTTGAGGATGAGGTTCGTTACGTTGTTTCGGAGGAAAAAGAAATGTTCTTGCTTGTGTTTTTTTTTTATTTCATTATTTTCCCTTTTTGATAATGTTGGAATTTTGGATCTAATCTCATGGGTTATGAATAAGTAGGTTGGAGAAGAAGAGGAAAAAGGAAGAAGAAATAAGTGTATGGATAGAAGTATCACATTAGATAAATGAAGAGTAAAAGTGTATATAAGCTTCAACTTTACTTCTTTAAATTTGGCCCTTGGGCCAACCCACTTTTGTGGAGGGGTGGGGACGTAGGTAACCCTTGGTCCACCACACGTGCACGTTGCCTTCTTAGTTCACGTGTGTGTATTAAATTATTTTTTAATTTTGTCCAAATACCCTGAACTTTTATTAATTCCTTTTTTGCCCTTCCGTGATTCTCCCAACCAGCGGTTGTAAGTGGATCGTAATATCGGATCGTTGTGACTGATCCGTTCTGGCCGTTTGCTTCGTTTTGGTGTGTTTGTTCGTACGACACACCAGTTCGCCAACAAGAGTCGTTAGTTGTTCACTTTCGTTCGCTTTGTTCCAATGTTGTTAAAACGTAGAGTCTACGTAGAAACGGTAAGGGTGAGCAAAAACGTAAAATCGTAAAACGTAAACGAAACGTAAGAGTTTACTACGTACTACAAAAAAAATAAAATCCAATATCTATAAAACCAAAACACACCAATACATTAAAGTCATCACAAATTAAAGTCCAAACAGTTAAGGAAATAATTAAATTCAAACTCAGTCATCATAATACATAATCTCAAACTATATTTAATCAAAATTCAAAGAAATTATCTCAATTTAAGGCTTTTAAATTTCAGAAAATTCAATGGAAGTTTATGCTCAAGTTTTAAAAGTTTCACTTTAGTCCCTCTGCGAAACCTTTTAAACTTTTCACTTAGGTCCCTGTATGTAAACCTACTGCGTTTTGGATATTAGATCTGTTTTCTTCATTGAGCTACAGAACCCGATAAAAACAGAGGGAGCGCCGCGAACCAGGATGATCTCCGACATCGACTTCGACACCATCAACTCCACCTTCGATCTTCATCTTTCATCATCAACTCCACCTGAGCGTCGCGAACCAGGATCGACCTTCGACTTCGACACCGTGGACTCCACCTTCGATCTTAATCTTTCATCATCAACTCCACCTCCTCGAAAATACCCTTTTTTTAAAAAAATTCAGAACGGTAAACTCGCCCGTTTCGACCGTTTCTACGAGTTGGAACGGCGTCTCTACCGTTTTAAAGCAACTTCCGTCTCAACCACCGTTCTGAAACGATTTTCCGGCGAAAAACATAAAAACGTATGTTTCGACGTTTTGGAACGACGTTTTAACAACACTGCTTTGTTCTGGTATGTCTATTTATGATGCACCAATTTTGCTATAAGAGTCGAGTTCATCTGATCAATTTTCGTCATCTATAAGTAGGGCGTGCTAGTGACAGAATATCTATCTCGAATAAATCTCAAACACTCCTCTCTCATATACTCCATACTGCATTCTGCAATCATATTCTGTGCGATTCTGAAAGCAGACTCGTTGTGTTAGTTCGGGCTTCTGATTGAGAGTGCTATCATTTTGAAGACGCAAATCCGTTTTATCCTGGGAGACAATTGTTCATCAACCTTGGGTATCCTTATAGAGGGAGCAAATTGTCTTATGGAGACAACGTACGTTGAGCTCAGATTTCATCAAAGTTCATCATCATATTTCAGCAGTCTTGTGAGTTTGTTTATGTTTTTCATACTTTATAGAACTGTTATATATATGTTTACAGTTTAGGCCATCTTAGTATATAGATTCTTGTCTTTGTTCAATTTCTACATGTTCAGCATTTTCCAAAACAATCTTAAGACAATGTGATTGAATCTGTGTTGAAGGAAAAACAAAGAATTGAATAACAGATACAACGTTTTTGATTTTGGGATATGCAAAACTGATGAATTCTACTGCATGTTCTTTACTGTCATAAATTGTGTATCGTATGTGTGTATATATACATTTTGTTGTTCATAACCATATGCCTCTGTCATTTGTTCTCCGAACTCTTTTATATTTGTATGCGGTATAAAATTGGAGTATGAGAAGTAGATAAATTTTGTTCATAGTTGATTTTCCACTATGTAATTCGTTTCTGGAATATACCTATATACTTTATTGAAAATATCTATAGTTCATTATATTGGGTTTTGAATAAACTGATATTTGAGGCTTCCGAATTTGTATATTTATGGGTTCGACTGTCCAGCATAAATATACTTAAAGCGTGAGTTTTTAGTCATTGATTGTTTGTCCATATCTTTGTTTTATTTTTTCAAACATACTATTATGTGTTCAAACATTGTTCTCTATTTGGAAGCGATAACATGATCTGAAACAAGAAATCATCGGAACTTGAAATTTGGCCAATTCTTTATGAATGGTTTTAATTTCAAATATTATGGTAAGTTAAATATTTAAGTTTTGGAATTAAAAAAAATTAAGGCGACCTGATCTTCTATTCAGGTCGCCTTATTGTAGCAAAGGCGACCTGATTTCAAAATCAGGTCGCCTTTGTTGAATTTTTTTTTTTTTAAAAATAAACTACAAACTATGAGATATCTACCAAGTTTTTAATTTGCATCAGCCAGAAACCACCAAGCAACACAAGAATCACATAACACAATACATAAACAGAATATATATATTACACCAAAATTGCATATTTTGTACGGACAAAACACCAATACAAATGAACAACGGTAGCAAATTAAAGAATCACTAACACAATAACATATTAATCATGCTCACTACTAACTAGGCGCTATGTGTTGAAGAAGATATCTAGATATCATGTCTCGAACCGAATCGATCTCATCCTCGCGAGTACGGATCCTTAATACCCAAAAACTGTAAAGTGGGGAAACAAGGTATAAGATAAACCAATTAAGTGAAGGAAATAATTAACAACTCAAGTACAACAACAAAAATTAAATAAACTTGAGAATCACAGAGCGATTACGTACGTTTTGAAAACCTTGAGTATGTCATTGTTAACGATGGATTGCATCCAACTCATAACGTAATATCCGCACTCGGTGCTCCTGGTTGTTGATGGCACTATAAATCAAAGGCAAATTGTTAAAAACGAATAAAGGCATATCTAAAGCTACCGTGTCAATGAAATAACTTGAATTGAAACTACTCACCGTCGGTTTAAACCACTTTGGTCCACCCCGCTCTTTTGCATTGATAAGCTGTCTATACGTCTTGAGGCCACTATCATTAAAATGGAAATTAACGAGACATGTTAAACCATTCATTTAAAAGAAGAATCGATGATTCAAAAAAATTTACTTACTTGGCAAACATGTTTTTGATATCCTCGGTAGGATTGCCATTTCTTGAATCGAACCAATAACGAGGAGTTCTTGCTCGGACAAACAACACACAGCATCAATGACCACTACAACATATACGTATTAATATTAAATTAAGATAAGACCGCAATTTATTCACAAAAATCTTATAAGACAAAACAAAAGTACGCACCTTTCATGTATTGGCGCTAGATAACAAGACGACCCTCGTCGCCCATTGTTAGACCAACATAAATTGACCTCACGGGTAACGTATCTTGAGCCAAGCCGTGCATCCAGGACATAAGTATCCATACGAACTCGCTCGCGGTGTGCCGGCGCATAATTCACGGCATACACTATGAAATGAAATGATAAATGTTATTGAAGATCTTAAAAAAAAAGAAAAAGTACAAACATAATTAAAGGGTTAAACAAACTTACAGGATTGCAAGTTGAAGAAACTGTATATCTAAACAATCCATCGTCAAAAACTCCATCAAATCTTTCTTGTCAAATGTCATCGGATATGTCTTTTTGCACCGACAATGCCGGAGGCATCTGCAAGCTTATGAGGCCGATGTCCTTGTACATCTCTCGCACTGCTAAGTACGGAAAATAAGCCCGTAGCTTGTTCATCCTATGAAAACATAAAAAAACATATTATGAGTGAATGAGAAATGAAAATCAATCGGAAACAACTCACACTCAATCGGTAATGTATTTCCTACCATCGCAGTGTCGTCCACATCTCAATAAGATGAGCGGCCAAAGGATGAACCATGTGATGGCAGCGCCTAGTGTGGTAACCTCCTCATCATCAATCGGGACGGTGCCTCTTCTTCCCTCTCGCACACTCGTCACAGTCACCCGACGTTGGTTTTACGGAATTTGCTTGCCGTGGTGTTTGTCTTGTTCTGGTAAACAAGACCATCGGCAACAATCCGCCGGTGTGATTCATCCAAATATAGAGAGCAAGCTATACCTCCTCGTGGAGTGTGAGACGGTCCGCCAATAACTACCTGGAGTGTGAGACGGTTCGCTAATATGCACCTCTGCGGTGTGAGACGGTCCGCCAATAACTACCTCTGGAGGGGGAGAAGGTCCGCTAATATGTACCTCGGAGGCTGAAAACTATCTTTCTTCTTTGGGGATATTCGGGATTCGTCGGTTGTACGTTCTTTGTTGTACCATAGCTTGCATTTCACCCCGTAGTTGTGCCATAACATCTTTCATAAGGTTTGCTCGAATTCTGGCTTCAAGCTCCTGCTGGCTCTCTGCGTCATACAAACGTGAACGTCGTCCGAAAAATTTTGCGACACTCACTCCCCTCGTCTCCCCTCGAACAACATCAAGGTAATCCGGCTTCCCAATCGCCGTCGACAAAATGTCCTGCCCGTACCCGCGTGAATGAGCCTTGGCTACTCTTTGCTCAAGTGAATCTGTACCATAAGATTTTTCATAAATAATAACTAAACTCTTATATAGTATGAAACAACTGAGGCTATTTAATACTTCTAATTCAACTACTTACGATCTTTGAGGCAACCGCAGCAACATCTTCATTGATGTATTTGTCCCCCTTCATCCTCGCAGCTTTCCATTTTTGTGACGAGGAGGACGCCTGGGCCCTGGATAGCAGATGGAAGGATCGGATTGGGAAGCTTCCTTCATTCGCCGCAGCTCTTCCTCCATCATCTTTCGTTCCAGCTTTTCGTAGCCACCTCTAGACAAGCAATGCGGATACTTATTTTTCGCTTGCCTCTCTCTATTGGCTTGGCTTGTTTTCTCGTGACACGAAAACAAACAAAACCGATCGTATGAATTCAAGTAGATTCAAATTAAAGATAAGATATGACAAAAATTTTACTGAAATTCGAGGATTCTGCACGGACGCCACAAAATCCCTCCAGTCCTCCGGAGAAATGAAATCATAGGTCTTACATGGATCCTGGTCCCTCTTTGGCCCGCAAATATACTTTTTGTCGGCTTGTTCTTAAAATCTTTCCAACGAGACGAACTTCGCCCATCCAATGCTTCCTCATGGCCTTAGTGTTAGGGACATCAAATGTTTCTTGCAAGGTGAAAGAGAAGATATGACGAAATCAAGTAATAAGACTAAAGATACAAATGCGGATATATCGAAAGTGAGATACCAAAATCTGTGTCCAAATCAAATCCTTCGTCTTATCATCAACGAACTTCCAAGCTGAGTAAACAATACGCACTTTGCTTCGAGCCGAGATAGCCTAAATAGCTAATGAAGTCTGTCTTCCTCTCTGCCCACCGGATTCATATTTTCATCAAACTCCACATGCGACCTCTTTTTCGATCGTCACGGCGAGCAATTAGCTCACCCATGTGTGTGCTACCTCTCCCTTTTCTCACAACGGGCATATCAACCCTATCTCCCGATGACTCGTCTGAGCTAGACATATTACTGTTCATCAAAGACCAATCATTTACGTTAGATAGGTTTTTAAATAATAAACAGATTAATAAAATGAACCAACATGTTAAACGACCACAAAAAGAACATAGTAGTTAAACACATCATTTTGAAACTGAAGATCTTACTTTACATGGTGTCCCATATTCCTTCACAATGATCCTTTCTTGCAGCATATTCTTCATCATCTATCAATTCTACTTCACGTGTTGTAGGTGGATTTGTTGTGAAAGGGAGTGTATCGTCAAGGTTCAAGGATTCTTCACCATACTTCTGTTTTTACTTTGAAGTACAATGGACATTCTTTTATTTGCGGGGTCGTAACATAAAACACTTGTTTCGCGACTTGCTAAAATGAATGGCTCATCTCTATGACCAAGTCTTTGAAGATCAACCGAGACAAATCCAAATTTAGGATCTATTACAACAAAGATTATTGCTAACCCACTTACATTTCAATAAAGCAACTTTGAACTTGCTGTAGTTGATCTCCCATATTTCTTCGATCACTCCATAATAGGCCATTGATGCTACCACCGGGTTTTTGTCTTTCGAACTCGAAAAGTGCATGGATTCAACTTCAACCATCACCCCATTATTTTGCACAGAGACTTGTCATCTTGGTCTTTTGTGTAGAAAGAATATCCGTTGACATCGTAACCGCTCCAAGTGATGACCTGAAAAGAAGGCCCCCAGGCTAACCACTCGATTGTATCTGACACTCCGGTCTCGTGCAATACCTTCTCACTGAACCACTTTATGAACGTCTTCTTTTGCTCATTCGCTATCCGCATGTCACTCTTCCTTGGATTCATATTCTTCAAACTCTTCTGTGTTCATCAATGTATGGTTGAACTTCTTCCGTATTATTCAAGATGTACAGGTGTGCTTGCAACACCTCTTCACGAGGCTTATTCTTCAGTTTGATTCCTCGAGTTCCCTCGCTTATCCCCTCGTCATGCTGAGATTGTATCGTCGGCCCTGATAGATAATCTTTGCAAAACTCCATAGCCTCTTCAACTACATATCTCTCAACTATTGAGGCTTCCGGCCGATAAGGGTTTTTAGAATACCCTTTTAAGATCTTCATGTATCGCTCGAAAGGGTACATCCACCTTAGGTAAACCGGACCGCACAGTCTTACCTCCCTTACCAAGTGCACTATCAAGTGCACCATGATATCAAAAAGGCGGGAGGGAAATGCATCTCTAGTTGGGACAAAATAATATAACCCTCATTCTCCAATTCATCCAACTTTTCAATGTCAATGACTTTGTTGCAGATAGCATTGAAGAAAATACTCAATCTTGTTATAGTGGATCGAACTTCATCTTTCATAATGCCTCTTATAGCTATTGGTAGTAGTTGTTGCATCAACACATGATAATCATGGGACTTCATTCCCACTAACTTCAAATCGTTCATTGAGACACACTTTCTCAAATTAGAAGAATATCCTTGTGGCACCTTAATGTCATATAGACATCCACACAAACTTTTCTTCTCCGCTTTTGATAGTGTATGAGTTCTTTGGCTCCATGTATGCCCTCTTACCATCTTCCATTACTCGTGGATGTAACCTTTCTCTTATTCCCATGTCAACTAGATCTAGTCTCGCACTAATTCCATCCTTAGTCTTCCCTGGTATGTGCAAAAGAGTACTGACAAGGCTATCACAAACGTTTTCTCCACATGCATCACATCAAGACCGTGTCTCACATCAAGACTACGCCAATATGGAAGATCAAAGAAAATTGATCTCTTCTTCCATATATTCTTCTCACTCGCCTTCCTTTGCTGCTTACCCAATATGACATTGATATGTTTCACCCGACTATAAACGTCCTCTCCGGTTAACGCCTTTGGAGCCGTATTACGCTCCTAAGCCGTTAAAACGCTTTCTTAACTTACGATATGGGTGGAACCGATGAAGAAACCTCCCGTGGCCGAGGTAGACCGTTTTTTTCCGTGCTTTAGTTGATGGAAGTTTGTGTTTGCTTCACATATTGGACATGCTTTATGCCCTTCACACTTTGTACCACGACAAATTTCCGTATGCGGGAAAGTCGTTTATCGTGGTAAAAATCATTGCACGCAACTTGAAGTGCTCCTTCTTATATGCATCAAACACATCTACGCCTTCCTCCCACAACTTCTTCAAATCCTCAACCAAAGGCGCCAAGTACACATCGATATTGTTCCCGGGTTGTTTTGGTCCAAAATCATCATAGAAAGCATCACATACTTGCGTTTCATACATAGCCATGGAGGTAAGTTGTATATTACAAGGAGAACCGGCCATGCACTATGGGTCTGCTAAGAGTTCGATACGGATTGAAGCCATCTCGTACAAAGCCCACTAGAAGGTTTCTTGGCTCACTGCCAAATTGAGGGAACATTTCGTCTATTTTCTTCCATTGCGGAGAGTCAGCCGGGTGCTGAAGATATTTTCCATCGGATATTCTCTCATCAGAATGCCATCTCAACTTCTTCGCCGTTGCTTCACTAGTAAACAGACGCTTAAACCGTGGAATTATTGGAAGATACCACAATGCCTTCAAAGGTTGCCTTTTTGTTGTCTACTCTCCGTAAACACTAACTTTCTTCACTTTGTATCGTGAAGTTTTACACTTCGGACAATTACCGAGGCCTTCGTACTCGTTTCGTACAATATGCGAGTCATTAGAACAGCTGTGTATATTTTTATACTCCATACCCATCGTAGACAAGATTTTCTTGGCCTCATACATACGATTTGGAAGTACATTATCAATCGGCAACATATCACACAACAATTCAAGCAATGACGTGAAACTGCTATCGGTCCACCCACAAGTTGCCTTTAAGTTGACCAAATGTAAGGTCGCAGTCCAACCGTGTATACTTAGTACACCCAGGGAACAAAGGTGTCTCGCATCACTCCGCACGCTTTCATATTCACCCGATTGTGCAAAAGATTCGCCTCAACATCATTAATCATTTTCTCCATTCCATCATCATCATCTACCTCAACTTCATTTGCATGGGACGCACCTAAGTACTTACTTCCTCACCATGCCATATCCACGTTGTGTATCGAAGGTGTATTCCATCACAAAGTAGGTGGTCCCTTATATCGGCAATAACCCTTCGACTCCCATTTAAACAATTAACACATGGACAATAATACATCCCATTTTTTGTGGCCACATTCCTTCTAGCAAATTCAATAAACTCTTCCACCCCATTCTCATATTCTTCACTAGTTCTCAATGCATTCATCCAACTATGACCCATTTTATTACCACCTACGACATTTCCAACAACGGTCAAGTTCATGTCAATTTCAAGAACGACATGTTTTCTTTTAAGTAAATTTCGGCAAAGATTTCCCCTTAAAAGTAAGACATCCCAAAATTTCAATAACAACCAATTTCAGCTTAATTCAACAACAAAACTTACTAACTAAACCAATTTCAGCTTTCTGTTTTGAAGGACATCCCATGTTACAAGATCATCCCGAAAAACATACAAAAACAAGCCAATAAATAGAAGTAAATATTGATATAGTTTATCTTCTTCATCATTTAACCATATCCTATATTTGGCATCTAGAATATCGCTTAGCTTATCCATGAGAACATAAGTAAGCTAAGATCTAATCTAAACAATTTGGAGAAGAGCTTAATGAATATAATCTCATTCATGAAGTGGTATTGTGAGGAAAATCTAAAAGTTGAAACAAAAATAATAGCAAAGAAGTTTAGAATCCCAGTCACACGTTGTGACGCTAATCATGTGGTTTTTTTTTTTTTTTGATATTAAAGGAAGGCAAAAGCCTAAATTACAACCATACCAATTACACAAAGGAGGAATTTAATCCTAGACTCTCCTGAATTACCCAAGACCTGAGATAATTCGGACAAACATCAATAATTTGTTAGAAGACAACTCTAATTGCTTTCAGATTTCAGAGCGTGTGATTGTTTTTTTGATATGGCAATTGAATTGAAGGGAAATAATTGATTGAAAGATATGGTATACAAAGTTTAGAACTTTTTGGAGAAAAACCTGTATATAATTTGAAAGTTTGTTGGTAGACTCCTCAGTTTGGATACCCACCAAGTTTCTGATTTCTTGAGGCTATACAACCCTGGGCCTATAATCAATGACTTCCCCCACTTAATACTGAAATAGACATATAACAAAATTTAGCACTTTTTGCTACAAAAAATAAGGCATCAAACAGAAACAGAGCTACCTAAACATGTTCTATCCTTGATCAAACACATTCCAAAGATCAAACGAAATGAGCTACTTAATCGATACGTATTTCTCACCAATACTATCCAGAGCAAAGTGACAATTACCAAATGTTATCAAATTTAATTCAAGGGTTTCTCACTAATAATAACAAGACGGAATAGTATATTTAAGAGTAACGTACGAACAAGCTTACTTGGAGAAGAGCAAAACGAAGGAGACGACGGCGGAGACGAAGGAGACGAAGGAGACGCGGAGACGAAGGAGACGACGGCGGAGACGAAGGAGAACGACGGCGAGACGTACGGCAAGGAAAGGGACGGCCTTGGAGAAGAGCGGAACGAGAGTGGGTATGAGAGGATTTCGCGGCCTCTCGCTCGGAGTATGAGTGTGTGAGGGAAAATGAAGAGGCGCGAGTATATTAACCTAAAAAATTGAACATAGGCGACTGAATCATATTTCAGGACGCCTATATCCACTTGCGACACAATCGAATCGAATTCGCCAATATTTTAATAATGGCGACTGAATCGGAATCGGGTCGCCAATATTTAATAATGGCGACTCGAATCGTAATCGTGTCGCCTTAAAAACGACCAACCCAACGATCAGATCCCAGAATCATGCATCATTGAACGAAATATAACTAATCACGTTTGGTTCCGGATGAATCGAAATCTCTCGCATTCATCCTGAGAATCCCTCACCTAGATGATCGCCAGAATTTATCCGAATAGTGGCATCTCACTCTGGCAATCGCACAAAGCAACACTAAAACCTAGTCCGAATTCAGTCCTTGGGATGAACCAAACCGAATATTAAAACTAATATTCGAACTATTTTCAAATCAAATCGATAAGATGAAAACAAAATTGATTAAGTTACCGATTAGGCACAAGTTCTCTGAACGAATCATGGAATCCTCATCGTTGGGTCAATCACAGGGGGTTTAGCCGAGCATGGCTGGAAAAACTGAAGAAAAGATGAAGAACGCGAAAAACCCTAAGAACATGCGAAAATCGGTAGAGAGAATTTTCATAAAATCGTGAAACCCTAATGTCAAAATCCTGAATTCGTGAATGCCTAATGTTTTTGGCGGCTGGCTTACTTAAAAATAACCTAAAACGAAAATGGGCCCTAATAGTTTTAGCCCAAAACGAAATAAAATAAAGCTGGACTTAAATTACAAAATTCGGGTCCAAATAATATCCAGAATTGTGCATCCGACTTCGGCTCCAAAATCGACCGCCCTCTTGACCGAATTGGCTCTTGATGTCTTCATAACAATTGTAGCTCTCTGAATCATCTGAAATATGAGACAAAAATGAGGCAAATCCGATGTTTGGTTCAAGAGTTATGGTAGAAATAGTGAAGTAATACAAAACTGGAATTTTATTATTAAAAATGGCTAAAATGCAATAAAAGGCCCAAGGCCCAAATAAACATAAAAGCCATTATTTATTAGATAAAGGGTCCTAAGTTATTACTCAAGAGACAAAAATAAGTGTATAAAATATTCAATTATCAAATTCCCCCACACTTATCTTTTTGTACTCCTGAGCAAAATCTAAAAAAAGATTAAAAGGAAAAACTCTTATTTACTAATAATTGCTACAATGCAAAAATTGAATCAAGGGACAAAAAGTTCCAAAAGACCAATCAATCAAGACCTAAATCCCTTCATCTCAAATTACAATTCATGGCGGTCTCAATCAATGATGCGATCACAAAAGATGGTCTCACAAATGATGCGCTCAATCAATCGAGTCTCTCAAGTGTTTAAGGTAAATAAGTGTATCGCTCAAATTCTACTCAAGAAAATTGTTCTACCATAAGCTTGCTCAACTTCTACGTCTCCACTACTCACAACACATACATGCACAAATCAAGAGAGCTTGTAATTAAAGGTTGTAATGGGGCTAGGGTGAAGGTAGGTAATAGTATGGAATGAGAGGCTAAGCACCAAAGAAATCAAAAGGAAGAGCACTGATTAACACAATCATTCTCTATGTATGAAACTTTTATTCTACTAATGTATCCATTTCTTTCTATGTATTTTCTTTTCTTTTCTTTTTATCTCTTTTTTTTTCTTTTTTTTTTACTTTTTTTTTTTACTTTTCTTTCTTTCCTTTCATTGTATACGTAATTACAATGTCAAAATCAAATATCTCCCCACACTTAAATCGTTGCACTCTGAGCAACCCCCACACTTAAACCGTTGCACTCTGAGCAACCCCCACACTTAAACACAAAACAAGTTGAAACCAATGCTCAATAAATCTTCAAGGTGCGGAATAAAATGGTTTTACGCTTAGGCTTGTAATGTGGCTTAGAAAAGAATGGGTCAAAAGGCACAAAGGGGCTAGCAAGGGAATCATAATGCAAGGGAAAGCTATTTGGCCAAAGTGAGGAAAATAAAAGAAAGAAAACAAGCTTCCATCATACTTATGCACGTAAGTGAAAAATGTAGTTTCAAAAAGAAAAGGAGCAAGTTCTAGAGAACAAAAATCATGAGAGATGCACACATGAAAGAAAGAATGGCAAAAGATGAATTCCATTCATGCAGCCCAAAACCTCACAAGGTCAATACCAACTTAGGCAATCAACAACATCAAATCAACTACCAAGATTTGTAATCGAAGAGTCAAGAATTGTAGACCAAACAGAATGATCCATTAAAGCCAAAATGTCCACGTTCATAATATGTAGCAATCATAGAAATAGATTCTTTTTTTTCAAAAAGAAAAGCAAGGTAAAAAAAATGAACAAACAAAAGAGAAAGAGGAGAAGAAAGAAGAATACTCCCCGAGGGTTTATGGAGAGAGGTGGCATCAATGAGGTTTATGGAGGATAGGTGGCATCAATGAGGAGAGTCTCTGCTTCCTCAGTGCCGTGGGGATCCCTCATGAAATGGCTTGAGGCGTGCCCATTGACCTTAAAGGTTCTTCTGTGGGTGAATCACATAGCTCAACAAAGACCAAAAGGAAATATGTTAGTGATCACAAAAGGGCCATCCCACTTAGATCGAAGCTTACCAGGCATAAACTTCAGACGGGAATTAAATAGAAGAACTTTCTGGCCACACGAAAATTCTTTCCTCGAAATATTCTTATCATGGAATGCCTTAGTCTTTTCCTTATACAACCGTGAGCTCTCATAGGCATCTAATCTAAGCTCATCTAACTCTTGCAAGCTGTAGCTTCCTCTCAATCCCGCATCGAGCCAAATCCATGTTACATTGCTTAATGGCCCAATAGGCTCGATGCTCCAACTCAACCTAAGATGACATGCCTTACCAAAGACAAGCCGATAAGGAGACATCCCAATCGGAGTCTTGTAGAGCGGTGCGATATGCCCACAAAGCATCATCTAGTCGCTTACTCCAATCTTTCCGGTAGAGTTAACAGTCTTCCGAAGGATTTGCTTAATCTCTCGATTTGAGACTTCGACTTGACCATTGGTCGAGGATGGTAGGTCATGGAAACCTTGTGTAGCACTCCATACTTGCGTAGCAAGGCACCCATGCTTCGATTGCAAAAATGGGAACCACAGTCACCGATAATGGCTCTAGGAATGCCAAACTGCGAGAAAATGTTAGACCTAACAAAGTCCACCACCACGAGAAGAATCATTAGTCAGGGTGGCTTTCGCCTCAACCCATTTCGAAACATAATCAACGTACCAACAATATGTAAGTGTAACCATATGAAGCAGAAATGGACCCATAAAATCAATACCCCACACATCAAAGATCTCACAAAACAATATAGGGTTTTGGGGCATCTCATGCCTACGGGAAATACTCCACCGCTCTCGACGCTTATCACATGACTTGCAAAACAAATGGGCATCATGAAACAAGGAAGGCCAAAATAATCCACATTCTAACACTTTCCTAGCAGTTCTTTGGGGTCCAAAGTGACCACCACGGGCGTAAGAATGAGCAAAATGCAATATAGAGTGAAACTCATGATCGTGCACACATCTCCTAACTACTTGGTCACTACAAAATTTCCACGAGATAAGGGTGATCCCAAACATAATATTTAGACTCACTTTTCAATTTAAGGGTTTGGGCCCTAGTGGAATCTACAGGAAAAACACCAACTACCAAGTAGTTAACTAAATCAAGATACCATGGGGTCTTAACTTGTACTGTAGAAGCCGCTCTCATCGTGAAATCATCCCGAATAGAAGAGGGTGAGAGGGAGAATGAGTGATACGACTCAAGTGGTCGGCTACCCGGTTTTGTGCTCCACATCTATCTCGAATCTCCACATCAAACTCTTGGAGCAATAACATCCACCGGATGAGTCGTGGCTTAGCATCCGCCTTTTCAAAAGAAACTTTAAAGCCGCATGGTCGAGAAAACAATGACTCTACTAGCTAGCGAGATATGACCTAAACTTATCAAAGGCAAATACAATAGCAAACAACTCCTTCTCGGTAGTGGTGTAGTTAGGCGAGCGAGAATCCAAAGTCTTGGAGACATATGCAATGACATGAGATGCTCTGTCACCATTTGTGCTAAGATAGCACCAACCGCATAGTTGGAAGCATCGCACATCAACTCAAAAGGGAGGAGCCAATCGGGGGCTGAATCATCTGGCGTGGTCGGGCAACGCTTCAAGTGATCGAAGGCCGCCTTGCATGCATCATCAAAGACAAAGTCGGTGTCCTTATGCGAAGGTTGGACAAGGGTCGAGTAGTCTTACTGAAATCTCGAATGAAACGTCGATAGAAACCTGCATGACCAAGAAAAGAGCGAACTTCCCGCACAGAAGCGGGGTAAGGCAAAGCAATAATTACATCTATCTTAGCAGGGTCTACCTCAATCCCTTTCCTAGACACTATGTGTCCCAAGACTATACGACTCAACCATAAAGTGACACTTCTCATAATTCAGCACAAGATTAGATTCAATACACCTATGCAAAACTCTAGACAAATTAGCTAAGCATGCATCAAAATCGAGACCCATATACGGTGAAATCATCCATGAAACACCTCCATGCAGTCCTCAGGAACTCGGAGAAAATACTCACCATACAACGCCGAAAAGTGCCGGGTGCATTGCAGAGAGGCCAAAAGGCATCCTCCCAGAAGCATATGTCCCAAAGGGGCATGTGAAGGTCGTCTTCTCCCGATCCTCGGGAGCAATATGGATCTGGAAGTATCCGGAGTAGCCATCCAAGAAGCAAGAATGAGACTTACCAGCCAATCGCTCTAACATCTGATCAATGAAGGGTAGAGGGTAATGATCTTTGCGAGTGGCTTGGTTGAGTCTTCTATAGTCAATGCAAACTCTCCAACTATTACGAACTCGAGTAGGAATGAGCTCATTCTTTTGATTGGCTACCACAAAGTGACTCCGGATTTCTTAGGAACCACTGGGTGGACTAACCCACTGCTATCGAAATGGGATAGATGATGCCGGCTTGCGGGAGCTTAGTGACCTCCTTCTTCACCACATCAAGGATGAGAGGATTGAGGCGTCTCGGGGTTGCCTCACCGGCTTAGAGTCCTCTTCCAATAGAATCCGATGCATGCACATGAAGGGCTAATGCCAACTATGTCAGCTAATGTCCACCCAATGGCTTTCTTGTTCGCCCTCAATAAGCTTAGCAGCTTCTCTTCTTGATCTGAATCACCAAACAATGCGGTCTTAACCAAATTAGTGCAAACAGGCACCATTCATTATCATCGCATGCACAAATGGGGGTATCACTCTCGGATGAAAAATAAGGATAATCAAGACACCAACCATTAAGAAGATCATCCACAAAGCATCATCAATCACATCAATACGTAAAACAGAGTGCTCTTCCTAGGATATTTCATGGCATCAAAGATATTGAAATTCACGGATATATCACCAAACTCCATGGAAAGAGTACCGAAATGCACATCTATCTTAGTCCTAACTGTTTTCATGAAAGGTCTCCCTAGAATGATTGGTGACCTACTACTAGGAGACTCACCCTCCATATCCAAGATGTAAAAATCAGGGGAATATCAATTCATTTACTTTGACTAATACATCTTCAATTAAACCGAAGGATGGGCATTACTCTATTAGCTAAGCGAACAATGACACCGAGTTGGACGCAAGGACCAAGACCAAGAGATCTATAAACAGATGCAGCATGACATTAATAGAAGCACCTAAATCTAGCATGAAATCATCAAATCTATAGTTACCAATAAGGCAAGGGATAGAAAATGTCCACTGGATCTTTGCATTTACGAGGCATGGTAGGCCGGATGAGTGCCGACACATTGTGATTCAAACTCACTCGTTCATTCCCCCTTGATCGCCTCTTGTTGGTGCACAACTCCTTGAAACTTGGCATATTTAGGAATTTGTTTAAGCGCATCTAAGAGAGGAATGTTAATCTCTACTCGTCTCGAATGTCTCAAGTATATCCTTCTCTTGTGCCTTTTCGCCAACTTCTTGGATTGAATTGCTTTCTCGAGGGAAAGGAAGAGGGATAGGAATGTCTTCCTCTTCACCTTGCTGCATGCCTTTTTCTTTTCGAGTCAATCTTCACATTTCTGACTCGTTTTTCGATGTGGAAGTCACATCTCGGCTTGCTTAGGTTCCTCCAATTGCTTGCCGCACAGTAGTGATATAGCACTCACATTTCCCTTAGGATTGGGAATTGTTTGTGAAGGAAGGGAGTTGGATCCCCGAGGTTGAAGCCGGTTCAATGATGTTGCCAATTGCCCAATCTGTGTTTGCAAACTACGAATGGAAGTGTCGGTTCTTTGTTGGAACCGCATATTGGCCGTGACAAATTGCTTCATCATATCTTCAAGTGAGGAACCACCACCACTACTACTAGCTCGTGTTGTGCTGCTTTGTGGAGGTGGACATATGGCTGGTCGAGGAGTGGTGCTTGCAAAGGCAAAGGGGGTGCGGATCATTGTGGAAATTCCGTGGTCCATACGGCCTCTGCTGGTAATTCCCGCACTCGTTGATACCGGTTACTCTGGTTCCGATTTTGATTCCAGTAAAGTTGGGGTGATTTCTCCAACCGTGGATTGTATGTATTAGAGAAAGCATTATTACGTTGGTATTGTGGCCTTCTGGAAAAACACCCACTGCGGCTCTTGATTGGTCTTGATAGGCGTGGATCATGCAAAGTAGGGCAAGAGTCGGTAGAGTGATAAGGGTCGAGAACAAAACCCACAAGAGTACCCGGTCTGAGGAGGGAAGATTGTACGCGTGCTCGTGTCACCGCTAGCCGCCTCACAAGGGAAGTCGATCATCAAGTCTATTCTCTAATCTCCGAGAATCATACTTGGTTTGGAGATGCTTGAACATGGTAAACAGGGTACTATTGGCTCTGTGCCAAAGCTGCCGAGAGTTATCCGCCATAATGGATATCAATTCTCGGGCTTCTTCGGTGTCTTGTTACTCATAGCTCCACCACTAGAGGCATCAACCAACCCTTTGTCTACCTAGGTGATAGACCATCATAGAAAGAGTTAATCAAGTCTTTTCGGATATCGATGGTGTGGAAAGCTTGCACATAACCTTTTGAACCTCTCCCAATACTCATGCATAGTCTCCCCGGTGATCTATTTAATGTTGCCAATCTCCTTCTTGATCGCGAGCTTGCTCTTGAGGAAGGAAATATTTCTCTAGGAATATCCTCTCGAATATCAGTCCAGCTCCCAATAGATGAGGGTCAAGGTACAACAACCAATCCTTGGCTCCACCTTCCAATGAGAAAGGAAAAGCTCTCAACTTGATATGATTTTCATGAATGGCATGTGGCTTCATCAGGCCGCACACTACATGGAATTCCTTCAAATGCTTAATGGGGCACTCACTGCAAGACCATGAAACTTAGGCAACAAGTGTATTAGACCAGATTTAAGCTCAAAGTTAGCGACAAGATCGGGATATTGGATGCACAAAGTTTGATAATTAACATCAGTGCACCCAATTCCTTCAAAGTATGATGATTTGCCTGTTCTCCCGCCATAATGTCCAGAGTTAGTGGACACAAGACTATCGAAATACTATCGAATCACATAGTCGAAAGATCAATAGAATGGACACAATCCGAATGGCCACTATCGAGTTCAGTGAGTGTCCAAATCAAGATTAATCCTATGACTTAAGCTTACAACTCTCCTAGCAACAAGAATTGTTCTCTCTATTTTAGGATCAAATGGCAACAGATCTTCTAGATTAGTAGTATTCTGGTACTCATGCAACATATACACAAAGCAGAATTGGCAAATACTCAGAATGACAAAGATGCCACCAGAGAATCAGAATTACGAAAATGCCACAAGGGGTGGTAAAAAGTGGAAAAACACTAAGAGACACAAAGACAAAACACACAAAAGCGAAAACCTATGCTAGAAATTGACCTAAACAAGTCCAGAAACAGTATCAAATGATTTTTAAAATTTTTGGGACTTGGACAGGGCGACTCTAGACTATTAGGGAACTCAAAATGGAATAAAAAAACTTCAAAAATTGAAAAAGTGGTCTAAACGATGGAATTTGGCAAAACGGAGGATAGCCCTTAGAAAATGAAACATTTTCAAAGGGGGTCTAATGATTTGCCATCTTCTATCACTGTACCAAATTTCAGCCAAATCAGAGATACCCCGAAAATCGCCCTGTTGGAAATCAAAAATCAGAACTTAAAACAGCGAAAAAAGTGGTCTAAACGTTGGAATTTGGGGAAAATAGGTGAGACCTCACTTCCTACTAGGAAGTGACTCTTGCTTAGAACGCCCAATTCCTTGTGAATAAGACCTGGTTTGAGTGATTAGAGTCAGAAAAATTCCTATCCGACCACCCGAACCACGTAAACCCTAGCTATTTACAATACTCCGTACTAATCAAACCGATGCAAATTCCCAGCAACGGCGCCAAATTTGGAAAGAGATTTGCCGTATCTCCCAAAATAAACCAAGTTCGAAAACGATTTGCGAGAATTAGGGAACTGGGTCGTTTCCCAACGAATTTGCGGCGGGCTCGATTAATAACAATAGTCAAACGAGAATGGTAAAATTGGGGGTTTTAGGGTTTTATGATTCAACAGATTAAAACGAAATAAATTGAAATAAACCGAACTATGTAGAAACGAGATAGAAAAACGTTGATAGACTTAAACAGATTAAAAACGACCAACCCAACGATCGATTCCGTAATCATGCATCATTGAACGAAATATAACTAATCACGTTTGGTTCGGATGAATCGAAATCTCTCCATTCATCCGGAGAATCCCTCACCTAGACGATCGCCTAGAATTTATCCGAACAGTGGCGTCTCCTTTGTGCAATCGCACAAAGAACACTAAAACCTAGTCCGAATTCAGTCCTTGGGATGAACCAAACCGAATATTAAATCTAATATTCAAACTATTTTAGAATCGAATCGATAAGATGAAAACAGAATTGATTAAGTTACTGATTAGGCACAAGTTCTCTGAACGAATCATGGAATCCTCATCGTTGGGTCAATCACAGGGGGTTTAGCCGAGCATGGTTGGAAAAACTGAAGAAAAGATGAAAAAACGCGAAAAACCCTAAGAACATGCGAAAATCGGTAGAGAATTTTCATAAAATCGTGAAACCCTAATGTCTTCAAAAAGAAAATGAAAGCATATGGCACTATTGATAAGTACAAAGCTAGGCTGGTAGTAAAAGGCTACAGACAACGTGAAGGCCTAGACTACTTTGATAAGTATTCACCTGTTACAAGGATTACATCCATTTGGATGTTAATCGCGTTAGCAGCATTGAATGGGTTGGAGTTATATCAAATGGATGTAAAGACAGTCTTCTTGAATGATGAATTAGAGGAAGAGATTTATCTTGAACAACCTGAGGGATTTGTTATCTCTGGACAAGAATGGAGAGTTTGTCACTTGATAAAGTCCCTTTATGGACTAAAGCAAGCCCTGAAACAATGGCATGCGAGATTCGATGAAGTTATGTTATCAAATGATTTTAGTATTAATGAATGTGACAAGTGTGTCTATATTCGGAATACTAAAAACGGGTTTTCCATAGTTTGTCTTTATATAGATGACATTTTGATAACGAGTAGTAATAATCAAATAATTAAAGTTACTAAGTGGTTGCTTACCAGTAAGTTCAACATGAAAGATATGGGTCTAGCAAATGTTATTTTGGGAATAAAAATCCATAGAACTTCTGATGGATTGGTTTTATCGCAATCACATTATCTTGCTAAAATTCTTGAGAAATTCAAGAGTTTGAACATAGCTCCTGTGATGAACCCTATAGATTATAGTCTTCGATTGTTGAGAAATATTGACGAAACTGAAATACAAAAGGAGTATGCTCGAGTGCTAGGCAGTCTTATGTATGTTATGAACTGCACTAGACCTGATATTGCCTACGCTGTAAGCATATTGAGTTATTTTACAAGTAATCTTAACGAGTTTTATTTGAAAGCTATAATAGAGTTTTGGGTTACTTGAAGCACATTCAAAACCTTGCTCTACATTATGAGAAGCACCCTTCATGCTCTACATTATGAGAAGCACCCTTCAGTGCTAACGATGATAAAAGAGATAGCACATGCAAAAGTGATTGCACTTTTTTGGATAATCCCCATTCAAGGGGGCCAATGAATACTTTTTTTTTTTTGGGTCAAAGGGCCAATGAATACTATTGCAAACTCGCAATCCATTTTAAAATTTTAATTTTACCCTCAATATCACATGGGAAAAGACAACACTTTCCCTCCAAAACTAAAATATGTCATATATCACTCTGGTCCTATTTATAAGTTTTTTTTAGCTAAATCTCATATACCAAGGAGAAATAGTTAACTCAATGATTATGGGGTAAATTTCTAATTTTGCCTTCATTTATGAATGAGTATTTTTCAATTATTTATTCTCCCTCCATCTTCAAAATTTATTGTCATAGGTACAATTAATATGAGTAAAATTATCACAATCTCATTTACTAACATGAATATGGACTTATAAATTGGACCAAATTTTTTAGTCAAAAAAACTTATAAACCGGACCGGAGTGGTATATTGACAAAATCACAAACCTTGATTTTTTTTTTTTTCCTTTTTCATTGTTTGTTCAACTTCTGATTCTCCTTCCTTCCAATTTTATGGATAAGAATTAATTGCATTAAGGACATTGGATTTCAAAAATCTGTCGTAGGCAATCCCAATCAATAAAGGGAGACACTCCTTTCCATCAAGGTGCATGTATGTGTAAGAATTAATTGCATTAATGACAATAGATTTCACAAATTCAAAAAAATCAATTGAAATTAAGTGTCATAAATTAAAATAGTCAAAAGATTTCCAAACATGGTATTATAAATTAAGCCCTCAAGATGATATTCTTCATCCAAAGTAAATCATTCAGAGTATTACAATTCTTCAAACTCTAAGTGCAAAATGGCAAAGGCTTCAACCCTTAATTTCGCTTTCTTTGCTTTCATGCTTCTCGTAGCATCAGGTAACTCAATAATATAAATTTATTCATTACAATTTTTTTAACTTTCATTTGCTTACTACATGAATACACACATTATATTCCTATACTAGTCCTAAATATATGACACTTTCTGCTAACTACTTCATAGTCCTTTAAAAAAATGTATGTCACTTTCAGTTTTACCCTTATCAACCACATGAATGGCAGAGTTTAATTTCTAGCTAAACCATGCATATTGGCAAAGAGAAAGTCAACACGATGACTTACATTTCGAGCCAAATACTACCTCCGGTCGTGGATATAATTAAGAGCTAGATAAGGAGTTTATTATTTTAATTTGGTTATAAAAATATGAGACTTCAATCCTCTTTGTTTCTCAAATTTATAACTTTTTTCTTAAAGTATCTCTACTGATTGTACATGATAATCAGCAGGGGCGGAACTAGGGGGCTAGGGTCGCCCCGCCTCCTAAAATTATAGAATAGAACTCAAATGTTCAAAAACTACATTTCAGCCTAATAAAAATTTCAATATTTTCACTTTAATCCCCACTAAAAGTTTCATGGAGGGACTAAAATGAAAATATTGAAATGTTTATAAGGGTGAAATGTAATTTCATGAACACCTGGGTTCTATTCTATAATTTTTGCCCCCTAATTACAATTCCTGGCTCAGCCTCGAATAACTAACACATATTTATTATAAATAACTAACTTAACTAATTTCTTTAGTATCTGTAAATTAGTTATCTGACTTTTATATGAGGGACCCAAGGGAATATTTAACTTTTGAAAGCTGCCCTATATTGAGGACAGGAGGGAGAATATAAGGACAGTAGTGCATACATACATACATACATACATACATACATACATACATACATACATACATACATACATACATACGCTTTGTATGGATTTGGAATTAAGTGAAATGAAATTAATTATATTGCAGGTTGGTGTTCAAGAGCAGCAAGAGAAGTAGGAGGAGGCACAACAATCATAGATACATTCTGTCGTAGTGACCCGGACTGTAACGTGTGGTGTGTGTCTCCTTGTAAGGGTGTTTGTATTGGTGGTTTATGTTCTTGTATATGTCCCGGTCCCCCAAACCATGGTTTCCCTCACAACCACTCTTGATTATGACTGTTTTATTGTGCTTTGTTTCATGAGTAATTAATTAATAATGTGAGTGTGACATGGAGTTGGCACTTCGTAGACCACTACTTTAATGTAGTTGTTGGTCATATTAATAAATATTACATTATCATCATCAACTAAATTTCTTGAGATGCTTCTGCATGTTTACATTTCAGTTTCTCCACGTACACTTAACTCTCTCCTTATACATATATACACTCATTTCAATCAGAGCCGTTCATCAAATCAAATTTTGATGGCTTCGCGAGAGATTATAGAAAGATTTTTTTTTTCTTTTTTTTTTTTGAGAAAATCGGTGAAAAGTCCACGTTAAAAAATTTTATAGGTAAGAAGGATATGAATTCGAGTACAGGCACTTTTTGAGATATAAAATCTTGCAGTACTACTAGTACTTTCTACATATAAAAATATATCATGTCTTTTGACCTATGCAATTTTTAAAAAGGAGCTTTAATTTCAACTATTTTTTCAAATTTTTTTGGAACTTTTAAGGGCATGACGTTTTGTTATTTGGAAGCTGATATCGACTTCCAATTGCAAAATCCTTAATCTATCCCAAAAAGGTAACACTAATTTTTCAAATCCGAAATCCATACTCATGACCAAATAAGGATGGTAAAATGTTGGGGCTTTTACAAATTTACCTCTTACTTTTCAAAAAAAATCCTAGCCTGTTTGGAAACCTTCCAAAACATAGGTTTTGGGATTTACGAGGTAAATATGTGAGAGGAATTTTGTCTCGACTTACGCAAAACCTAGGTTTTGGAAGGTTTCCAAATAGGCAGAGGCGGAGAAGGGGGCTAGGGTGGGCCCCCGCCCCCCCTAATTTTTTTATGTTTTTTTAAAAAAATTTACAACAGCTTCAAATATAATGATAATAATAATCCAATGGTCTTTCGTTCTCAACTTGTGGGCCCCATGTTCGTTTAATCAAATGGCGTCGTGGGCTCGTGGTCGTGGCTGATCAATTCCGTTCTGGCATTCTCTTTTTTTTTTCTCGATTGTAAAGTATTGTCTTATTATAGTAATAATAATAATAGTAATATTTAATAATAATAGCAACTTTTTTTTTTCCCTTTTGAAAACCTCCAATTCATTATTCTTTTATTTCCTAAAATTAATCAAAAACTTATATTTTAAGTTAAAATCCCACAATTGATGCACCCAGAATGGTATCTTTTAAAATCTTTAAAAAATCTCCTTAATTTAGTATTAATGAACAAGGTGATTTTTCTACTGAAAAATTTTATAGGGTAAATATCTTTTATGCTACAATTGATTATCAATTGCAAGAGTTAAATAGTAAATTCAATGATAATACTGTTGAATTACTTGCTTTGAGCATGGCTTTAGATCTAAGAAACGGTACAAGTCATTTAATAGTGATGATATTTGCAAACTTGTTGATAAATTCTATCCTCGAGACTTTACAGAACATGAAAAATTGCGTTTGAAGATGGAGTTACAACATTTTGAGCTCGACATTCCTAAAAATCCAGATTTGATTAATTTATCAACTACATCTGAATTATGTCAAGGGTTAGCAAGAACATGAAAGTCCATCATTTATCCTCTTATTGATAGAGTGATTAGACTTGTACTCACTCTTCCAGTTTCTACAGCAACTACTGAAAGATCTTTCTCTGCTATGAAGATAATCAAGAACAGGCTTCGAAATAGAATGGAAGACCAATTTCTTGATGATTCTTTGATTACATACATTGAAAAAGAAATTGTTTTGAGTTTTAGCACAGATTCAATTATAGATGAGTTTAACAATATGAAAACACGTAGAGCAAGAGTCAAGTAAAGTTATCTGAATTTTTATGATAGATTTCTTTTACTTTTTTTTTTTTTTGTATATTATGCCTTTATTATATTTTGAGTACTTTTATTTATGATATAATATTTTTAATTATCGCCCCCGTTATTAAAATTCCTAGCTCCGCCACTGCAAATAGGCTTGCCTCACTTGCCATAGACACGATTGCGCGCTGATGCCTGCGTCGCCAGCATCCAATAACTTTTTTAGAGTACAAAAAACATAATATAATAATTTTTCTTTTTACGCATAATACTCCTCTTGTTTTTAATGTAAGACCAATTCATCAGTTTATAGGTTTAGTAAACTAGTTTTTTTTTTTTAAAAAAAATAAATAAATATAAGAGACATAAAACCATAAAAGTCTTATATTTAGGACCATAATTTACCCTCAAACTATGTTCAATTCTATATTTAGGATAGGAGGGGTACACTAATTTTTCGTTTTAGGGAGACAATCCAACGGTCACTTTGCCGGCCATATGTAGATCTCTACTCGCTCATTCTGTTCACCTGGCAACAAATTCAATACTCATCTGGTCCTAAATATAGGATATAATTTATAGTGCAAATTAAACTACAAAATATGTCATATATTTAGGACCGGAGGTAATATTAGAAAGTAATAAAAACGATAAGTAAAACAATCCTAGGTAGTGTCACACGCTCTAATTCTAGCTATATTTTTTCATAAGTCGGAATGTCTTTGTTCGTACTAATAAAAACATAAGAATTTTCAGGAAATGTATTTTTTATTTCTCAAAATCATGTTTTACATGGATCCTAAAAAAATACCCACAATTTATAATTGAATATATATTTGGTTACCATATTGATACCCCAAGCCCAGAAAATACAACTAAGTTCTTACTGTAGTCAATCCTCAATTAATATCCCTAAGTGCATGTATAAAAATTAATTGCATTAATGACAATGGATTTCAAAAATGCACAAAAATCAATTGAATTTAGTGTCATAATCAATTTGCCAAAGATATCCAAACATGGTATTATAAATTAAACCCTCCAGATGATGTTCTTCATCCACAGTAATTCATTCACAATATTACAATTCTTCAAACTCTTTAGTGCAAATGGCAAAGGCTTCAACCATTACTTTCGCTTTCTTTGTTTTCATACTTCTCGTAACATCAGGTAACTCAGTATTATTCATTGCAATTTTTTATCTTTCATTTGTTTACTACATGAATACACACATTCCTCCTATTCCTAAATATATGACGACATGAAGTTCTAACTAAATTCTTCATATATCTTTAGAACATTTAGTTTCTGCTTCAATATTTAAAACAAAAATGTCAAGTTGCTTTCAGTTTTACCCTTTTTTAATAGCATTATCTGGTATCCAGTTCGGTGTCCATGGCTTCCCCTCCCACCATAAGTGTTTCATCCGAGATTCGAACTTGAGACCCAATCTTTCAGTTTTACCCTTATCAACTACATTAATCGCACAATTTTAAACCATGCATATTGACAAGAATAGAGTTGAAAAACCAACCGTTCAGTCAAAAAAAAAACAAAAGAGTTGAAAAATCAACAAGCATAATTAGTGAAATGGGCTTTGACTGTTTAAGCACGAAGTTTTGAGTTTGAATCTGTGTAAATGTATAAAACACCTTTATGAGAACCCAACCCAATTGATTGTGCCCAAAAATACTTGAATCTAACTTAGTCAAATATTCATTTAAAAAAGGGTCAATGAGTTTATTTTAGTCTTAAATATAAGGCCTTATTCCACTTCGTATCCCAAATATATAATTTTTCTCAAAGTATTTCTATTAAGTGTACATGGTAAAGGATTTCTGTCAAGGGAAAAAGTTACAATACACATGATTACAAAACATATTTCTAAGGAAACCAACATATATTTGTTACAAATAACTAATTTAACTAATATCTGTAAATTAGTTATTTATCTCTTATATTATTTGGTCATGGTCAGATATATATGTATCAAATGTATGTATGTATGCATGTGTTTTGTTTGGCTTGGGAATGAAGTGAGATGAAATTAATATTATACATTGCAGGTTGGTGTTCGAGAGCAGCAAGAGAAGCAGGAGGAGGCACAACCGTAGATACATTCTGTGGTGTTGACTCGGACTGTACTCCATATTGTAAATTCCCTTGGGGTACCTGTAATCCTCATTGTATTTTAGGTTTATGTACTTGTCTATGTCCCCCACAGCCTGGTTTCCCTCCCAACAACCCTTAATCTTAGGGTTTCTTAATCTTGCTTATGTCATCCTTGTATCCTGCTCTGCTTGCTCAGTGGTGGTTCTTCATTAAATAAGACTTCTAATTGATTCTATTTTCATCACATTAATTAATTAATAATAGTTAATTATATATATGTGTGTGTGCGCGCGCCTGTTTGGCCTAGCTTATCTTCTACTTATAAGTATAATTTAGGCCAAACATGATTTAAACATAAGCTCTTATAATTATAAGAGCTTATTTTATAATGAAGAAAAAAGAGCTTAAAAATAAGCTCATATGATGAGTTTATTTTTAAGCTCTTTTTTTTATAAGCTCTTTGTTTTAAAAAAGATAAGAGAACCTGTAATCTCTCGATTGAACATTATTGCCACCACCGCCGCCGCCACTACCCTATTATAATATACCTTTTATGATAATTTTTATTAAAAAAAGTGCTTATGACAAAATTGTGTCAAACAGCTTATTTTTAATTTCAGTTTTTAAATAACTTTTAAACTAAAAAATTTATATAATCACCAAACAATTTTTAACTTTTTTTTAGCTTTAGCTTAAAAGTAGTTTTTGGCTTAAAAATAAGAGGATCCAAATGGGCTAGTCTTTAATCAATATTCCTATACTCTTGTTCCCTTGCTATTCAGAAACACTGCTTCTTATGACACTTGGCGCAGAAAAACGATAAGAGAAAAGAGAAGAGAAACACAGCTAATGATCTTTTCCTTATTCCATAAACATTCTCTTCCCCCTCAAGTTCTCCCCTTCTTCCTCCTGTCAGATTCGAACTTCATTGTGCCTTGGTGACTGGAGATGAAGCTGCAGCTCAATCCTCTACAGTTACGTCTCTACAGTTAAGTCTCCGTCGTGCTCCTCGTTATTGCTTCTACGTACGTCATTGTTTTTATTACAAGCTTCTACGTCATCATTTTCAGATAAGAAGAAAAGAAACAAAATCAAAATTGATATTTACAATAGTACGATATGTTATCATAAACAAAAGTATTTTTATTTTGTTTAAAATATGATATTTACAATAATAGCCCCAAATAATGTACCAAATTGATATGTTATCAAATCTATATTAAAAAAAAAAAATCTCTTTAGTTTAGTATTGATGACTTTCAAATACACCAAAATATATCTCAAATTTATTAAAAATGAGGAGTCATATCTTCCTTAATTAACTTCTTTACCTTATAAAATAATTTTCCTTAAATATTTAGGCCCAATGATAACCTAGCTAGCTCTTGTAACACCCTAAATCCATCCACCAAATACTTGTGAAACTAAATTCTCAAAATATTAGAGTAAATACAAAGCGGAAGTCTTATGGTCATGACAAATACAAATGACATAACATGAGCTATAGGAGTACAAAAAAAAAGTCTTTAAGACTCACTTCATATGTGTTTTCCCCCTTGCTCCCTACTAAAATAATAACTTGAAAAAAATACATGTAATAACCGTAAGATCCAAATATTTCTGCAACCATTGGTTATTTAGAAATATACATGTAAACCAAGATCAAGGATATACAGTTCAAAAGTACAATAATTTAATTATATTACTTTATATAAAACCTTTCACAAACTAGTTCTCGATTCGGTTACTAAAACCTCCTTCCAAAAAGGGTTCCAAAACTATGGAACATTATTTCATTTGCTAAATATCTTTTACAAGAGATATCACATCGATAACATGTCAAACAAATATTGATACACAGATCATCCTTATTACCTTGATCACAGGGGCGAAACTAGGGAGGGGCTTGGGGGTGGCCCTACCCCCCAAAAATTACAGAATAGTACCCAAATTTCAGGAAATTATATTTCAGCCTCATAAAATTTCACCATTTTCACTTTAGTCCACACTAAATGTTTCGTGGAAGGACTAAATTGAACATATTGAAATGTTTAAAAGCTAAAATGTAATTTTATAAACATATGGTTTCTATTCTGTAATTTTCGCCCCCAAATTGAATTCTTGGCTACGCCTCTACCTGACCACTCCCTTATAACTATTGACTGAAGTCATAACTTACACAAAATCCAATAGAAACACATTCATTACACATAATTCCAAATCATGAGGCATCACCTAAACAAGGTCTCTAACTCGTCATGATTGGACATGACTCCCCTTCTTTTAAGAACACAACTAAGGAGGTGTCATTGTCCCTTAATCCGATTAAAAGAAAGGTGATACCAAGGGCTTTAAGAATATCCAATCTTATCAATACGTTATTAAATTCTAAATCAAGTCTTCCATAGGCAGAAGAAATCCCAAAACATAGTTTAATATATACATATACATATACATATAGTTGACAAATATATAAAATAATAAATAAGATTATCTCTACGCCAAGCTTATTTTTACCACATAATTTCCACCAATTCTCTTCTCGACCCTCCCCCTCTCCCTCCCCCTCCCCCTCTCCCCCCCTCTCCCCCTCCCTCTCTGGATGGGTTGGGTGGGTGCGTATGGTGTATAATGATGGAAAATGGGTCCTATGTATAAATTTCACCTCTAGGTATTTAGGATGTAATTTTTTCCTTTTCTTTCCTTTATTCTCTAGCCGCCCATGCATTTCCTTCAGCCACCCATGCGCCTATATATATATATATATATATATATATATATATATATATATATATATATATATATTTTTTTTTTTTTTTTTTTTTTTTGTAAAGCAAAGTAAAAAAAAACGGCACAATAGTGGGGCTACCCACACATCAACTATTCTTGTGAGGACAAATCAAGATTGTTAAACTCGCAAGTTTAAGCAAAATTGTAACAGTGACGTAAACTCGAATCGTAAACTCATAAGAGTTTACTTTTATTATTAAATAGGTATTACTCATGTATCATTAAATAATTAAAGTATAAAAATGACAAAATTTGATTTAAATATATTTTAAATTCAAATAATTGAAATTAAATCCGTCAACATTCATCATTTATCATATTTAACAAAGAAATTTTTATAAAATTTATATATAAAGCCGCTGAGCATGGTCAAATCAAAAAAGTTAACATGAGTTTAAGAGTAAGTTAACATGGTTTTGTAAACTAGAAATATAAAAACGGTAAACTCCGTGTATAAACTCGTGAGTTTAACTGAGTTTACAACTAATACAAGTTTACCACTGACTCGACTTGTTTTTATAAGCTAGAAATGTAAAACGGTAAATTTGGAGAGTCAACTCGCGAGTTTAACAACAATAGATCAGATAGAACATGCAACAACAAAGACACCGTACTAGATTGGAGACATAGGGCACTAATGGGATTTCCTCCGTTGTTCTTGCGTTTTGTGCTTTCATTGGGTGATTTTGTTGTGTATCTTTGATTAGTTTAAGTATTTCATTCGTATTTATGGATGAAAATGACGAATGTATATGTGAAAGTGGAAAGATTTACATCGGTTGAGAATTTTTTTATTTTTGGACGAATTTCACTTTGGTTTTCATCAATTTTTTGTTGTTGATTGTGTTTTGTGTATATTTGATTGATTTGAGTATTTCATTCGTAGTTATGGATGAAAATGAAAGTTTGTTGTTGATTTGAGGATTTCATTTTGATTTGTTTGTTGTTGATTTGAGTATAGTTAATTATGGAAAGATTTATATCGGTTGAAAATGAATGTAAATGTATATTTGATTGTGTTTGTTGTTGATTTGAGTATTTCACTTCGGTTTTCACCAAATCCTTGAATGTTTGTTGTTTATGTTGATTGTGTTTGTTGTTGATTTTAAGTTATTGGTTTGTGAAAATGATGAATGTTTCTTGTTTGTTGATGGTTTATATTGTTCCTTTGTAGGTTGTTGTTGTCATCATGCGTCGTAGACAAGCTCCTGCTAACACCGACAACGAGCGTGGGAGGCGGATTAAACAACGGGCGAACCGCGGGGCATCTTCCTCTGTGCCACACCACCCACAGCAGCCTGAGCCCGTTGTGGATCTCCCTTACGGGTATTTGTTTGATAACAATGTAGAAGAGCATGAACAATTTGTGGCGAATTTTTCCACCAGACCCATCTACAAGCCCAAGTCATTAGATATCGCATTCTTTGCGAACGAGGGATTTGAGATAGTGCCGACGTTGGAACATGCCCATCTGAGAGGCTTGGCAGAGAGGAGTTGTCCCTATTCTGAGGTTATGGTGAGAGCTTTCTACCATAACATGAGCTACATTAATGGTGATCTGCAATCTCGCGTCTGCGGGGTTGACATATTGGTGACGTCTCAAATCTGGAGGACGTTTCTAGGATATAATTTTGATGCAGTGCAGACTTATTAGTATGATGGGGATGATAGCATTGTACCCTTCACGGGATATCATCGGGAGGAGGCTGTGCGTGAGGCCAGGAGGCCAGGACCTCATAGAGCTATAATTTCTGTGGGCCAACTGACTGTTGAAGCCTGTATCCTCTTCTACGTCATGACCCACATATTGTTCCCTCGGGCTTACAATCATTCAAGGATGTTGGAGGGTGACATTCCTGTTATGTGGGCTATTCGTCGTGGCATTAATGTCAATTGGAGGAACTACATTTGCTGGATGATGTTTAAGGCCAAACAGAAGGCTAACGCTGCACTCCCATATGCCTATCTGGTTCAGGGGATATTGGAGTATTTTGGTGTTCCTATGGATAATGAGCAAATGGTGAGTCAGAGAATGTGGAATGCTAGATTTTGTCAGCGTCTATTGGAGAAATGCAAGATCTCCAAGGGGCCAAATGGTGTGTGGCATTACACTAATGTCGAGGAGGAGGTACTTGATGTTGACCCGGTTCCACCCATTGTTCCTCCTGAGGTCCATGATGAGGATGATGAGGATTTGATATGGAGGACATAGTTGAGCCGGAAGGTGGATTTTCTATTAGTGATGTAATGAAAGCCATCAATGCTAGCAGGAAACAGATGTCCAAGATGGAGCTGAAACAGAAAAATAGGTGGAAGAAGGAGAATGAAAGGTGGAGGTGGATACAAGGTCATCGGATGAAGGGGATAGAGGATAGGCTTGGGCAGTTGCAGCTTGGATGAGAATAGGAGGCAGCCAGTGACGATGACCAGGGAGCTCCATCTGATGAGGAGGGTGAGGAGGATGCTGGTACATCTGAGGAGGAAGCTTAGATTTATTTGTTTTGCCATTGTTGTTTTTAGATTTAAAATTTCATTTGACTTGATGTTGCTTTTTTATTTGTGTGGTTAGACTTTGTGTAGTTGTAATGACATTGAGGTTAAATTGTTAGTGAATGTTGTTGCTTTTGGTTTATGTGGTATGAATTTATCCATTTTGGTAAAAACGTGTTATAGACCTAAAGAATAAATTTTGGGACATTAGTGGACCAAACCTATGCGACACCAACGAATGATGCTCAAATAACCTTCCCCAAGTCACATTGATATGTAAAAGGGATATACAAATGTTGTCGTGCATGCTGAAAGTCAAAATGGATAGGGGAGGGGGCCATCTGGACTGGTTTAGTCGACTAAACCTTATGGTTTAGTCGACTAAGACCATCCAGAGACAGGGGATGGCGTCTCTGGATGGTCGTAGTCGACTAAACCATTAAGGTTTAGTCGACTAAACCAGTCCAGAGGTGCCATGACCTGTCTTTGGACTGGTTTAGTCGACTAAACCACATGGTTTAGTCGACTACGACCATCCAGAGACACCATCCCCTGTCTCTGGATGGTCTTAGTCGACTAAACCATATGGTTTAGTCGACTAAACCAGTCCAGATGGCCTCCTCCCCTATCCATTTTGATTTCCAGCATGCACAACAACATTTGTATATCCCTTTTACATATCAGTGTGACGTGGGGAAGGTATTTTGAGCATCAATTAATGGTCTTGCATAGGATTGAACCGATAATGTTACAACAAAACAAAGTTGAAAGTTTGAAGTCATTACCAAAACAAATCATCATAAACTCAATACAAAACACGTTACATAGAATTCAAGCTTGTCTAACCCTCGTTGGACATGTACGTGCATTATGACCGACTTGGTTACAACTCCTACATCTTTGCTGACTGCTTGAGGGTTGAGACTCCACCCAATCCATCTCATTTTGTATCCTTGTAGACTTTGGTCTTCCCTTTGTGCGTGACAATTGGGCAAGAATGCATATGATTCCTCCCAATCACCAAACAACTTCACAACGACCTTCATTTTTTCCTTCCAAGCCTTCTTGTATGTTATATTATATCTATATAGACGTTGTATCCTCTCTTGTATCAGCACTGGTTTTAAAGCTGGATCTTCTCTTAACATACCTAGTGAAAACAAAGCAAATTCTAAATGTACTGTCAATAAACAAACCGAATGTAACTGGAAAAAAAGGACATGAAAACCTACTGATAATGGCTGCACATATAACATCTGTATCCAGCTGTCTATGATCCCAGCCGAGACTCTGGTTCAGGTAGGTGTGCTCTTTACCCCACTTACGCACCACCCAACTATGTCCATCCTTGGGGAAAATTGCCCTCATATACCAGGGACAACCGTCAGCATGGTTTCAACACCTCATCACAAACCTATGCTCATCGCTTTTTTGAACTTTGGTTGTACGATGAGACTTCATGTAATATAATTTCACGGCATGTTGCATTTCAGACTTAGAAGGAAACTGGTGATACAAATATAATGGATCACCTAAATGCCAACCACCTTGCTTGTCATCATCACCATACAACATCTCCATCTCATCATCACATTGTGTCCAATCAATGAACGAATAGTGCGGGCTTTCGTTCCAAAATGGCTTAGTCTCAGGCCCTACATTTGTCAAAATGTTCTTTTTGTCATAACCACTAAATCGAAATTACAAATACAAATACAAGTTTACTAACTTACCACTGCTAACTGGGTGAACATTCAGCGGTGGCATTGTTGTGGTACTCGGGTTTACAGGGTTGTCAAAATCATCCTCCACATCAGTATCTGAACTTTCACCTAGTGAAATAAACCTCTCATATTCGTCCTCCTCATCGCTGTCCATATTCTCATCTTCCTTATCCCCCTCTTCTTGCGTCAATATTATCTCACTTAAGCCTTGTGAAGGTGCAGATGCACCTACAGGTCTTTTTTCTTGACCAAAATACTGTGTAGATCTTGTATGCATGGGTATAGATGATGATTCACCAGATTCAAACTCAACATATGTTTGATAAACAATTAATTGGCGCGATATTTCACCCCAATATATGTTTTATTCATTAATTGCATGTTTTCTAACTGTATTTATATCATTTTATTTATTTCACAAGCGTTGTTTATTAATTGTAACGGTGAGTTATAATCAAATTACTCTTTTTTGAAAAGAAAATAGATCTCATTAAAGATTTAAATTAAAGAATGTTTTAAAATTCGCGCCATGAAACGCTTATGCTTCGTGAGTGTCTCATGATCCCATCGGTAATTAAAACCTGATTCCTATATAAACCTTCAGTGTAATGAAATTCTATCTAAAACTTCGACCAAAAAAAAAATTCTATATATATAAAACCAGACTTATCCTTTTCCGTTCTTACCATACCTTGTGAAGAAAAAAAGAGGTGTCGTGATTCTCTACGTTAAACCCTACCTCAAGGTTCTGAAAACTAGACCGTTACTGAACCGGTGGAGGTACTGGGTTAAGGGTTAGTGGGTCAAATCGGAGTCAAACCGGTGTTAATTAAAAAATATATTTAATTAAAATAGGTAAAAATATGTCCAATAAAAATATTTTATTTTCAAAACATGACAACATGTGATGATAACGTGGGAACGTGGGAAATATAATATTAATTTTTTTAAATGAAAAAGAGAACACAGTGAAGTCGGCTCACTCTAGATCTCTCATCTCTTTTTGAGAGAAAAAGAAAAGATATATCATTTCTCTCTCACGTGTTTCTAGATACGTCAGATCTCTCATCTCTCTCTCACACAAAAAGAGATCTGAAGCACATTGCAAAAGCTTGCAGGAGTCACGGGTTCGTTAGGGATCTCTCATCTCTCTCCCTCACGGTTCATTAGGCAGAAGCTTGTCGTCGATGGCCATTGTTGGCCTATTATCATATGGACCCTCAATAGCTTCTCTGATCCTCTGAAAAGCCACCGACACACCTTCTTCAAACTTCATTTCCAGATTTCTCACTCTCACCCTCTTCACCACTTCATATCTCTTTCTCTCATACTTAGATCATTCTCATTCTCCTTCCCTCCACAGATCGTTGCCCCTCGACATTGAGAAGCACAGAGGTATGAAACTCGCTGCCAATCACCGCCGCCCTCCCTTCCTTCTCGTTCATTGAATTTTTCTCTTTTTTTTTATTCTGACTCGACCAACTCGGCCCGTTTAGGACGAGTTGACCGAGTTGACTGAGTTGACTCCGGGTCAACTCAGGACCCCAGTTTTGTTCCTAACTCAGATCGGTTTTCTGGCCGGTTCGACAGTATCTGGTCCGAACCGGCCGGTCCGGTATGGGTTTCAGAACCTGGCCCTACCTTCTTCTTGTTTTGTTTTGATGTTCTAATCCCTACCTTCATCTTGTTTTGTTTTGATGTTCTAAACCCTACCTTCTTCTTGTTTTGTTTTGATGTTCTAAACCCTACCTTCTTCTTGCAGCGTACCTTTTTCATCCAAAAATACTATTCAGCTATGATTATAAAGAGACCACGTGTCCCGCCGGCCAAGAAGCAGAAGATTTCCCATCCTTCGCCAAAACTAAAGATGGACATCTGTAACACCCCCAATTTCTAACAGTTATGAAAACATAAAATCTCAACGATTTTTATAAATAATTACTAAAATTCGAAATAACCAAGTTTGGGAAGTGTTACCGCCGCACTTGTACCGGGACAAGTGCAAGGCTACTTTATTACAATAACATAAGTCCAACTGAAATAAAAATGTTTTATTCAAAATAAATAAAAATAAAACTAGCCATAAATAATTGAATATTCTTCCTCACTTATCACTGCTAGCCTCAACCTCGAGAACCTGCTTCACTGAAAATCTGCTCCCCCGAAGGATCGTCGCAGCCCATAATACACAAAAATCAGCAAACGCTGGTAATCCTAATAAAAATACAATTTACCTAACACAAATATATTACAAAAATCAAGGGAAACCTTCCAGTCACAAATCATCAATTGGCCATAAAACATTTCGTCCTAATGTGCACACCTCTTCCCAAAGTTGCTACTAGTGTCCCGGAAACCTGCCAGACACCACTTTGGGAAGAACGGATATAATCGGTTCACATCAATGCATATCGGAGGCATAAAGCCTAAAGGTTGTGTTCATCACTTTAGGAGGTACCATCCCAAAGCTATCCTCCCACGATTTTAATTATTTCAATCACACACAAAATAAAATTCTCAAATTAAACCATGAAATAACTTCTCATGAGTTCCCATAATGTTCTCATAAGAAATTTTCATAACCATCATTTAAATCCCTGACTCTACTCATTATCCATTTTTACTCATGGGTTCCTATAAGGTCGTCATAAGGAATTCTCATGACCATACTCATTATCCATTTTCCTCATAAACCATCATTTAAATCCCTGACTCTACTCATTATCCATTTTACTCATGGGTTTCTATAAGGTCGTCATAAGGAATTCTCATGACCATACTCATTATCCATTTTACTCATGGGTTCCTATAAGGTCGTCATGAGGAATTCTCATGACCATACTCATTATCCATTTTTCTCATAAACCATCATTTAAATCCTCAGCTTTACTCATAATATTTATCTTGCATAGAATGGTACCATCCCAAAGCTATCCTCCCACGATTTTAATTATTTCAATCACACACAAAATAAAATTCTCAAATTAAACCATGAAATAACTTCTCATGAGTTCCCATAATGTTCTCATAAGAAATTTCCATAACCATCATTTAAATCCCTGACTCTACTCATTATCCATTTTTACTCATGGGTTCCTATAAGGTCGTCATAAGGAATTCTCATGACCATACTCATTATCCATTTTCCTCATAAACCATCATTTAAATCCCTGACTCTACTCATTATCCATTTTACTCATGGGTTTCTATAAGGTCGTCATAAGGAATTCTCATGACCATACTCATTATCCATTTTACTCATGGGTTCCTATAAGGTCGTCATGAGGAATTCTCATGACCATACTCATTATCCATTTTCCTCATAAACCATCATTTAAATCCCCAGCTTTACTCATAATATTTATCTTGCATAGAATAACCTTATGATATATTTAGGATCCTGATTACTCTATCGGATTCATATAAAACCTAAAACCTAAATGTAGATACAAAGAAATCCCAATCGAGTTCAAATAAAGAGAAGCACAAGATTTGAAGAAGGCAATTTGTGATTTCTATTGATCTAGGACTCATGAGATTAGGGTTTCATATAGTATGATTTAACCTAACCTATATGGGAATTAGGATTACGTATAGTATGGATTAACCTAACCTATATGGGAATTAGGATTACCCATCAAGATTCCTATTAACCTAGGACTCATGGGATTAGGGTTACATAGAGTATGAATTAGCCTACGCTATATGGGAATTAGGATTACAGATTAGGGTTACCTATAATATATATTTTTCATGGAATTAGCCTAAACTATACGGGAATTAGGATTACCTATCAAGATCCCTATAAACTTAAGACTCATGGGAATTAGGATTACCTAGAGTATGAATTAGCCTACGCTATATGGGAATTAGGATTACCTGGTCTCCGTCTTTGCTAGCCTTCTAGAAAACTGCTCTGATGAGAGTACGGGAGGAGGATGGCGTAGCAGGGAAAAGAGTCGAGTGTTTTCTAGGTTTAGGTGGCTAACCTAAGTTTATAATTAACATCTAGGGTTTTAGCGATTGGGCTGGGCTATTTAATTATTGCAAATTAATAAACTAATACTAAAAACATTATTAATTTCTAGATATTTTATATATTATTATTATCTTATTATTTTAATCTATTATTATTATTATTATTATTATTATTATTATTATTATTATTATTATTTCTATTATTAATCAGGGGTATTACAACATCTGAGTAACCTACCTTCCAAAGCCTGACCGCAAAAAGCCACTTTACATTGTCTGACCGAAATATTGTCGATGTAGCTGATGGCATTGGCGGCTGGTCCAAGAAAGGAATCGACGTCGGCCAATACGCCATTGAACTCATGCAATACGCAATGTTGGCCATGTTGGGATCCGTACACGCAGCGGAATAAAAATTTTTAACGAATCCTTTAGGCGGATCGCTCAATAGCGTTTAAATTTGGATTTAGAGTTTCCAAATCATACCTATGCGGAGGGTTCAACGTTTCGGTGGCGTTTGCTCCTGGAACCTCGAGCGCCACAGACGTCGTACGCGTCGAACGAGGAGGCATCCTTTTTATGCTTCTTGATCACGTGGGCTAACGCCTTCTTGTTCGATCAGGCAGGAGCAGACTACGTGTGTCCTCTCCCTCTACAGATCTAATCTAACTACTTGATCCGAATTAATAGGCCATCAGGTTTAATTTATATTTATAAATTAATTCAAGATATGATATGCTTATATTTAATTTAAAATGAGATCCGATATCTCAATTCAAATTAAATCTAATATGCAATATCTTTATTCGAAAATTAAATCTGAGATACAATATCTCAATTTATTATAGTTATTTAATTTATCAAATAAATTAAATACTATATATAATAATATTATTATCAATAAATAATATCATTATTATTTTCGAATTTATTAATATATATATATATATACACACACACTCACCCTAGATTAAATAAGTATTCATTAAATCTTAAACACATTTAAAATTCAATGAATCTGGACACTCTTGCTCGTGTTGGGTCATTCTTGTGTGCGACCCTGTAGGCCCACATGAGATTGGCAGCGGGCCAATATCAGATCACCCACAAGTCGCAAGCGGCCTCTAGCAAGACATTGCGACTACCCAATTCATATGGGGATCGTTGATGCGATATAACCTATCGTGTAACCATGTCACGTCCCTTTTGTTACGCGATAATTTGGTCAAGGATGAGGCATGGAGAAAGTCAACTTCCTGTTCTTGACCATCACTTTCTCGATTCTTGAGTAGTCTAACAATTGAGATGGAAACTCCTTTCCATCGTAGTATGGCCATACATTTCTCAGACTCACTCATCGAGGGGCCCAGTATTATCTCTCTACAAATGTGAGGGACAAATTCCATCTTGACAATTCACATTCCTCTGCATGAAAACCACTGATTCCGATCCAAGCCTTTATCATCACCCGGTCAAAGGTGACTTTTGACTAGGTCAAAGACCAGCGACTCATCATGTAGGAATCCATGATGATCTCAGGTCAAAGGGCGTTGTGACGCGGTTATACATGAGAAAAGCTTATGATTTATTCCATGCAGCTTTCTCATAGTGGGTCGGTCCAGCACCTTGTACTCTTACAAGTGCCTATGACTTTGGTTCGTATCTCCATACCTCATCAAAGTCACACTGGTCTTATCTCATCTTCGCTCCTGCGTAGATGACCGACCAGGGACATTTAGGATAATCTATTAGATATATCCAGGGATACAGTTATCAATATAAACATGCAAACAAAATGATAACAAAAGGAGAACACTTTAAATAACATAAATTTCTAAAGTACAATGTCTTTCCCCTAGGGCACAATTTCCAACAGGCCACACTCCAACAACCAAAAGAATCTGTCAACCCTAGAACCGTACTGAACGAGGCCTTCCAACAAACAAAAAGCGAGGGCTCCTCCACTGCCTACATCGCCACCCTGAAACAAAACCTCAGAGAACACCCTAACGAGGAATACTACTCATTGCATGCTGTGAACGTGGGAGATAGTGGGTTCATGCTCTTTAGAAACCTCAAGTTAGTGTTCCGATCGCCAACTCAGCAACACAGGTTTAACACGCCATATCAGCTTGGGAATAGTGAGAAGAGCGACAAACCGGAGAAAGCCGAGGAATTCATGGTGGAAGTGGCGGCTAGAGATATAGTGTTGTTTGGGATAGATGGGGACTGGGGTATTTGACAATTTGTTTCTCGGGGAGATTCAGAAATGTATAGAACAGAATTGTGGGGGTGACGACAAAGTGACGGCTGAGGGACTGTCTTGGCTTATAGCAGAAGGCTCTGCACAGAAGGCCTACAGAAAATATACAAAAACTCCTTTTGAAGAAGCGTCTCACAAGGCTGGGAAAAAATTCAGAGGAGGAAAGAAGGATGATATCTCTGTTGTTGTGGCCTACATAGTCCCTTGTTGATATGTTTTGCATGTGCCGTGGTACTTTTGAACTTTTTTCAATTAAATGATTTATGTATTGTAATTCTAAACTTTCGTTAAAATATGGTATTGTGATTAATGACGATGGTTCTGGGTTCATATGTTTAAGTGTGCTCCCTATTATATACCGGTGTTCGTGTATATATGTTCTTGATATTTAATCAATTTAACATCATTGCTCTTGATATTATTCGTTTTGGGCTCTTGTCATCCTTCAAGGTTTTAAAACGTGTTGATAGAGGAGATATCTAGACTCTTATAAGGCGTCATTTGTTCCCCTTCCCAACCGATGTGTGGGACATTACACTCCACCCCTTGTGGCCCAGTGTCCTCGCTGGCACATGGGTCCACGTCGACTCGAGCCTGACTCTGATATCATTTGTAACTTGTTCACTGCTCTTAATATATTCTGCTTTTGGGCCGGTCACCCCATCACGACATTATGCCTTATAAGGGTTTGAATACCTTCTCTCTTGTCATATTTTAGACAATCTTTTAGATTATTTTTTTTACGAAACCAGGTCCGCTAAATACTCTCATACTGAGTTCCATGCGCTTTAAACAATCTTTTAGATTAATTTGATATACTCTCCCTCTTACTAAATGTAAATGTAAGACACATCAAAGAAGTGATTTTTGAATGTAAATGAAAAAAAAAAAAATCATTTTATCTTTTGTATTTATCATTATAATCTAATGTTACATACTTACATCGGAATATTTTAGAGAGATTATGTCACTTAAACTATAATTAAATACTTTATTTAGTTCTCTTAATTATTTCAAATTAAATAGTTAAGCCTTACATTTATGAGTGGGATGACAGTAAAAACCATGAAAATTTAATTTAAATGTTAATTATTATGTATAGTTAATTATATAATCTAATCTGAAAGTATCTCTGTTATCCAGATTATTCGATTTAATTTTCTTAAAAATTATCCAAAAATAGTTATCTTTTAGAATAAATTACTAGCATTGAGAAATCATGAACATATATTCGATTAATATATATACACATATAATTCAGAGACGGCGAAATTAAGGATCGAATGTAATTTCCTGAAATTCAAAGAAGTAATTGTGGACGAAGATATACCTTCATTTGATATCCTCTTTCAAATTCTAATCACATTATCACCCGTTTTTTAAATTAAAAAAAAAAAAAAAAAAGACTTATCTCGTTAAAGATTTAAAGTATCTTTTTCTAATTGCGCCAAGAAATATATTGTTAATAACTAACACCCAAACCCTATATAAACGCTCACTGATGAAGGAATTAGCTCCTTTTTACCGTGTGCGTACCTTTTCATCCAAAAATACTATTCAGCTATGACTTCCAAGATACCATGTTTCCCGTTAGCCAGGAAGAAGCCCAAGACCTCCGATTCAGCAAAGAAGCTTAAGATCTCCGATCCTTCCCCAAACCTGAAGATGGACGCTGGAGCAGTCTACTACCCAAAGCCCAACAGTCAAAATCCTCTAGGTGAAGACTCCTACTTTATCTGCTCTGAACTAAATACTGTCGGTGTCGCTGACGGCGTCGGTAGCTGGTCCGAGAAAGGAATCGACGCCGGCCAGTACGCCCGTGAACTCATGCAAAACGCATGTGTGTCCACACTCCAACAACTCAAGGGATCTATCAACCCTAGAACCGTACTGAATGAGGCCTTCAGTCACACAAAAAGCAAGGGCTCCTCCACCGCCTGCATCGCCACCCTGAAACAAGCCCCTAGCGATAACCCTAACGAGCAATACTACTCCTTGCATGCTGTGAACGTGGGAGATAGTGGGTTCATGCTCTTCAGAAACCTGAAGATAGTATTCCAATCGCCAACTCAGCAGCACAGGTTCAACACACCATATCAGCTTGGAAATGGTCGGAAGAGCGACAAACCAGAGAAAGCTAGCGAATTCACCCTGGAAGTGGCTGCCGGAGATATAGTGGTGTTTGGGACTGATGGATTATTTGACAATTTGTTTCCCGGGCAGATCTTGAGCTTTATAGAGCGGAATTGTGGGGGTGACGAGAAAGTGACGCCTGAGGGACTGTCTATTCTTATAGCAGAAGGTGCTAAGAGAAATTCCTGCAACAAGTATTCAACAACCCCTTTTTCAAAAGCGTATGGTCGCAAGGCTGGGATAGGGCTTACAGGAGGAAAGATTGATGATATCACTGTTCTTGTGGCCTACATAGTCTCTTGTTGATTTATTACTCACTTATGTTTATACATACAGATCCATCACTTAAATATTTTAGTTGTAATGCAGTACTTTCGAATTTTTTCAATTCGATGCCAACGATTGTGATTATGTTTAAGTGTACTACTTCATAATGTTCTCAAAAACATTTCGCAGTTTAAATTAATGAATCTTCTAGTTATTTGATATGGGATGAAGATGGTTATGAGATTTTCTATAGTTTAATAATTCACAACTTATCTATCTATAGATATACCCTTTTTGGACTTCTTGTTTACTTTTGGGACTATATTATATATCTTCGCATTCTAAGAACGATACCTATCATACAACTTCCTATTTATTTTCTCTATTCATTCTTATAATATCAAACCATTTATTCACCCATTCACCTACTTCAAAAACTCATGAAGTCACCCCATGAAGGAACTAAAAAGATGAGGAACTCTTATTCACTAGTAGTATTTTATTCCTTTTCAACTTGCATAATCTTCAAGTCTTGAATTTTTTTACCACCCAAACGAAACTGGTTTCCCCACGAAACAAAAACTTAGTAAGGAGAGCTCATCAGATATGAACAGTCAGATTTGATTTGGATGATCCAGATTTAGGTTTTTAAAATATTTTATTGAGTATATAATTTAAAATAAAGATAATTTCTTAACCATTATTCTTTCAAAAAATGATTTTTTTTTATAATAAATAATCATTTTAAAAAAAAAAATTAGAACTGGACCGTCCAAAATTAGATTTGAATGGCTCAGATCTTATGGGCTTACGGATTTCTTCCTCTAGTATTTTTTTTTTGTTGTTGCTAAAATAACTGATTTAAATTTATAATATTATATTGAATTTAAAATGTTGTAGTGGCATATAATAAGGGTTATTGACTGATTGTTGCCAATATGTTGAAGGAAACTTTTATTTGAGGCTTTAGTTTCGTTTTTTGGATTTTTCTTAAATTTTAGTTTAATTTCATCATCGGATTGTATTCTGAATTGATTTTACCATCTTACTTTAAATTTGATTGTTATCCTTTTTAAGATTATATTTGGATATGCCCATATTGTTCTAAGCTAAATAAAAAATAAATCAACATCAAGGCGTGAAAATAAAGCCAGAGATATTACCGTGAAGAAATTAAACTAATAAAAAAAGGACTTAAAATTAAGGGTTAAATATCAATTTTGCCCCTGAAGTACACGCCCAAGAGCAATGTTACCCTCAAATTTTTTGGGGGCTCAATGTTGCTCCGGAAGTCTACAAAGGTAGCAATGTTGCCCCTCCGTTAACAGCCCTAACGGTCAAACATTAGTTGACTGTTAGAGCTGTTAATGGAGGGGCAACATTACTACTTTTTTTTTTTTAATTCTGGGGCAACATTGCTCCCAAAAAAACTTCGAGAGCAACATTGCTCCAGGGCATGTGTTAGAATATAAGGGATTAAATGGTTAGTTAATTAGTTAGAGGGTTGATTAGTTAGTTGGTTAGAGGGTTAGTTAGAATCCCTAATCTATATAAAGGGATCACCCTCACTATTAATTAATATCACAAAATATACATTGTAAGAGTATTATGCTCCCATTGAGAATAATACATCTTGTTTCTCCCTAATTATTCTCTCCAAATTAGTTTAGTTAACAGCATGTACTTTAGGGAGAAAATTGATATTTAACCAAAAAAAAAAAAAACCTATTTTCCAATAAATTTCAATATCTTTTATTCATTAACCCCATAAACCCTTTTTCAGCAATTAGATTATTTAAATAATCTAATTAAAATATTTGCTAAATATATTCATCATATCCTTCATTATTTATCTATATCTTTCGGGCTATTAGGATTGGAATATTATTTCTTGAGAGTCCTAGCTAGAGTTAGTTTTTTTTTTTTTTTGCTTATAAAGATCTCTCTCATGTTATTTTGAATTTAGAGTCAAATAAAGAAAAATTATTCAATTTCTTTAGCGAGCATGGCTTGTTCTTCAATATTATGAATTAAATACCTTGTAGCTATTCGAGTAATAAGTGTTATAGATAGAAAACCTCATAGGTTATCCAAAATTTTCGAGTGCTTCCACATCGGAAAGTATGACTTTTCAAATTAAATTCCATGAGATATATATTTAGAAATTTAAAAAAAAAAAAAAATTGGAACCATCATAATCGATATAATCAATCAACATTTAAATTTTCTAGCAAGAAATACCAATCTCATCAAAATATATATAAAGCTCAAAATGGTCCATATAATGTAAGGTGTGGTATTGGCAAGATATGATTCTGATAATTTTTTAGAACTATTTGGCATCAGTAATTCGGTACTTGGTATCTTTACTCCATTTTTTTGGATATGATATCGATCGATCTTCTTTATGATTGCTTATACTTTATTTATAGGGTTAAGTATCAATTTTGTCCCTGAAATACAAGCCCAAGAGCAATGTTACCCTCGAAGTTTTTTTGGGAGTAATGTTGCCCTAAAAGTATAAAACGTAGTAATGTTACCCCTCCATTAATAGCCCTAACGGTCAAACATTAGTTGACCGTATGACTGTTAACGGAGGGGCAACATTGCTACGTTTTTATACTTCAGTGGCAACATTGAGCCCCCGTTGAATATTAGTAAAAATATATTTACTAATTAATTGGAATTTTTTTGTGAAAAATAGTTGAGTTTAGGTATTTTTAGGCCTAAATACAAGAATTGACCAATTAGGTAATTTTGGTGGAATTTTTGGAAAAGTTAAATAAATAAAGCATTAAATAATTAATTAATTAAATAATAAATATTTATTAAATTAAAAATAAGGGCAGCCGAATTTCCCAAAGAAAAAAAGAAAAAGAAATGAAAAATAAGGTTGCAACTTGCACATTATTAAATTAATATAATTAATTAAAGTAAAAAGATGAATAGTAATTTTAAATTTAGGAAACGGATCCTATCTAGAGATCTAGGAATAGGAATTCCAAAGTCAGGATAGAATATTGATCAGTGGAATTTTATCTTCCGTTAGACTCTACTGGAAGTTAATTCCGAGGCCTTTTGTGCATTTTCCTAATAAAACAAAATAGGGAAAAATGCATATAGGCATATTTTTTGAAATGAAGAAAATAAATTCTAACTCAATATCTAGGAATGAGTTTGAATTTATTTTGACATATTTGGAATCAGTGAATTTTTCTGAAGAAGTTGGTGATTTCAGAACGCGTTCAAACCGGACGCGATCGGACACGCTTTTTCGAGAAAGACTCAACCTGACTCATGGAGCCCTATATGGAATCAAAATAAAGGTTGACTTGGACATTTCTACTAAGTGAGAACATGTCTTCAAAGTTGTAAATCCAGAATTTTGAGATTTTTCCGAAATTACGCAAATCGGGTACCGATCGGAGAAATTCATCCGAAAGGCTTCTGGAAGGGACACATGGCCACCCATTGGCCAATTGGTGCCACCTCAGCATGTGGGCAGGTCGGCCAAGAGGAAGGAAGAAGAAGAAAAACTTTTTGAAAAAGTTACTTTGATCATTCCCGATCGATTCTCACAAAGTTGATCCGATTACTAAATCCTACACCTTTTCTTATAAATACCCCCTCCCCTTTGGTTTTTTCACCCCATTCTCAAGAGAGAATCTGAAATCCTAGAGAGAAGAAGTAGAGAGAGAAGCTCGAGAAGTTCTCGTAAATCTTCAATGGGTAAGTCTTTTGGTCTTTAGTCTTTAGTTCTAGCTAGTAGAATTATTAGATAGTTCTAGTAAGTAGGGAATGAGATTCCTACTATTGTTTTTAGGCCTCATTGCATTGAAAATGCCCGACGAGGTAAAAACTTGGTAGTGGATCGAGTACCGAAAAGTTGTAGTTTTTATACTCTTTCAAAATTAGGGGTAGTAATGTTAGAATAGCCTTTAAATTTCGAGTATGATTGGGTATCATATGGGAGTGATATTTTAGTCATTATTTTCAAAATCATAGTTATGTCGAAGTTCGCAAAATTTCGGAAGAAAATTTGTCGAGTAACTAAGTGTCAAGCAATTCAACGATTAGGGGTAGAGGGCAAATGGTAATTTTTACCTAAAATGCCAATTATAGTGTCAAATCACTAATAAAGGTGATATTATTCTTATAGGATATCGTAATCTCCGATTTGTCGCCGCCACGCCCGACGCAGCCGTTTGAAGTTCACGTTTTTCCGTGAAAGTACGTTTTCCGCTGGTAGTACCTAACGTTGCCAACGAAGGTACGGACGCGTACTGTAACACTAATCTTGTGTTCCTTAAATGCATATACATATGATAGATAGTTCGAGACCGTTATATCGTACGCAGTTTCACGGGTTATGGTTTTGATAACGCCAAGAGCCCCCAAAAACTTCGAGGGCAATATTGCTCCTAAGCGTGTACTTCGGAGGCAAAATTGATACTTAACCCTAAAATTAACGCCTAAATTCGGCCCAAAAATGATTTATATTTGGCCCAGAATAAAAAAAAAAATATAGCACATAAAATATTGCGCAAAAACGTACAGACCAAAAAACTTTTCAATCTAATGGTCCACAAAAAATTAGAGCCCAACGTTTTTCTTTATTAAAAAAAAAGTGCAGCCCAATTGACATCAATCCGGCCCAGAATATGAGCCCCAAACCAAATATGCTTTAAAATTAATTTGGCCAATATTTAATAAAAGAAGTGCCAAAAACTCAACTGGTAAGGTGGCTCTGCCCAAAGCCTTAGGTCGCGCGTCCGAACACTACCAGGCGCGTTTCTTCACTTTTTTTTTCAAAACACGCTTCATAAAATGGCACACGCTTGATAGTACCAGGGCGAGGACCGGCCCTACAGGGCCTGAAAATAACTATTCCAAATTTTAACTATTTTTCCTTCTTTTTCCTTCGATTTTTTTCAAATAAATATAATTAGTAAATTGCAACCATTAAAGTTCTAATCCATCAAATAAATGTTATCAACATTAATATCTAAACAATATAAATCATTCAACAAATAAACACATTTATTAATTCGTAATAAAAAACAAATAAACACAAAGAATATGTTTTTATTTTATTTTTCAAAAAATATTAAACAAAGGAATTCCTTTGTGTATCCCACGAAAAAATGTCTTTCTCTCTCGTAATTTTGTGTGTGTCTGCAGATTCCTTCGATTCAAGCATGATTTTACTGACAGATAAAAATAATTATACTTATTTTACAGAAAATATATTTATAATTTATTACTTATATAATATTGTAATACCAAAGTATGTGTTTATTTAATATGAAAACATCCCTTCTTTAAAATTTATAATAACTAATTATGTGTTTTAATGCAGAATAATAATAAACATAAAAAAAGGGTTATAGTTTAAACTAAAAAAATGTAAGTAATTACAAATAAATACATTCATTAAGTGGAAGTTTAGGTAATTAAATTGTTTTAAAAAAAATTGCTACAAGAAACGGGCCTAACTGGCCGATTAAGCCCAAGGCCCTACGGGACGGCCTGCAGGCCAATTTCAAAATCGACCTATTTTTCAAGCCCGAGCCCTACAGGGCCAGGGCTTAAACGGGCCGGCCCGATGGGCTTGGCCCGATTTCCCGGCTCTAACAGAAGGTGACTCCCACAATATAAAAAGACAATGTTTTAGATGGAAGGAGATCCTCTCCTTGTCTTTTTTCTGCCCATCCCTCCCCATCCTCATCCTGACCGTCAAAATCTTGATCCAAGGGACCAGAATGATTTTTGACAAAACCGCGTGCGGTTTTTTCAAAAACAAATCTGGCCCCTTGGATCAAGATTTTGACGGTCAGGATGAAGGATGGGGAGGGATGGGCAGAAAATGGAAGGGGAGAGAAACCGGACCCGTTTTAGATTGGGGTATCATCTTCAACTAGAGCCTGGAAAACGGGCCGAGCCCATCGGGCCGGCCCGTTTAAGCCCTATCCCTTCAAGGGCCGGGCTTGAAAAATGGAAGGAATTTTTGAAATTGGCTCTGAAGGGCCCCGGACTTAAACAGGCTGGCCCTAGAGGGCCGCGGGCCGGCCCGTTAGGCCCTTTTAACTGTAGCATCTGAAAATAAATAAATTCATATAAAAATAATGACAAGTGAAATTACTTTAATTTTAGTATATTATAATTGAGATAATAAAAACAGTAAAATAATAGAAAATACCAAGTTTTTTTCAATTAGATTCATGAAAACATTCCTCACTTTAAGAAAGATAGAAGACTAATAAGCTTAATATATATAGGGCCGAACAACTAAAATCTCTTGAAGGAAACGTAAATATTGTTTATAGTGTCTATATTAAAATGATCATTCAACGATTAACGTCTTGTGTATGTGGAGCTGAAAATAACACCTACCACTTACTTATATTGTTGTCAATTCCGTCTTGACCCAATTACGTTTTTGTCCATACCTTACATTATACGGCTTGCTAAAGTTGAATGAGATATTTTTCAATTTCTATTTTTTTCCTTATTTTTAATCTTTGAGATTACCTCAACATACAAACATACCCATCGTCTTTTTGTTTATTATCTGGCCTAATCAATCCGACTTGTGAATGTATGAGGCTCAAGAAGATTTCTACAAATAAATAAATGAATCAACTTTGTTCCTAATGTGATGAGCAAAGTGTAAGAGGATAAGCAAAGCTAGTTAATTTACGCATGCCTTTCAACCTTTCTCATTTTCTATTTTTTAATGTAATTTATCAAAATGATAAAAATGCTTGAATATAATATTATTTAAATAAAAATATCCTCGACACAAAAGAAAATAAAAACAAAGAAAAGACCCGCAATATCATATTATATTTCTTTGAAAAAAAAACGGAAGAAAAATAGTTAAAATTTGAAATAGTAACTTCTGGGCCCTGGAGGGCCGACCCTGGCCCTGGTGCTATCGGGCCGGGCTTTGAAAAACAGATGTTTTTCTTATTCTAGGCCCTGGAGGGCCGGGCCAACCCTGATTTCCAGCTCTATCTTCAACCTCCAGCCGGGTCGTTTTGGCCCAGTTGGATCCTGCGGCGGACCCGACTCTTCAACCCTTCATAACCAGCGTTTCTGATGTCGGTTTTTCACATTCTTGGTGTCTATCTCTGTTTTTTTGAGATCTACGTAATGACACCCTTTTTGTGTCCTAAAAACATTGTTTTCTCATGACCCAATCTCAAAAAACAAAGACAGCAAAAATTCATTCCGTTCTTATGGTTTTTCTTGTTCTCTACAATCTTAACACAATTTGGTAAATTTGTTGAATCTTTGTTAGATTTCTTGATTTTGAGAAGTCAAAGTTTTTCAAATAATGATTTCTGTGGGTATATATCTATCAATTTTTTTCTCATATGCGATATGTATATTTGAGATTTGAATTCGTTTATGGTATATGTTTATATACTTTATTGAAAATATCTCTAGTTCTTGTGTTTTGACTATTTGTATGATCTATATATGTGAATGAAGATATAGCATATAAAAGTTTAAAACTAGTAGAAACGAGAGATAGGGCCTGCTAAAAATGACGTGAGTTTGGATTCTATGAATACTGAAGTTTTAGGGATATAAGCGAATTTCCAGAATTGTGTTTGCATTGCTATAATATTTTCTGTAATATGAAATTCGATTCCCTTATATACGGATTAAAATTGCGTGAGTTTAGATTAAGATTGTTAAACTCGTGAGTTTAAGCAAATTTGTGATAGTGACGTAAATTTGTATGTGAACTCGAATCGTAAACTCATAAGAATTTACTTTTATTATTAAATAGGTATTACTCATGTATCATTAAATAATTAAAGTATAAAAATGACAAAATTTGATTTAAATATATTTAAAATCTAAATAATTGAAATTAAATCCTTCAACATTCATCATTTATCATATTTAACAAAGACATTTTTATAAAATTTATATATAAAGCCGGTGAACATGATCAAATAAAAAAAGTTAACATGAGTTTAAGAGTAAGTTAACATGGTTTTATAAACTAAAAATCAAGGTTCTGAAAACCGGACCGGTCAGTGAACCGGTGAAGGTACTGGGTCAAGGGTCAGTGGGTCAGACCGGAGTCAAACCGGAGTCAGACCGGTATTAATTAAAAATACAATTTAATTAAAATAGATAAAAACATTTATATTTAATAATAAAAAATATTTATAATCAAAATGTGTAAAGATATAATGTGATGCCATAAGAATAAATATTATATTATATTGATTTTTTTTAAGAAAAAAGGGATATCACAAAGAAAAGAGATAAGAGTTGTGTACTTGTGCTTGTGCGTCAGTGGCTCAATGCTCACATCTTTAAATGTGATGGGAACTTAGCAGGTATAGGCCAAAGGTTAGGTAATAGGCTTTTTGACTTTTTAAGTTTTTTTTTCTTTGTTTAGTTAAGTTTGTAAATAGCAATACTTGTTTGGTTTCTTCACCGCCATCGTGTGTTGGTCTCACTTTCTCTCCCCTTCAACTCTTAATTCAGATTCAGATTTCTCCCTCTCAGTCCCTCCTTCTTGTTTTTGTGTTCGTTTTTTGTTACAGATGTCTCTATTTCTCCTTCAACTCTTTAGATTCAGATCCCTCTCTCAGTCTCTCCTCTCTCTCATTCTGTCTCAACATTGAGAAGCATGGAGGCGCCACGGTGCTTCTGGTTGTGAACTAAGAAATTCTACAAGTCCAAAATCCGTTTCCATTATTTCGACCAAAGAAGCTCCGACTTTCAACCTACAGATCGCGATCTCCACTAATCACCGCCGCACTCTCCCCTCCTTCTCATTCTCCTTCAGTCAAATTTTTTATTAAAAAAAAAAACAATTTTTTGACTCGGACTCGGCCGGTTCAAGCCGAGTTGACCGAGTTGACTCCGAGTCAATTCAGAACCCCGGTTTAACCCCTAACTCGAACCGGTTTTCTGGCCGGTTGGACGGTTTCCGGTTTGAACTGGCCGGTTGGACGGTTTCCGGTTTGAACCGGCCGGTCCAGTCTGGGTTTCAAAACCATGCTAAAAACATAAAAACGGTAAACTCGGTGTATAAACTCGTGAGTTTAACCGATTTTACAACTAACATGAGTTTACTACTGACTCGACTTGTTTTTATAAGCTAGAAATGTAAAAACGGTAAATTTGGAGAGTCAACTGACGAGTTTAACAACAATAGGGCAGATAGAACATGCAACAACAAAGACACCGTACTAGATTGGAGACATAGGGCACTAATGGGAGATTGGTGGATCTAGATTATGCCTTTTAGGGGGAGATCATCTCAACAGAATTGTGGGGGCGCTTGATGAGCTTGGGTCCGTTTCGCAGGTGGGAAATGGAAGGAAAGAGAGTTGAAGGGAAATTTTTATCAATTGGATTTAAAAAATTTCAGGAAGTAGGGTTATAAAATTTTAATAATGATGATATGTAAAATAAAATAGTAAAAAAAATTGATTAGAAACTTACAATCCCACTTATCTAATGTTTTAAAATCTAATTCATAAAAATGTTCCCACACATCCCCTTCTTTCCAAACCCCTCTTACCAAATGGAACTAGTTATGGTGCGCATCCAAAGGATAGGAACCATCAACTTATCTAATCTGGAGCACCTAGATGAGATTTAGACAGTCCAGATTTGATATTTTTTGAAATATAATTTTTAAATTAAAAAATATTAGTTAAGAGGTTATTTTTATTTTAGATTTTCTACCCATTAAAGTATTTTTTTAAGAAAAATAAAAAGAAAAAAATATCAAATCTTGATCGTCCAGATTGGATAGGTCGATGATGCCTATCCAAAGCAAAGTAATTAAAATCGAGATTTTACGTAAAAGCGGAAGAGGGATAAAAAATCGTAAAACGTAAAATCGTAACGTAAAAAAAATCGTAAAAACATAAAAGCGTTTGGAAAATTAGTAAAATTGTTTTAATGAAAAAAAAATCGTAAAAACGTAAAATCACAATGATAAATCGAGATTTTAACTACCATGATCCAAAGGATAAGGATAGGCACCATAACTGGTTCCTTACTAAATACTCCATCTAATCCTTATTATAAGGCACCAACTAACTTTTCTCACAAACCAATAAAAGTAGTTAAAGTCAATAAAGTTGTCATAGAGTCTAAGTAATTTCCAATATTACCCTTATTAATTGCACTAAACTTTAATATTATATTAATTATTACTCTCATTACTTTTATTAATTGGGGGTAGACATGGAAAAAAATAATCAATGTTCATTGGAAATAAGCAAGTGCCTTATAAAAAGGACCAAATAAATTTACTAGTTGGTGTCTTATAATAAGGACCAGAGGAGGGAGTAGTCCCTAAAGAGAGCTTAGAATCAGAGTGCAAGAAATAAAATTTTTAAGAAGCGACTCTTTCGAGATTACGAACATAATTAATTGGAGCTAACAAGTCAGAATTCCAAATCACTTGTAAAGATGCTAATACATTAGTTTCACATGGAAAACAAGCTATGAACAAATTTACCAATCTACTGGTTTATAAATCTTTAGTCCCAACTCGTTGATGGAGGGAGACCTTAACTCCTCCTACAAGTACTCTCTAGTTTTATTCTTTTGCTTTTCAATTTTTAATTTCCCTGTGTTTAAAAAAAATAAATTAAATTATTGCGTGAGGGAACTGAGGTAAAGCTTGGGAATCATTTAAAGTATTTTTGGGAATAAATCAAAAAGTACATGGCATACGGAAAAAATTAAAGACTGAGAATTAAGAAAATATCTTTATTTTAAATTCTTTAAATATTAGTTAAAATTTATTAAAAATAAAACATTTATACACATCATTAATAAACTTTTTCTTTTCCTCAGCTTCATTCAGAATTTTTTTCTTACTAAATCAGTCAGAATACATAATTTAGATTTTTGATAAATATACAAAATATAAAATAAGAAAATCATTTTTAAAGTCCCAATTAATTTCAGATATGTTCTGGTGTAGAACTCAGATGTCCGGCCTATAGAAGGGCCGGTGATTTGATATGGGATCTGGGTGCTCCTCCTGTATGCTTATGGGACAAGCGTCCAACCTAGCGCCTATCTCCTTCGTCTATATATATAGAGCATACCTGGTTGGTTAGCTGCTTAGCTCCCATCTTGTGCATGTCCAAGGATCGTGCAGATCACCCTGGTCGTGGCCGGGATCGTGCCAACCGCCCTGGTCGTGGCTGGGTCCCACAGTTAGTGGGTTGTGACCACTACGTGGGTTGCCCCCTGTAGTGGCTAGTGAGATAGTGGGCCTTGACTAGGTCCGTAACAAGATAAATTTCCTTATGATTGTTAAGGGTTAAAAAAGGGGAAAATCTTTTTAAGATCCTAAGGAAACAAGAAAATAAATTTTATTCTGATATTTAAAAAATCCCATTAACAACTTTTTCAACAGAGTATTAACCATTTCTTGAGAACTCCTTTACCTTTTTACATATTTTACAATTTTCTTTTAAGACTTTTTAACATTTTACTTCAAAGGATTTTCCCACCCGTGCTATTTGTCAATGCACTGCGTGCGAGCTTATAAATTCGTGCATTTGCCGGAGAAGAAGCTCACTGCGAACCCAGGAAAGGAAATGGTTTCCCCTTCTCTATCCCACCTTCCATGGAGGGTACGGATCTCAGTTTTCTTCCTCTCCGTCCTCGTTAACATCTCTCGCCGCCGCAACGGCACCCTCAACCGCTGTCTCTTTGACTTCTTCAACCCTAAAGTCCCACCCACTCCCAACCCCATTGACGGCGTTAAGTCCTCCGACGTCACCGTCGACCCTTCCCGCAACCTCTGGTTCCGTCTATTCACTCCCACAATCTCCGCCGCAACAGCCTCCCGTCTTCCCGTCGTCGTCTACTTCCACGGCGGGGCTTTCTCATTCCTGTCCGCATCGTCTTCCCCGTATGACGCCGTTTGCCGACAACTCTCCCGTTCGATTCCATCCGTCGTCGTCTCCGTGAATTACCGCCTCTGTCCAGAACACCGTTGTCCGTCTCAGTACGACGACGGCTTCGACGTCCTCAAGTTTCTCGACTTGGACGGCTACGTTCTGCCCGAGATTGCTGACGTGTCAAGGTGCTTCTTGGCGGGTGATAGTGCCGGTGCCAACTTGGCCCATCACTTGGCGGTTCGGCTTTGCCAAGAGGAGCTTCGACGGGTGAAAGTTATCGGTTTGGTTTCCATACAACCATTTTTTGGAGGCGTGGACCGGACCGAATCCGAGATCCGACTCGATGGAGCCCCATTAACATCAGTATACAATACTGATTGGATGTGGGATCTTTTCTTTCCGGATGGGTCAGACCGGGACCACGAGGCGGTTAACGTGACCGGACCTAACCGGTTGGATATTTCGGGCATGGATTTGCCGGATACAATTATATTTGTGGGTGGGTTAGACCCGGTACTAGACCGGCAGAGGAAGTATTATGAGTGGTTGAAGATGTCCGGGAAGAAAGTTGAGCTAATCGAGTATCCGAACGCAACTCATGCATATTATTTTTTTCCAGAATTGCCCCAATCATCTCAGCAAATCTCCCGTGTGAGGGATTTTGTGAACCAGCAACTGAGCAAGATGAAATAATTGGGATATTATAATTAAATACTTCCCATGCATCCTTATTACGAGGTATATTATAGAAAATATATATATATATATAGTAATTAGGGTTAGTAAGTTTCAAACCTTCTGGTTTGAAACTTAAAGGGCTAAATCTAAAATTAAGGCAAACTTGAGGAACAAAAAATTGTATTAACCTTAGTACTTATTATAAGATAATCTTAGGTCTTAAATGTAAGGTATAGTTTGGCAATATATTTTTATTTCTAAATGTAAGGTCTCATTTTGTTGGTAGTAGATTTCTGGTTCTAAATGTAAGATATTGTTTGGCTTTATCTATGATACTTATCTTTTATTCTCTAAGTGATTTGTGTAACTTATGAATTGATATACTCCCTCTGGTCCTTATTATAAGGCATCAACTAACAATTCTCACAAACCAATAAAAACCGTTAAAATCAATAAAGTTGCCTTACAATTTAAGTAATTTCCAATATTATCCCTACTAATTTCACTAAACTCTAATATTATATTAATTATTTAGAAACAAGCAAGCGTCTCATAATAAAAATGATAAAATACAATTGTTAATTAGTTAGTGCCTTATAATAAGGACCATAGGGAGTGTTATGGAATAAAATACTAGGCCCATCCAAGGTGTGGCCCATCAGGAGACATCTAATACATTTGGGCTTGGAGGCACCAAAGGCCCAGCAAGTCCAAACCCTAACCCTAAGGTAGCCTCTATATATAGTTGGTTAACCTAAAGAGGTACACATCTTCGAGCTCTCTCAATTGCATATACTGCACACAGAGCACACACACCACCCCCTTGGCTAAACGCCTCCGGTAATCCTCGAACTACGTGGACTTTGATCCCTCCTCAGGGTACGTAGGCCCTAGGTATCGCACCTAGGTCAAGTTCCTGTGCTTTGTGATCTCTAATCCTCTTAGGTATCCAATCCATGGATGCTTGGGGGAGAGCTATTTGATCCTATATCCACATCCTAGCCCTCCTAGGGTTAGGGTTTATGTTCTATGACAGAACATTGGCGCCGACCGTGGGGATTGCAGATAAATTGGGACCAGGTATATATCTCTTCTTTTGTTGCTACATATTGAAGGGAATATAACAAAATTAAACCAGATTGGAATTAAGTTGTGAATGTAAAGTTCTAACTAAATAGAGCGGAAGTTATCACATATACCTTCGGCTCCATTTTTGAAGGCGGACCCGGTTAGGGATCCGTATTAATTTTTACGGGTAAGTAGAAAAGAAGGCAGACCCGGTTAACTGAATCTAGTTAAAATCCTGGATCCGGGTGTTTATAAACATGTATGAATTCTGAGTTAACAAACCCGTCTTCCAAAATCATGTACAAGTTAAACATGTAGAGGGCAGGGTAATCAAACCCGTCTTCCAAAATCATGTACAAGTTAAACATGTAGAATTCAGGGTAAAGAAACCCGTTTTCGAAAATCATGTACAAATAAAACATGTAGGAATCCGAGGTACATAAACCCGTTTCCGAAAATCATGTCAAAGAAAAACATGTAGAATTCAGGGTAAAGAAACCCGTTTTCGAAAATCATGTACAAATAAAACATGTAGGAATCCGAGGTACATAAACCCGTTTCCAAAAATCATGTCAAAGGAAAAACATGTAGAATTCAGGGTAAAGAAACTCGTTTTCGAAAATCATGTACAAATAAAACATGTAGGAATCCGAGGTACATAAACCCGTTTCCGAAAATCATGTCAAGTCTATTTTATACGATTAAATTCGCACTCCTTAATTGGATCCCAGATAAATGGTGGAGTCCGTCCCTACGAAAGGGATGAAGGCGGACCCCGGCTTAGCTAAATCTAGTTAAAATCCGGGTTCCATAGAAAATAACGGTTAAAACGTGCACCCTTTGGGACACGGTAAAGTCAAGATAAGTTCTGTTTAGAGTTTTGCAGGAAACGAAGACAGAAGGCGGATCCCGGTTATACCGAATCTGGTTAAAATCCGGGATCCGTGTAAAATTTCGGAGGAGGACTCGATTTAAATTGAATCTAGTTTAAAATCGGATGTCCCTGTAAAGTTAAGAAGACGATCCCGATGTAAACCGAATCTAGTTTAAATCCGTGGATCCGTGTAAAGTTAAGAAGGCGGACCCGCTTTTGCTAATCTAGTTGAAATCTGGGGCCCGCATTGAGGCGGCAAGTCTATTTTAGGTTCCCTTATTGGAATCATTTTGCGATGGCAATGCCGCCAATTTTATTTGATTGAGTTTGGGTAAATAAACTTGTTTTTAGAAATATAAACCCGAAATCTCGGAGTTCAAGTAAATAACCCGGAATCTCGGAGTTAAAGTATCTAAACCAGAATCTCGGTGTTAGAACAAATAACATCCGGAATCTCGGTGTTAGAATAAATAACATCCGGAATCTCGGTGTTAAAGTTTATAGCCCGAAATCTCAGAGTTAAAGTATCTAAACCGGAATCTCGGTGTTAGAATAAATAAACCGGAATCTCGGTGTTAGAATAAATAAACCGGAATCTCGGTGTTAGAATAAATAACCCGGAATCTCGGTGTTAAAGTATCTAAACCGGAATCTCGGTGTTAAAGTTTCTAAACCGGAATCTCGGTAATAGAATGTATAACCCGGAATCTCGAGGTTAAAATTTATAAACCTGAAATCTCAGTTTAAAATAAATAAGCCCGGAATCTCGGGTCAACACGCACGGAATCCCAACAATCGCGAGCACCTCGTCCGGATTTGGAAAGCAACACATCCTGCCAGCTCAAAGACCTGAACTACCAGGCTGGGGGCAACAGAGGTGACAACGATTTGTTAAGTGGAAAAGCGTGTTATCAAAAACCGCCATTAATGCAAAGTGCAAACCAGAAAGTTTAATGCAAGCTCGGACAAATATCCGAAATGAGCACGTTGAACGGTTTGCACAAACAGTAAGTATTTTCCATTTATTGTGATTTGCTTACATGTTATTAAATGCAGGAATATAAACCAGACATTTAGCCCTGAAAATTGCTACGAAAGCAAAGTCGGATTCGGGGATCTCGGAAAGCAATCAATTAATCTCGGCAGCCCGAGACTGAACTACCGAGCTTGGGGGCAATCTGTTATGGAATAAAATACTAGGCCCATCCAAGGTGTGGCCCATCGGAGACATCTAATACATTTGGGCTTGGAGGCACCAAAGGCCCAAAGCAAGTCCAAACCCTAACCCTAAGGTAGCCTCTATATATAGTTGGTTAACCTAAATAGGTACACATCTTCCGAGCTCTCTCTCAATTGCATATACCGCACACGAGCACACACACCACCCCTTGGCTAAACGCCTCCGTAATCCTCGAACTACGTGGACTTTGATCCTCCTCGAAGGCCCTAGGTATCGCACCTAGGTCAAGTCCCCGTGCTTTGATCTCGATCCTCTTAGGTATCCAATCCATGGATGCTTGGGGATAAATATTGGCCAAATGTATATCCTCTTAGGTATCCATCGCACCTAGGTCAAGTCCCTGTGCTTTGTGATCTCTGATCCTCTTAGGTATCCAATCCATGGATGCTTGGGGGAGAGCTATTTGATCCTATATCCACATCCTAGCCCTCCTAGGGTTAGGGTTTATGTTCTATGACAGAACAGGGAGTATAACCTTAAACTATGTACAAATATTTTAGAGAGATTGTATCGTCACATATGTTATAATAATTAAGTAAATGATTTTGCTTATTTAATCTACTCAAATTAAATTAACAACTAGTGGAGTACTAGATAGTAAATAGGATATTAATTATACTTTTTTAATATTACCCCCTATATTTGTAATTTCATTGATTACAAAAGGAGTATGTAGTATGTGTCTATGTGATGTACATATGAGTTATTGTTGGAGATATAACTTAGTGTAGCTAGAAAGCATACCCTCTTATCTTATTGAAAATCTCATCAGTCTTGTAGAATTTGATTGGCCAATGAGTTCTCATATCTTGTATTAAAATACTGTTCCAATCGTTTAGACAAGACAAATCAATAAAAATTAGAAAAAGGGAGGAAAAGCTTCTATTAAAAATCTTATTAGTAAGAAAGATGTAATAAATTTTTATATATAGAAAGTATCAATGTTCTACAAATTTGTACATACAGAATACTGTTACGTTGTACTCTGATTTAGATCATTTTCACCAACAAAACTTTTAATAGACTTTTCCCCAAATTTCTATGATGCTTTAATAATTACTCCCTATTGTCCTTATTATAAGGCATCAACTAACAGGTTTATTTGTTCCTTTTTATAAGACACTTCCTTATTCCCAATGAGCATTAATTATGTTTTTCCATATATGCTCATAGTTAATAAGGGTAATGGGTGAGAGTAATAATTAATATAATATTAGAATTTAGTGCAATTAGTAGGGGTAATATTGGAAATTATTTAGATTCTATATTGACTTTAACTATATTTATTGGTTTATAAGAAAAGTTAGTTGGTGACTTATAATAAAGATAAGAGAGAGTATATGATAAATGAAAGATACACGTACATACCCTTTATACATTTTTGTGCTTGAGTTACGAGTGGCAAGTCATTTCACTCTATATTGGTCAATCACTAAAAATCTTATCTTCTCACAAAAGTAGAAGTCTCTCTTCAATGATTGTGTACTATTCATGCAATCATGCTAAGAATGGCAATTGATGACGTTTGGTCCACGTTGGCAAGTCCATACAAAGAGTTGTACTCCTGAACCCATTTGGATGAGAAAAATGATTTGTTTTAATATTTTAAAAAAAAAAATACTTTATACACTAAAAATTAGGGAAAATTACACTCAATCCCAAGAAAGAAAAAAATTAAAAAAAGTCCATTGAAATCACAAAATTACAAAAAAATCCTAAGGGAATTTTTGTTGTAAATACATACATTTCCTGTTGTAAATGGTTTGGAACTTTTTTGATATTATTTGTACGGGATTTTTTAAATGTTGTTGTAAATACATACATTTTATGTTGTAAATACATACATTTCCTGTTGTAAATGGTCAGGTGTTTAAATGTTGTTGTAAATACATACATTTCCTGTTGTAAATGGTTTGGGAACTTTTTAATTCCGTACAAATAATATCAAAAAAGTCTCAAACCATTTACAACAGGAAATGTATATATTTACTACAACATTTAAACATCTGATTATTTACAACAGGAAATGTATGTATTTATAACAACACTTAAAAAATTCAGTACAAATAATATCAAAAAAGTCACAAACCATTTACAACAGGAAATGTACGTATTTACAACAAAAATTCACTTGGGACTGCTAGGTAATTTTATGATTTCAAGGGACTTTTTTGTAATTTTTTTCATTCTTTGGGACCTGAACGTAATTTTCCCTAAAAATTAATTAGTTTAAGATATTTGGTGTTAAAATACTGATATTACAACAACAAAAAATTCTAAATACATGATTATAAATTAATTAATTTAAAATACCGAGTATAAAAAATATTTTAGGGTCTAACATACAATTTAATCTAAATAAATAAGAATATGTTTAAAAAAAAATTGTCTCTCACCACTGAACTTACTAGTATTTTTCTTTCCATTACCACCACTGAACTTGTTGATATTTTTGAAGGTATAAGACAATTTAGAATCAAGGAAACAATAAGATACTTAATCACGATGAATTGAATTAGACACTTAATCATGATGAATTGAATTAGACACTTAATCATGATGAATTGAATTAATTGTTACCTTAAATCATTTCCTTAGAGAAAAAACCAAATAAGTGTGCTAATTAGCTTTCTTATTAAATTCACTGCATTTTTGTCGTTTTTAAACTTCTTAACATCTCTCTGCTGAGGTATAGAAAATTTTCTTTAATTTGTTGATTAATGATTTGACCTTTAACCTTTAGGTCCTTTTTTTTTTCCTTTCTTATACACGGTTTTAAGTGTGGGAAAATCCAAGAAACATATATTTAAAATAATGAATAGACAAATCAACGAGTCCAATATCATAAATCTGAATTTGGGGCTTAGGAATATTTTCAAATGACCAATCTACTCCTGACAGTATCTTTTTTTTTTTTGGATAATATAGGCAAGCCGAAGCTTGAAAATGTGAAATAGGAACTAGATTATAATACTCTAGCCCCTAATACAACAAGTAGAAGATACTAGGAGTGGCAGGATCGCTGATCCTTCAAAACCATATCCAGGCAACCTCTAGGGATAGTTGGAATCATAACCACATCGACGCCAATGGTAACACTATGGCCCTTCTTGGCCATGTAATCAGCACAAGAGATGTTTTCTCTTGGAGTATGATGAAGCTCCACGTACCAGTCTCGAAACAGAAGGTCTCTAGTCTCCCCAATAATGTCTTTAAGAGGATGACAGCATCTGAGGAGCTCAAGTTGTTAATTGCAATTCTTAAATTGTTATTCTCTATACCTAAGGTAGTCAATTACGACTGACATATGTAGCTTCAAAATAATACCTATAAGGTTGTTCGTATTTAGGGATCTCAAGTTGTTAATATTTATATTGAAGTTGTTGATTGCCATGAGTAATTAACTTAGGTGTAGAAAATAACAAGTTAAGAATCGCAATTAACAACTTCAGTATACATATTAACAACTTGAACTCCCCAAATACTATCAAGGGTAGATTGGTCATTTGAAAAAATTTCAAATCTTATATTCCTCCCACAAGTCTAACTTAAGATTTGTAATTTGGACTTTATGATTTATCTTTTCCCTATTTTAAACGTGTTACTCTGGAATTTTCCCTTAGTTTTAACACACCCTTATATTTTTTTAAATGGTTGATGTGTAAATTTGCCTAAGAAATGTTTGTTAAGTAGCAATGTTACCCTGAGAAGTTTGTTGGGTTTAACATCCCCCCTCCCCCCACACGTTAATGTTTATTTTTTAACAATATAGGATAACATTGTTATGTTTTTAAAATTTCATTGTAGCATTAAACCTAAAAAATCTTTGTAGGTAAATTTATACTTATAACTCTTTTTTAAAAGAAATTATAAATAAATATCAGATGATAAATTGATGCGACAAGAGAAGTAAATTTGTAGCTTAAGTGCTTAACTCGTTTTAAAAAGAAATTATAAATAAATATCACACGACAAAATGATGTGACAAGAGAAGTCTAAGTGCTTAACATCATGTTCTGTGGCGCAGTCTTCATCACTTCATATTTTGGTGCCGGCCGTGGTGCCGTCTCTTTCTCCCGCCAGACCTGTTGATGTGTCTTATCATACCTATTTCAACTTTTAATCAGATCTCTTATGATTTTTTCATTGAAATTTATGGTTTGATGATGGCGCGATGGCATGGGACTATCTAATAATAGCATCTACATATCATCAAAAGAATCAAACACATTACAACCAAACGTTTAGGTCAGTTAGTAAGGGGTTATCCTAACTTAATCACGAGTCTTAAGTTTGAGATATGTTAATGCAGCGTGCGTAGGTGGTAGAGACTTTCCTCCGAAAGAGGTCAACCTGGTCTCGATCTAGATTAATCTGGGATCATTGATATACTTAAAAGATAGCTTATCCTAAGACACCGGATATACTACGCAAAAAAAAAAAAAAAAAAGAATCAGACACATTCTGGCAAAAAAAAAAAAGAACCGGACACATTCTTTATAAAATATAGAAATGAGGGGAAGAGAGAGAGAAAAATACAATACATGTTTTTTTAAATAAAAATAAGTAAAACGCTTTAAGTTCATGATAAAAATAAAAGTTGACTTCCTTACCGATGATTTGACTTTTTATAGGAGTATTAAAACAAGAAAGTTGAATTATTAAAAAAAAAAATTTACAGATTCATGATGAAACAGAATGATCGTTGTTATGGATCAGTATATTGGGTCCAGTGTTATGCGGCTCAGTAAGGACAATTTATGACAGAATCCCTTCATAATCAGGTAAAATGCTAATCACCATATAATCATGCCTATAATCCTGGATAGTACATGTAGTGGAGCAGACATGCACACGTAATGAAGCAAGCACGAGAGCCTGGAGGAACACAGGGCCCTTCAGCTGAAACCCTAGAGATAATCTCTATAAATAGGAGATTACCCATCAGGTGCACACTCTCGATTTATCATCTTTTACGATACAGTTACACTGAGCACGCACCCCACCTCTTATTGGTGAATTGTCATACCTGTGTAGCTCAGTAATCTCTTTGATTATTTTTAGAAGTCTTCCTCATAGACCTTAGAAACAATCATCCTCTCTTTGATATTTGCTAATAGATATCTTGGGGAGAGTCACAGATCCAACATAAACTTCATAATCCATCGAAGTTAGACATCTGTATTCTTATAACAGAACGAACAATCGTAATAACTAACACAAATTGGTTCCTTTCTAATTTATATTTTCAAGTTTAAAAAATAATGAAAAATTTTAGTTACTAACTATTATTATTTGTATTAAATATAAGGTTTTGCCGGATTTTTTCCCAATTTGCCTCTTATTAAATAACTATATATCAAGATGCCCCTGTCTAGAAACTATTTCCCAATGTGCCCCTGTTTAGTCAACTAAAACTTATAGTTTAGTCGACTAAAACACGAGGAATTTTTTTTTTGAAGACCCCCGCGATTTAGTCGACTAAATCATTAAAAAAAAAATTAAAACTTCGGAAGGCCATAACTTCTGGCTTGGGAGTTCAAATCAAGTGATTCTTTTTTTGATTCCACATAACTTTTTGAGATCTATGCACTGACATAAAAATTAACTTCCAGATTTAATGAGGAAAAAGGAGGAAAAACAAGTGATTCTTTATTGTGCAGAGATACTAACAATTCATTAAATATAATCAAGTGATTCTTTAATATATATATATATATATATATATATATATATATATATATATATATATATATATATTAAAGAATCACTTGATTATATTTAATGAATTGTTAGTATCTCCCGCACAATAAAGAATCACTTGTTTTTTCTCCTTTCTCTTCATTAAATCTGGAAGTTAATTTTTATGTCAGTGCATAGATCTCAAAAATTTATGTGGAATCAAAAAAAGAATCACTTGATTTGAACTCCCGAGCCAGAATTTATGGTCTTCCGAAATTTTAACCTTTTTTTTTAATGATTTAGTCGACTAAATCGCGGGTTCTTCAAAAAAAAAATTCCCCACGTTTTAGTCGACTAAACCATAAGTTTTAGTCGACTAAACAAGGACACATTGGGAAATAGTTTCTCAATAGGGGCATTTTGGTAAATAGTTATTTAATAATGGACAAATTGGAAAAAAAGCCAGGTTTTGCCTCTCTTATAATTTTTCCAGTTACATTTGCACGTACATACATGCCCGTACAAATTATTTACAGAATATCGGGGCATATTAATTTTCAAGGACCCGCTAGTTGCTACACATTGACAGCTTAAAATGTAGTTCAACATCTTTTTCTGTTTTGTTTTTATATTTGATTGGGGATTCCCCTTTGTTTTGTTTTTTGATAGACAGGTTATCTGTTAAAGATCATTTTTGTTCATGCATTTATTATACAAATGAGTTTTTTTTTTTTTTATATTCTTATACAAATGAGTTCGTTATATAGGTAATAATTTTTTCCCCGATTCTGATGACAAAACAAAAAACAAAAAACTTCCCGCCTCTGAACATATTGAACATCAAACAAACTTCAATCAGTAATTTCAAGATAATAATTTGCACATTTATAACTGATTGGCATATAAGGAAAAAAAAATAACAATAGGGAAGTTTTACTCAAGATACTGACTATTGGAAAATATAAGGGAAAATCTTTTTGAGGTCCCAAAGGATCATGAAAATGTTAAAAAAGACTCACAAAAAATTCTGATGTAAAAAAGATTTTAAAGAATTATTATAATACACATATAGAGTTGATAATCACGAATTGTGACATCAAAATTTTCTGTAAAACTTTTTTAACATTTTTTGGTCCCTTAAGACCTTAAAGGAATTTTCCCAAAATATAATTAGCTACAATCCTAAGAAAATAATAACACCCCAATGACTTGCTTCCATGTTTCTATACAACGATCCCAAGACAAAAACTATTACAATTTTGAAGGACTGAGACCATCATTTAATATCCCAAAAGCATCCATTTCTGTGATATAAATCTCCGTCATCAGATTTCTTGCTATACAAGGCTTCCTTCAGTTTCCTCCCTAATGCAAACGCCAAAGGAGGAGGAACAGCATTCCCAATCTGCCTGTGCTTGTGTTGGATGTTCCCAGAAAATTGATAGCTATCTGGGAAACCCTGCATTAATGAATAATATGAGGAACATTAATTAATAGGCTACACCAAACCAAATGGCATTATTTTCCTTTTTGGGAGGGGAAGGTATTCAAAATTATCAGCCATTTATGGATTTGTAATTTGTAATTAACTTCTGAGACAGACATCATTTTCTGTTTTTCATGGAGGAAGTAGTTTATTACTGCCTACTATTAATATGAATCCCTTTACTTACTGCTCCCTCCTTACCTTATTCTAAGTTTCAAATAACCGTTTTGCATTAAAATTAGTTAAATGCAATAAATATATATTTTTCCAACTATACCCTTGTGTGTAAAAAAGATAAGTGAGAGAATAAAAGCAATAAATATAGTTAACAAATGGTAAAGTTGGGAAGAACGCAATAAATGTCTAGATAAACCTCAAATTAAACTTATATTTTGGGACACACCCTTTTAGAAATTTGAAGCTTAGACGGAGGGAGAGTATTTCATTGTTAGATTTTCAAGATAAAAAAAGTTACCGAGATGAATGTACTTACTTGAGATCGGGCACACTCTCGAACGGTAAGGATCCTGTCTTGATCAGGATGGAAGCACATTCCAACTTTTCCCATTGGTTGAGGATCTGTAATGGAAGTTGGAAAATTTCCTTCCCAATCCAATCTACCAAACAGCCCTTTCCATTGGTTGTGTCTTTTAGCTGTGTTGGGCAGACACCATGGGATCAAATCTGCTACTTGCCCATTTTTCAATGTTACCTGAATTTCATTGATAGTAGATACCATAACTCAGTTCAATCAAATATAGTTGTCTCAAGCCAAAAAAGAATTCAATATTACCTTCTCATCAGGAAGATCACGCCAATCCGTTCCTGGCCTCTTAGGGATCTTCTTACATCGAATCAGATTCAGTTCATTCATTTCCTTTGATATATGGTCAGTCAAGACAGCCATGTCACGCCGAATATTCTTTTGGAACCATGAAACAGGATCACTTTGATACTGAGCAGCAAAGAATCATGTTAGTGTATAGGAAAATTGCAATGCAAAAACAAAAGGGCATCTTAAAGATATTTTTGTTTTGCGATGAAATACCTCCAAGTTTGCTTTAGAAGCTCCATTTTCCACAGGAGGGAGATCTCCAATGGTATCTCGAACGGTTATTGCACGGAATGGAGCACCATTTGCTGTACTGCGAACAGCAGCATACTGGACACTGTTTGATAAAGAGATTCTCAACTCTGGAGCTGCAAACACGTGCATTGGCTCCGGCCACTCAGGAAGAACGTCCTCTGGGGAGGCTGCCCATATAAATGCCCGTTTTCTTGACTGGGAAACACCAAAAGCTCCAGCCTCTAGGATACCAAACCTCACCTTTATACATACATGAGTATTCAATAGTGCTCCCCAAAGTGTAATTTAATCAAGAAAAATGAAAACAAATTTTGAGCAGTTTACCTGATATCCCATCTCAAGAAGCGAAGCCAAGGTTAATCTGAATGTCTGTCCTTTATTGAACGACACAAAGTTCCTCACATTCTCTAACAGGAAATACCTTGGCCGGAAATAATCAGCAAAAGATAAGAAAGCTAGTATCATCTCACACTGAACTTTACTCCAAGTACTCTGGTTGAACCTGTTCATCCCAGAGAACCCCTGACACAGGAAATACAATTATTTAATTAATACCCAGAATTTTTTTCCTTCTTAGCAGAATTACTAGAATTCAAGAAGCCGGACAGACCTGACATGGAGGGCCCCCATTAATGAAATCCACTTGCCCTGGTATAGGCAAATTATTCATTTCCGATGCATCTAATTTAGAAGCTGATTCTGCAGCCTCAGGGGTTGAAACACAATCATCTATATCCCCACACTTCTCCATCACAGCCCTACATTACAATGCATCAAAAGTTCACTTACAAATGGGTTCATTTTCAAGATTGGGCACAGGGAGAGTTCTATGGCAATATGAAAGTTTACCTAAGAATAACATTGCAGTTGTTGATAAAAACCAATGATTCAGGATGATTGAGTTTGAATGCGTCTCCAGCTGGTTCTTCATATTCAATAGCCCACTTAGTTGACGAAACTCCTGTAGCATTCAAGCATTAAATCACAAGTTTTATGATGCATTTAGAGTAGATATTGTGTTTCTTGTTATGGAAGTGTAATTAAATTTACCTGATTGATGCAACCCCTCTGATAAGCCACCACATCCAGAAAAAATGTCAAGGGTCGCCAATGTCTTTTTTTCCTCATCTCTTTCTGAAATGCCTTCTCCCTCTTTGCACTTTCCTTTCTTCTTTCTAGTTGCATCCTCCCCAGTATCTCCACTGGAGTATCTTACTTTGATATGTGCTGGCAACTATTGAATTGAATGATAAAAGGCCAAGATAATTATGGTTATTCATACAAAGAGTTTTCGTGTAGCTGCTACAGAATCTCATAGGAATCACAAAAAATAATAATCATACATGTATCAGCTTATAAAATTACTAATTAAGTAAAAGGGGCAATGTATTTACAGCGATTTGAATTTTAATGTAGAAAGCATATATAATTATCCTGTGACCAAACAAGAACAAGCTTTAGCTAAAATGCAACATATGTAGTCATAGTTAAAATACTCCATGTCATAGATATGGCTTATATCCAGTACTAAGACAAGATCGAGGTCAGCAATTAAATTACATAAACAGGAAGCAGCATAGAGGATAGCCAATTAACCACATGCATTAGTTAAATGGCATGGTCTCACGAAAGCTAGATAGGCCATACTAAGTCTAACATTGAAAAGATACAATAATCATGTATAAATTATTCTAAGGTTACATGCACATGAAGGGGCTAGGTATCCATACCTTCTTGAGTGAGCCATTGGCAGGATCATACAAATTCTCACAAAAGAACATGTGTTGAAAGATTCCAGGGGAACTGCATGCTGGGATATCATTCTTCTTTCTTATTTGACATTTTCCTTCAACAGATTCTACAGGTATTAAGTGTGTTTCTTCACTGTAATATACCTACAAAATTTAAGTAAGGAAAAAAAATAAAAATAAAAAGGTGTCTGTGAGAACATAGCAACATTTTTTTACAAGGGTGGCGTGGATTGGGGTAGCGATCTAGGGTTCAAGCCCTCCTAATGTCGGGGGAAGAAAAATTGTTGAAAAACTTAAAAAAAGAAAGTACATTTTACATAAAATCTAAGAATGAAAAAAGTAATGCGCATATAGGCATGCATGCTTAGAACATGAGTTTTTTCTTTTGACAAGTTATGACTAGCATATACCTCTCGGATATCGGAGCTGTATGCCTTCTCATTTGATATGTCTTCAGGTCTGAAAAACCTTCTGACTTTGACCTGGGTGCATTTCACTTCAGGTTCTCCTTTTTCCCTTTTCAAAATAATCTCCAGCAATTGGCACACAACATATGGTTTCAAACCTATGTTCCTCCCACTCTTATTAGTTCCCTGCTCCATTCTGTCTTCAAAATCATATGGACTTACAAAAATATAATCATGGAGAGCATATTCAGTTCCTTGAAATTGAAAAACAGTCTTGGATGAGTTTACAGAAAATTTATCCTTTTCCTTTTGGGCTTCGTTCAATTTGCAGGAGTGGCAGATGCCTGTGCCTAGACCCAAAGTCTCAAATGGAAGCCTAAAGAAAGCGCCTCTTTCAGGCCAATAAAGGCTTTTACAATAATACTCTATAGGCAGTCCTTTCTTCTTCCTCTCTTCTGCTCTGGCCCTATCATCTTTATCGGCAGAGATATTATTCTTCCTATGTTGGTGCCCCCATTGAATTTTCCTAATATCAACAGAAGAAATCTGCTTGATGTCTTCCAGTTCCAAATTCTTACACTCATTAGTCAAAAACAATTCTCTCTCACTAGCAGCATTGCCAAGAACTGTCTTACATCCATACTGCATCATTCTTCCATGAAACATTTTTCTTCCTTTCGATGATTCAAATAAATACTCAACCACATAGATATCAGGAAATTCATTTACTTCTACAACTTCCACAGACACAAATTGCCCCACATATACTTCTTCTCCATGAACAATAGCTTTTTTGTATAGGACACAACCAGAACTTGATTTACCTTCATTCTTTTCTTCCCACCTTACTTCTCCATCAGGAGAAAGGTATTTGGTCTGTTTTGGCACTGAAGGGGATTTATGGGTTTCTTCCAAAGGTAATGAAGCATCCCCCACAGTATCATCATCTTCATTTTCTTCTTCCTCCTCCTGCTCTTCAGTCTCATCTTCTTCCTTTGATTCACTCAAAGCTCCTTTCGAATCTTCAGGCAAATAATTAGAGTAGAACTCTCCCCATAACCTATTAATAAGTTTTGTTGTAGTAGCCTGCATGGCTTTCCTCTTTGACACAATGGCCACTGCTGCTCTAGGATTCAAATTCGGTTGACGTATGGGTAGAACCTTCTTTGTCTTCACCAACCACTTAGTGTGGCGCCGCTCCTCCATTTTACTCATAAGACCGGTGATAAATGCACACTTTCTAATCTTTGAATCAGGATATTCTGCAAACAGTTGCAGAATTATCTGTCCATGGACGACAATGTATCTTTCAACTGTTGCTGGATCAGATGAAATGTAGGAGTGATGATCCTGACCAAAGTCAGATACTGCCTTAATGACATCTGCAAAAGAAAGCCGTGATACTCGGCTCTGCTCCTTCAACAAGGTGATTATGCTGATAGCAAGCCTAGCAGTTTTCAAAATTGTCTTATGCCAGGGAGCATACTGCTTGGATGGCTTGCCAAGTCTATACCTGAAAGGAAAGTTTCAATGTCATTATCAAGATCTACTGTTGAATTACCATTAAATATATGTGCATCAACATTATATATACAATTTCATCTCTACTTAAGTGGCTTTCCAAATTCACTTACTATTATAGTTATAAGAACTTCTACAGAAAAAACAAACATTAGTTAAATGTTCAATTCCATACAAATGGGTTCCCTATTTTCATTTTGCTTCAGATAAGGATGCCATAAGCTATAAATAACACAGGTTTTACATCCATATTTTTTATCAACCACACCTATATTATATATCACCATACAGAAATGGTTTACATTACACTTGAAATGTAAGAAATGTGTATCTCTCAATTTTATGTAGAGGACAACTTACCAGGCCATATCAGTCCGAATGGAGATGAAAATAATGGATGAACCAAATTCTATCATCCATTCCTTTATCGCACTCAGATAAATAGGGATTCCATCCGCTGCCTGTGATCCAGACCCAGTGGAAGCCGAATGACTAACATCAGTATCCAGATTGAATCCACTTCCATCATCTTCAGTCATGAGTCCAGATCCAAAGATTGTAACATCAATCTCTGAACAGGGTCTCATAGGAAGAAGTTCCAAAGAAATCAACCTGGCATCTGAATTGTATAAAGACCAATTGTTTAGCATCCTTTTAGGAAGATGCTCAGGGTCACATACCACATAATCATCATTAAAAATTATATACTCATCAGTTTCTTCATGAGAGGTTTTGTAGTATGCAGGAAGAGGATAGTCATTCGCTATCTCATCTTCATTAATTTTGATGTAAAATTTGCTTGGTGCAGAGGCAGATCTGTGGCTTTTCTTCTGCTTCATAGATTGCCAATACTCTTCCTCTTGCAACAACCTGGCTAACTTAACATCCTCATCTTCCTCAGCTAGATCAGTGGTTGAACTTGCCTGAATCTTGTTCTCTTCACCCCCAACCCCTGAATCAATCTTTAAACTACCACTTGATGGGAATATTTGGGCATGTATTAAGTCTCCGTGTTTCTTGCTCTCATCTCTTAGGTCAGAAAGAACAGGAATATCCAAGAACATCGAGTCATTTTTCTTGGATGTCATATCTAAGCCTATCAGTTGCTTATAGATAAACTCACCTTGAGAAAGAACAAACTCTTTCACAGAAGCAGTTCCAGAGAACATCTTGCTTCCACTTAAGGATCGTGCCATCCCAGCAAGCAACTCATCTAAACTTATATCAGGATTCCCACCAGACGATTTTGACAGTTTTTTGTAAACTTCTACACAGGCCTGAGCCTTTCCATAGAAAAGGTCGTAAAATTTCTTGTAACAAGTGGCAGGTTTTAGGCAGTGATAATCAGCAACATCAGTAGAAAGCCAGATCACGGGAGAGCCTTCTTCATAACCAGAGATGTCCCACGATTCAATGCGTCCAAATCCGTTACACCTAATGCCTTTCTCTTTCTTCTTATCAAGGCTTTCTTCAAGAGGTAAAATAACTCCAGAGATATACAGATCTTTGGCTTCCAGCATCTCTAGGGGTCCTTCTGAACCATTTTCATCATGAAGAATAAAGTCTGTGAGCCTCCTATTTGGGAGGCCATCACCATCATCAGGTCCAGCAGTCTGGCGCACAGCTACAAACTCCTCTTCAACAACCTCTTCCTTCTTTACTTCAATAAGACAAGCCTTCTCAGGTAGTTGAACAGACTTTTCCTTTAAACTTTTACATGCTGCAGCTCTTTTTGGCATCTTTCGAGAACCAGTGGGCTGCTCACTTCTCTGTGAAGAGCTTCTCTTTCTTTGCTTATCTCCAGCCATGACTTCCTCTTTGATTTTTGAAACAACAGATTTTTGTTTACTCTTGCTGCTCTTTTCACCTAATTAATTAAAACGTCCATGACATCAAAGAAAAAGATGACAGATTTAAAATATAATGAAGAAACAGAAAGGTAAGTACAATAGTAGCTAGCAAGATTGAACTAGTAACTCCAAAGTGAGGACGGAATTTCTGAAATATTAATTTCGTATATGATCAAAAAAGGATCTAGGGAAAAGATACAAAGAAAGAGAGTGATAAACCAAGGCATACATGGTAAGAGAGGATTGATAAAGTTAGGAATGGAATGACAGGCACATTTTTTTGTGAGCAACATAACTAATTGAAAATACACAATCAGAGCTCAATAAATAAGAATTAAACCTTACCTTACCTGCAAAATATTGTATCAGCTGCAGAATCTAAGGCTTGATCTATGGATACTTCTTTTGTTCAAAAAAAATCTATGGATGCTTCAAATAAATTTTCAAATAAATCAGTTGTTTCCATTCTACCAGCTCCTATTCTTTTCATTTATTGAAAACAAATCAAAAGATGATCTTATATGGTAACGTCTGAGAAAGGGATGGTGACTTAGACCAACTCAAAGGTACCCAATTTGTTATGCACTATTAGGGTCAGAATAGTCAGCATTTTACTAGGATTTGAAGTAAGTTTGGGAAAAAAAAACACACAATCTTTATAGTTTGAGTTTAAGGCAAAGTTGGAGCAAGGTAGCATATCAGTCTGTTTCACAACTCAAACATGCTTCATATCACAATATAATTCAGACCAAAAATTAAGATTACAGGAAATATAACATAAAGTTAAAAAGAATGTACAACACCATGAATCGCCACATTGCCATCCCTAGTTCCAGATGAAACTTATCACATTGGAAAGACGAATTCTGCTAGCAGCAATTAGCAATTCTACTACCATTGCACGAGCTGAGGGTTTTATATTCCAGAGAAATACCACAGAAGTTCAATTGTCCATTCAAAATCACTCTGAAAATATCAAGTCCGGAAAAAGGACAAGTCACATTACCCAGTGAAAAAGAAGATGGAAAAACCAGTGCGAACCAACAAAACAAAACCCCGAATTTGAGATCTAAATACAAGATTCATGAACAAACGAAGATGGGCATCAAAACATGGGTAAACTGAAATAAAAAAAGAGAAAGGAGAAAGAGATTATTCATTGATTAAGAATCCAACACCGCTGAGAAAACACCTTGGTTTGGCAATACCGCGAGTTTCGCACACCCAGTGAAGAAGGCAAGAAATAATCAAACCCAGACTCAAACAAATAAAGCAAAGGCCCTTGTGTTGAACTCACAGAGCAAAATTTAGGAGAAAACGATTCCACATTTCAGATTAACACACGAGCAAAACAGAAAAATAAGCCTCCTGTTATCCACCAAGAACCACTCTACAAAATCGTCGCTTCACAAAATAACGAGTGTCACGTACCTTGCGGAGAAAGAAAAATAAAAAGACAGGAAACAAAACCTAGAGTCTCTCCACAATAGAAAAAAAGCAGACAACAGCAAGAAGATGCCTATAGTTTGTGCGAGAAATCCAGAGAAAGCAAATGGGTTTATATATACCTGATTTTGGATCACCAACGATGGATGAATCATTGGATGCAGAAGAATCTAGAAGGGGTGCAGGTGCCATCAGTTAAATGCACTTCCTTGTTTCAAATCTTTTTGATGTATGAAGTGAGAAAAAGGAAAGAAAAACAGCTCAGGAATGAACTGGAGCAGTGTGAGTTGACTGGTGAAGTGGGTTTTTGGGGGGGGAACCCTCAATCGGCGTGACGTTTTGCAGAAGCGTTTTACGGTTTTAGTGCGTTACTGCTTGGTTTGTAAGAGAAATGATTTTGGCTCGGTCTTCAACTTTGGGTCGTGGCGGGGATGCACGAAAACCATTTTTTGGCGCCTATTTGCTGAAATTGAAATCTTTTTGACGAATTCGGGAAATTTCAGGGATTTCCCACCTTAGCGCGGCAATTTTAGAATCTGTCATTGAATGAGTTTCCAACTACGATTTCAAATCATAATTTTTTTTTAAATTATTCAATATTTCAATTCATCAAAAAATATTCCATTGAAAACAAAGGAGGGTTAGCACTTGGCACCATCCAAGGTATGTTTTGAGTCAGCGCCAACTCAACAAATTTAGAATATGTCTTTTTAGAAGGTTGATTTTAAAATTAACGTTAAAGTATACTATTAGTCATTTAAATTTATATGAGGTATACTTTTCATTCCTTAACTTTATAAATTATACTTTTAGTTTGATAATTCTAATACCGTTAATTTTGCTAACGGAAAAGACAAACTCAGGTGATAATGGTGTAAATTTACGTGATGGCGGTGTAATTAAATGTCATTAAACTTAAATTTTAAATATTGGGTAAATTGAAAAATATATAAAATTTATGTAATTAAATGTTATACGTTATCACTTGGGTTCGCTGTGTCAGCGTTTTTGGTTAGCAACATTAACGATGTTAGAATTTTAGGACGAAAAGTATATCTTAAATAAAACTTAAATGACTAAAAGTATACTAAGCCTGAAATTAAAATATAACTGATTATATTAAAGAATTAAAATTTGAAAATTTGCTGACTTAGCATTTTCTGTTAGTGAAGTTAACGATGTTAACTTAAAATGATTAAAAACACATTTTTAAAAGTTAAATGACTGAAATGAAACCCTATTTAAACTTAAAAGACTAAAACTACTCCCTTTGGTCCTTATTATAAGGCACCAACTAGCAAGTTTATTTGGTCCTTTTTATAAAGCGTTTGTTTGTTTCCAATGAGCATTAATTATTTTTTTTCATGTTTGCCCATAATTAATAAGGGTAGTGTGTGTGAGTAATAATTAATATAATATTAGAGTTTAGTGCAATTAGTAGAGGTAATATTGGAAATTACTTAGATTCTAGGACAACTTTATTGACTTTAACTACTTTTATTGGTTTGTGAGAAAAGTTAGTTGGTGCCTTATAATAAATACCAGATGGAGTATATTTTAGCCTTAATTAATGGAAGATGTTGAGTCAGCAAATTTACAACCCGTTTGATTCAACCTCATTGCATGCTTGCAATTGTAATTATGATTGCATTACCCAGAGAAGAATGTTTTATTGCACTTTTGCATGGTGATAGGGTTTACCTTGGTAATGATGACTACCAAAAAATTAGTAATCCTCATCCATACCTACCTCCTATAAATACTCATTATCACCTCATTGCATAATTGAAAGATCCAAATTACCCTTTAGTCTCATTTGTCTTTGTTTCATTTGTCTCATTTCACCTGTTAGGCCATGCGACAAACACCGCCGCCACTACCTCCTCCTTCTCCATTGCCGCCACCATGACAGCTACACCACTGCCATTACCTTATCTTCCATGTTATTGTTGTCACTACTTGCCATTGCCACCATTACCTTCTCTTCTACCACTGCTGCTGCCACCCCGCCAACACCACCTTCGTTGTTGCCCTGTCGTCACCATGACAATTGTCACCACCACCACTGCCTCCTCCTCTAGCATTGATGTTGTCACCACCTTCCATCGCCACCAATGCCTTCTCCTCCTTCATCTTCCCCATCGCCACCACCTCCATCGTTGCAGCTGCAACCACTACCTTCTCCTCCACCGTTGTTGCTTTCACTACCTATCATTGCCACCGCCACCACAGCCTCATCATCGTTACTGTCACTTCCCCCACCACAACCATTGCCATCGAACGATCCTCATTAAGGTAGTGTGATAATTATGATGAGGTAGCGCAGTGACTGTTAATTATTTTTTACAAAGATTATCTTATAGATAAAATAGACTTTGTGTGATATTTTAATTTTAAATAATTATTTTAAAAATAATTCATTGCACCTTGATGCACTAGCTTTGTAATTAATATTGCATTCATTACCATTATATCACATTGCACTACACTTCAAGATGCAATGGGATCTAGCTTTGTAATAGCACTTGTGTTTTTTTATATATGAAAAATATTGTAAAAAAGTCTCACAGGATTTTACCATAATTTTGAGATTTCAAGAGATCGTTTTGTTATATATTTCCTTGCTCGGGACCTAGGTGCAATTTTCCTTATTTTTAAAGTTAAAGAATTAAAATGGAATCTCACTTAAATATAAATGACTAAAAGTATACTCGAGCCTAATACCTCATATGTAAAATACTTTTTGGTACATTCAAATTTCAACACGATAAAATATTTTTTACTACCTGAAATTTTGGGTGCTTATTGTTATTGAAAAATTTACTTTAGTGTGTCATATCAAATATTACACATAATAATAAATAAAAATTACTCCCTCCGTCCCTAATTATAGGAGCAAATTTTAGAGTTGGTTTTGGTCCTAATTATAAGAGCAAGTTTCAACTTTTGTCATTTTTTTCCTATAATACCCCTATTTATACTTATTATTAGGAGCACTTATATGTGTGTATGTATGTATGTGTGTGTACATATGTATGTGTATCTGTGTTTATATGTGTCAATATATATGTGTGTAGATATATGTGTGTGTGTGGGAGCGTTATTTTAATTAGAAAGTGTGTGGAAAGGAAAATTGTTCGGAGAATAATTCACTTTTACTTATATCATTTTAAATTTATATAAGGGCATTTTAGGAAAATGAGTCAAATTAACTAATTTAACTCCTCTCCTTAATCTCCTCAAAATCGGTTAAATTGCTCCTATAATTAAGACCGGAGGGAGTACCTTTTTAAAGTACTGAGACTAAAAAAGCAAGAAGAATTATTTAGGTGTCAGTTTTAGAGAGGAGGATACTCTTAGAATCATTTTTTCTCTTTTTCTATTTTGGAAATGTCATGACAAATAAATAAATTTTTTAATCCTATCAATTTGGTTCATTACTCACATTATTGATTCACAATGAATCTACTGCCTTTAATGAAATAGTAATATTTGAACATATTAGAGTATTTTAGGAATATTTACTAACTATATTCATGTAAAATCTCGATTCACATTAACAAGTTCTGAAATCTGAATTAATTTCCCATGCTACATCTTTTTTATTACATTCCCATACTACATTAAATACGTAGACTCGCTATTTTCATTCAAATCTTCAAATACATGATAGAGTAAATACATTTTCTGGTCCCTGACAAAAAACACGGACCTCATTTTGGTCTCTGACAAAAAAACCGACCCTTATTCGTCCTTTTTATGGGACTAAAAAAGACATTTTGGAAATTTGTGAGGGATCAAAATGTCCACCAATCGACCCCTATTCGTCCTTTTTATAGACTAAAAATTACATTTTTTTGTCAAGGACCAAAATGAGGTCCATATTTTTTGTCAGGAACCAGAAAGGGTATTTACTCTAATTATATTTCAAGTTTTTCCCCTTGCATCATTTGCATGAAATGTAGGATAAAAATCATAGAATTAATGGTTGGCAAAAAAAAAAAAATCATACAATTGCGTGACTAGCCAAATCTTATATATGACATATTTGAATTAACATTATAAAAGCACGTCTATATAAATCGAGACAAAAAATTTCTCATATATTTACCTAGTACATCACAAATCACGTTAGCAACTTCTATTGCTAATCTAAACAAACACATAGGACTGTTTTGGCTCCATCTCAAAAAATAACAAATTAATCATTTTTGCGCCTACAATATATCCCTTACTACATATAAAAATAGCAGTGCGAGTATGATGGGGAAAAAATTATAGCCTCAAACTTCGAAAGTGTATGAGTTGTATTAAGTAATAAAAAGTGGGTAAAATATCGTTCTCCATGAGAACTTGATATCTAAACCCGGTTGAGCATTGATTTTACACTTTTAATTTAATATGAGCAAACCAAATTGAATTCAAATGCATGAAATAAAAATTAAAATCAAATTAAAACAAAATACCACAATTATCAAACGAGCAACTCATAATCACTAATCCCTTATTGATTTCATAGACCTGGTTTTCACTAATTAATTAGTTTCAATGTCAATTTTGTTAATCTAGAGTATTAGTATATATAAATATTTTCCGATCACTTACACCCCTCTCTCAAGATAATAATTCAATTTCATTCTAATATAATTATATGAGTCCAATAGGTATATTCTTATCCGATTGGCAAATTAGAATAAATTATAATCCCACATTACTTAATCCTATGATCCAATTAAGATCTCTTTCCTAAGGCTAATCTAGATTCTCCAACTTCATGCTTAATGGTGATCAAGCACTAAGTAATCAGAATTAACATTAAAATATACTAACTAATAACGGAAAACAAAGTTTAATCCACGTAAAAGTTCATAACTCCTCAAAGTTGCAAAACATGCTAGCTACATATAATAGCTTGAAACAAAATTAGTTTAGCAACACTAGGTTCAAAATTCAAATACAAAAGGAAAAGAGAAAAGGATAACGAACATATGTCCTCGAGCTCCAACTACTCCTTTGGTCCAATCGGCTACTTTGGTCTCTTCTCTTCTCTTCTCCACAGTCTTCTCATCCTTTCGTGAAGAAAAGAAGAATGAAACCTGAACACCTTTTTCTTTCTCTCTTCTAGTTCTACCTTCTTGCTCTCGTCTTTGTGATTGAAGGAGATGATGGCCGATTCTCTTTTTATTATGCAGCTGCCTCCTTCCTCCCTTCATCTTCAAATAGTGGCTTTGCTTAAAATAGCTTAACAAATCTTCAACTATCCTAAAATATAAAAGCAGAATAGCCATGGGCTCCCTGCTGAAATGTGAGCAAAAACAAAATAAAAATATTAAATAAAATGTTCACGAAAATAAAGAGAGATAATGAAGCAGATACGAAATATTTTGAAATCTAAACCTCATAAATAAAATTTAAAATAGTGAAATTAGACTAATAATTTCCCATAATACTTGTGTTTGAGGAATAAAACACGTATATGCATTTTTTTGGTCCATGCCTACTGCATTTGTGTGTGGTCGTTTCCTTGTGCGGGGAGTTACTTACCTTCGTACTCGTGCTATGATGTTTTTTTTTTTTTTTGATATAAAAATTTTAGGAGAGGAGTTGGGTTCACCCACCGTCTAAGGACATGATGCTATGGCTTTGCTCCCCAGGGCATACAGGGGCTGAGAGTACATATGCATCCACCTCAACCTGCGTTTCCACAAGTTTACATTATCTAGGATGCTTCCCCCAGCGCATTAAGCAACTTTAGGATCGAACCCCCTCCTTTTAATTGGTGAGAGTGTTCCGACCCTCTGTCAATTAAGCCCAAGAACGAGAGGTTGGTGCTATGACTTGGACGGTGTGCTATATAAATCCAAGTGAGGGGTAATAGTCCAGTGGAGAAAAATGCACATTTTTTGGTGTTTTGGATCACATCAACTGGGCTTTTTTTTTTTTTTTCCAAAAGTGGCTTCTGAAGAGACGCTGAAAACCTTGGGCTCTAACTTGTGAGAGAGAGAGAGAATCTTGGTTGGAGAATACTGAAGAGGGCACCGTTAGGGAGATATGAATACTAAATTATTTCCGGGTGGGGGTCCAGACTTTAATTTTTTCTCATTAAATTTAATTTTTTATCTTCAATTATTACAATATATACTTCTAATGTGTGTTATTCAATAAGATTCATGTCATTTTTCATATCAACTGACTTTTCAAATGTTATTCCAAACAAGTTTTAGTATTGAAAAAAACCACTTCATGTTACCGTCATTTCAAATACAAATCATATTTACAATATAATTTTTATCCTATATTATATTTATAAAAGTTATATTGAAAATAAGCCATTTTTTCTATCACCGCTATTTCAAACGGACCCGTGAGTTGTTATTTGGGTTCACATTTGAATCAACGATATAAGTCCTTGCCTGGTAAGCATGAGAATTCAAAACTTCCTAAACCCTCACCATTTACGTCACAGTGATCTAACATCCCTCCGATTCTAAGCAAATTTGACAATCGCTCCCTGCTTATTTTAAGCAAATAGGCCTGGTGATTAAACTAGCATTGACAATGATGTGAGGGCATCAGTGTACGTAATGAAGTTTCAGATTCTCAATCATGTGCGTAGCGGATATTGAGATTTTGTAAGCAATACAAATCCAGTTTTCTACAAACTTGCCCCCTTCTAGACTAGTTCTCCTAGAGTAAAAATAGATTATACGATGGTGAAAAATACTATTTTAAAAAAATATAAAATTAATAAATATGCATATATTAAATTTTCATAATAATAATAAAATAAGTTGATTACCCATAACATGATGAATAAAAAAATAAACTCATTCAATGAATTTTTTAATAATGTGCTAAATACCTATTTCAAGAGGCTTAACTCTAACCCTATATAACAAGTACTACTAATTAACAAGTCACTAGAATTAAAGCTTCACTCTCGCTCTCTCAATTATTTTAACATGGCATTAATAAGAACATAGGAGAGTGTTCATATTACAGGAACAAAACGATTGATACTTGGTTTTGTCCTAATATTTTTTCAGTGAAAATAACCGTTATATCCCATAACCAAATTTGAGGGTTAGTATTGAAATGGTGGTGGGTAGTCAAAAAAATAGATAGCCCAATGGAATCATTTCCAGCTCAGGTCCCACCACAGCAAATCAAATAAGAATAAATTAAACTAACAATTAACAATAATAGTTCTCTAGTAGAAGCCTGATTACACAATATAAAGCCCCGACTCAGATATTCCCCTGGCATACAAATTCAAAGTCCATAAAAACATCGGGCAGATGAACCAGCAAGCAAAAAAGTTTGCAACTCCTTGCGAGAACAGTACAAAGTACAAAAACAACAGAACTATCGAGGACCCAAAATTTAAGAAATGTGATTAGATTCAAACCCCATAAAGAAACTTGAAGATCTTCAACCATGTCAAAAAGCAACGTCAGTTTAACTGTTATATCAGTCTGGCAAAATTTGCTCACCGTCAGCATCTGCCTCGGTCTCCACCTTGGGCTTTGGAGCCTGGCCAGCTCCAGGAGCCTGCTGCTTCTTGACTCCACTCACTATATCATCAATTCTCAAGAGCATGCAAGCAGCTTCAATGGCGGTCTTAAATGTTTGTGCCTTCACATTGTAGGCATCCCAGATCTGGCATCATATCAACAATACATTTAGCATTCACACATAATGCTTATCAAGACAACTGAAACAAGATATTATAAAATGTCCAGCGCAGTTGTTTGGGGGGAGGGTCCCAGAGGAGCGCATGTCCATTATTGTGTCACTCAATTTGGTAATATTTGAAATGTGTTAAATACTTGAATATAATTCTATAGTGACAAATGTAGATTTACGGTAGTGAAGAACCATTCAAATTTATAAAAGGCAACTAAGTATGATACCTTTTGCTCTTTCATGTCAGTGATGGCACCAGTATTTCCATCAATGCCAATCCATGCATTCTCTCCATTTGCATGCTATAAGTGCCCAACACCAAAATCAAAATTTATTTACAAAGAAGAAAAGAAACAGCACAACAGCATAAGCAAATGTTTCTGGTCTTACTTTTCCTTGCAGTGCAGTCATAGTCCGAATCACATTTACCCCACAATTTTGTGCTAAAGTACGGGGAATGGCCTCAAAAGCAATGGCAGCAGCTTCATAAGGCCACTGTCAGCAGGAACCATAGTAGTCAGGACTCACGGCCCAGAGTATATCATTTAAAAAAGGACAAGAGAAATGCTAATATCAATTGGTCCTCAAATAGAAGAAACAGCAATCTCACGCTCACCTTCTCTATGCCCTCAATAGATGAACTCTTCTGCTTCAAAGTTGCAGATACAGTCAGCTCTGTAGCACCGCCTCCGGGAACAAGCTTGGGATTTTTTATAATATTCCTTGCAACGGACATAGCATCCTGGCATGCAAACAAGCTTCAGAAAGCGGTTATGTGAAAAATGCATGCTCTCAGATCATTTCTCAGACATTAAAGCTTACCTGGAGGTTTCTTTCAACTTCATTCAAGAGATCCTTACTGGCACCCCTTAGAAGTACAGTACAAGCTTTAGGGTCTTTGCAATCAACAATAAATGCAAAAAACTCATCTCCAATTTTCTTAACTTCAAATAACCCAGCACCAGTCCCAACATCAGACTCCTGCAATTCATCAGGTCTGTTCACAATAACAGCACCGCATGCCTTTGCAATTCTATTATTATCAGTTTTCCGCAGCCTCCTGATTGCACTGACCCCATGCTTACTCAGATAATGACATGCCAAATCACTAAGTCCCTTCTCTGTAATAACCAAGTCCGGTTTAAACTTCAATATCTGCATGCACATCTCCTCAATATATTCTTCTTCCATCTTCAACAAGATATTCCAGTCTTCTTCCCTGAGCAGCTCAGCATTTGTTTGGTTTTCACCCTTCTTATACTCGAGGGGGCAATCCAAAAGGATGATACGTGGGTTAACAATCTTTCTCCTCATTTTACCAGGGGAAACCACATCTTTGTTTATCATAACTCCTTTGAGAACTCTTGAATCCTCCAGCTGCCCGCCAGGGACCTTTTCAACTTTAATATAATTTTTTATATCCACATCTCTTAAACCTTGGCCAAGATCAACACCTACTGTATTGGTAGCCTCAATGGCTAAATCCTGCAATTTTACCCAAATATAAGGTAAATCCCATGGTTTTGCAGATTCCTAGACGTTATGTGCACTCATAATAGCATATTGGTTTTTATCTCATTTACTTGAGCAGAAACAAAACTGATGATCAAGAAAATCTGCACAACAATGATCATTTTACAGAACTATTTGCTAGATGTGCATGTATCAGCAATTAAGGTTGAAAAAAATTGCATTGCTATAGATGCATAGCTCTGAAGCTTTACAAACTCCCGAAATATGGAGGTAAAATCACAACTCGAAAAATTATAGTTGCTATATATGCAAAACCTTTTGCCTTATTAGATGCTAAAATCACAATATGAACCAGAAAAAAGCAAGTCAAATTCATTAACAGAAATGGAGGGAGAACCGGTTGAGCATATGACCCACTGCCAACTCCAAAAACTGTGCCTCTTTATTCAAGGGCAAGGATAAAAACAAAAAGAACAAAGTTTTTAACCAAGAGGAGATGAAAGAGGAGATCTGATACTCACTGCAATTAAATCTCCAAATTGACTAGTGAATTTGGTACCTATGCAGCTTTTCACTAGGCCCAGCACTGTACCTCCTGCAGCATGATTCATCAATAGCATTAAACTTCAAGGAAGTGAAAAAATAATCAACAAAAAAAGATTAATGTTATGGATGAAATCAAAGTAATTTCCTTTTAAAGCAAGAAAGTGCACAAAAAATTCTACACGTGTTAAACAAATAAGGAAGAAAATGCTATAAGCACAAAATTCAAAAGTGTGACAGGCTCCGTAAAGCAACTTCCTCTAGTTATAATGTACTGCATTGCAATTACATGTCATTGAACCATAGCAACTAGCTTTACTCCAAACATTCATCTTGATTTTGACTTCAAGTTGCAGGGAGTCCTGAATAGACCATACCTACGATTATAGCTAACTCAACTATAATTTTCACTCTATAGTCTTCTCAGTTTATCACCATATTAGTAGAAATTACACTAAGATTTGAGTTGCTGAGAGTCATTGAAACACTTTTGCAACCACAAAACAGGGGAGTTTAGGACTGGAAACGCCTGGCTAAATACTAACTATCTAAAATCAATATGAGGAAGAAACAATCTAATGGACGAAAAAGTAGCAATTAAACTTACGATCCTTGGTATCAATGGACATGGCAATTTTGTCAAGCACAGCAATAGCATCCTCAAGTGCTTTGTTATAAGCTGCCAAAGAAATTATATAAGTCATCACTCGTCATATACGATCTCATAGACTTCTGTAAAAGAACCACTAATGAATACAGCTAACCTCGGCAAATGACTGTAGGATGATAATTTTTCTCAATGAATGCTTCAGCAACATGGAGCATCTCACCAGCTATAAAAAGTAATATTATTAAAATAGAGAACACAACAAGCAGCATATATCCAGTGGCAGTAAATCAAATAAACTCATCTCTATTAGGTGCACAATGACAATATAGAGTCCATTCATGACTTATAATCATGAATGGACTCTATGGGCCCGTTTGGATGGGCTTTTAAAAAAAGTGCTTTTTTTGTAGTGCTTTTTTTTTAAGCTCCAAATTGGAGCTTCTAAAAAAAGCAGCATTTTGACTTTTTTTGTGACTGTTGCTTTTTAAAAAAATATCATCTAAACACATAAATTAATTAAAAAACATTTCTTTTGGCATTAAAAAAGTGATTTTTTTTATCAAAAAAGCCCATCCAAACGGGCCCTATATGCTGTTTTGCAAAACAAAATAATGTTTTTTGTTTTCCATTGATCCATTCCATAATCACATTAACCAAATGAATGAATGATGCTGAATAGGTCAACAAGAAGTATAGTCTAGATAATAATGCACAAAAAGATTAAATTAAATCCACTTGAAACATACCAAGAATGATGACAGATGTTGTTCCATCTCCTACTTCTTCATCTTGTGTGCGACTTAATTCAATCATAGACTAAGCAATTCCAATAAAAGAACAGCATCAGAAAGTTTTAAACCAGTGCGTATAGCAGTAGGAGTAATGTGTGTGCAAACAAATATCAACAAAGCGAAGCAAGAGATATAAATCATGCCTTAGCAGCTGGGTGAGCAATATCTAATTCACGCAAGATGGCATTTCCATCATTTGTCACCACAATTCCTGTATTAAAAAGAAAAGAAATGGCAGACCTCAGCTCCGTTGGATTACTTTAAATCACAAAACTAAACTGGTGAGCCACGTCAAACACAATTAAAAAGCAACTTCCAACACAACCTAAACTACAGGAAGGCCATGAAAAAAATTAAAGATCTCCAACACGGTTAAAAGCACTAAAATAGAACCCAACACAGTGATCAGTAAAGTAAGAATTACTTCAGTTTACTATAACTAAAAAAAGGACCACTTCCTCAAGCAATGAAGGGACAAATCATGTTGAACTATTAACAGATACAATACACACAAGTTCTCAATTATCTGTCAGTTCCAACATGATTTAAAAAAACACTAACCTCCACTAGCATCCAGTAGCATTTTTAACATGGACCTGGGTCCCAAGGTTGTGCGAATTATGTCAGCAACAGCCTGGCAAGCATTATAAATATATTCGCAACATTAAATTCAAATGACCAGAGTGTAGTCAGTAATAAAATACATACTAGAGGATAAATCTATTGACAATTCAAAATTATCTAGAAGATATAAATTATTTATCACTGGAAGATCCAGTATTACATTATCCGGAGATACCATAGCAAAGGGCAAAGAATGTCCATGAAAAGAAAGAAGAAAATAAAACCATGTTCAAACTTTGAAATCATACTTAAATAACATGTAAAGTTCACATCAAGCATTGAAGAAGGTACAAAATCTAAAATAGTTATCAACTAAAACTCTTGTACCGTTTTTCATTGCATGACCATCTTACACTAATGTAACAAAATATTGAATTGAACATATTTTCTAATCCTCATTGAGAACATCTAGGAAAACAAACCTTCAGATTTCAGCATCTTACAAGCAAGATTGGTTTCCCTGAAGATTACACAAGATGGACTAAAAATATAGTATAAGAAAATTTAGTCCTCTAGCTTCATGAGTTTGTAAATTATATTCTTCAAAGATATAGTTGTATAAGAAACGACTGGACTGGCTCCAAAAGGAATGTCTGCGGCCACCAAGGGAGGGATGAATGTTCCCAAATGTTACATCACCCGAGTATTTGTGTTCAACTATGTTAGGTCTTTCTCAAGTAAATAACCAGAAAGTAAAATCATGTCCTCTTGCCAAATATCATTAAGCAATCTATCAGTTACAAAGGAAAGTAATTATATAAAATAGTTTTCAATGTTTGCCCATCAAATAATTCAGGAATCATTACAAGGTAAGCCTGCCAATAGTGGGAGCAGTAAAGCAAAGGAAAACCCAAACGTGGTAGTAATCCAAAATTATTACCTTTGACGCCTGAATATTCGCATGTTGCACCTTACTTCCAGACTCCCGTTTCAAAGAGTCCTCTGTCCATTTTCAAGAGGTAATTGATGAGTAAACAAATTAATAAACAATCTAAGAAAATTTGAATATACAGCAAGTGATGGCATTGGTGCATTGCTTCCAATAACAATCCAAACAAAATGGAACAAATTTTGAACAGATCAATGAATGGCACTTGAAGGTAATATCGTCATCAATCCACGATATAAAGAGAGAAAGAAATAACTTACTGAGCACTAGAACCGGCGCGTGCATGATTTCTTAGGGACTAAGGTCCACCCGCTCACCTACTAAAAACATTAACAAGTTATTAGAACGTTAAATATCTCCAAAAACCCAGAACTCAGTTATCTAAGTATAGAAAACACAATCATTAGCCAAGCATGATCCAGAAATGCGCTAAACAAGCATAACTTCAAATCCCAAACACATCCCTCTTCCCTCCGAGGACTGCAGAGGGAAGGGAGCAGGGGCGCCGCTGCAAGCAGCGCCGTGGGACCGGGAAGTGCAGCGAGCGACCAAAACCATTAACGCACAGGTTAAAATGGAAATGGCAGTTACCTGATGTTGATCGGAGAATGGACGGAGGTAAAATGACCTGAGCAGAGGGGTTCAGATCGCAGAAGCAGGAGGGCGAGCTAGGGCTCGCAGAAGTGATTAGAGAATGTGAGTGAAATGCCTCTGGTTGAACAGCAAAGAGGCTCTCCGTTCCGCCAAAATGAACGAGAAAACCCTCGAACACTTCGGTGCTCTCTTTTATTTCCAAAATTATTGTTTTCAAAATAAACAAATATTTATTCCCAAAAAACTTTCGAAAATAACAAAAAAAATATCCTGAACTTCAAAATCCCATTTATTTATTTATTTATTTATTTTTTATATAAAAAATGTTAGAAAATGGGTTGGGTTCACCCATGATCCAAGGACATAGCGAAATCTCCCTTTCTCCTAGATGATACCGATGTTGGGCAGGGCGAACCGTCTCTTACCCTCAAGCGTTTACCTAGGAGCTAGGATGCCTCTCCCAGCGTCTTGACAAACTTCAGAATCGAACCATTTCCCTTTAGAAAGAGTGTATGAGATTCATAAAATAGTAAGGTAATTGACAACTTATTTTATTAAAAAAATAACTTATTTAAAATTTTAAAGTTTAATTAATATTTTGTATTTTATTGAGATTTTCTCAAATAATAATTTAACTTTCTTTTGTTTTTTTTTTATAGAAACTTTGAATAAGTCATAGACTTTTTAATTTTGCTTTCTTTTTCTAAAATAAGAAGTACAATGACGAAAATCACAAGCTATACGTAACTTTAACAATTAAAAAATTGACGTTAATCATTAACATTTTTAACTGCAATGAGTAAAATTGTCATGTTTTAGTTACTTTCAAGATAAAATTGATCCTCGAAAAACTTCCGAATATCCAGCGCTCTTAAATAATTACTTCTAAAGTAAAATTACCATTAATCCTTAAAAATTTGATTTAAAATATAGCAGTAATTGGAAAGGAGGATATGAAATGGAACTTAGGGGGAAGGATATACAAGGGTGACCAAAATATAAATATCTGAAAATGATTTCTTAAAATAGCTTAATTCATATGAAGTTTTTAATATCTATTATGAAATTGAGCTTTTTCCTCTAAAAAACCTAATTGCTCTTCTGCATAAAAAAATTCTGCCACCTTTTAGGGTATGTTTGGTTTTAGGGGAGAGAAAAAAAAGGAGATGAGGGAAAAAAATTTTAAAATTGAATGTAGTGGGGCCCACAAGTTTTCCTCTCCCCTCCTTTTTTTTTTCCTCTCTCCTCCCTTCCCCTTCCCTCAAACCAAACATACCCTTAGGACCCGTTTGTTACAAAGAAAGCTTGGGGAGGGAAATGAACTTTAGAGGAGGGAAAGAAACTTTAGAGGAGGGAAAAGAATGGAAATGAAGATTTGAAAGATGAGGGGAGATGACTTGAGTTGTTTGGTAGGAAGAAAATGAAGAGGTGGTAGTTGGTAAAGAATTAGGAAATGTCTATTTTACCCTTAAAAGAAATTAATTCAAAATAAAAAAAAAATTTGCTAAAATATATTATTGTTAAGTTCGAACTTTTGAAGAAAAAAAAATTCGCCAAATTTGAACTTTCCCGCCAAGTTCGAACTTCCCGCCAAATTTGAATTTCAGTGGTAAATCTGTCAAAAAACAATTTTCCTGGGAAGATGATAGCTTTCTTTCCATTTTTGGATGGAAAACATCTTCCCTCAAATAAGGGAAGATGAGTACTTCCAATGAGTTGCTGACTGGACTTCCTTTCTAACAAACACCCAAATCCATGGGAAGATTGTGATCTTCCCTTTCCTTCCCCAAACTTTCTTTGTAACAAACGGGTCCTAGTTTCAATATATATATATATATATATATATATATATATATATATATATATATATATATATATAGATATGTGTGTGTATTTAAAAATATATATATTATCATCTTTAGTTATATGAAATGAGAAGGGCAAAAACAGTTACAATTACACTCAGTGAAATTCAATTTATAGGATTTTAAGTGTTGATGAATAAATGACTACTTCACTTTAGCGATTAACAATAATTTTAGTGGTATAAGAGATGACAACGTCAACTTTAAGCACATACAGCGATAACAACTCTCTTGAAATTCAGTTTTTAGGATCGTAAGTGTTGGTGGACAAGTAACCATTTCATTTTAGTGATAAATAACTTTAGTTGTATGAAATGGTAATGACCACATAAATATAAATATGTTGGAAATTATGCCCTAGGTGCAAGTCATTGTACTTTAAATGTTAATATTATTTAAAGTATTCTCCTTTAGTTATCATTTCATTTGCATGTTTATAATGATAACTGATCCCTGGATATATCTAATAGATTATCCTAAATGTCCCTGGCCTGGTTATCTACGCGGAGCAAAGATGAGATAAGACCGCATGACTTTGATGAGGTATGGAGATACGAATCAAAGTCATAGGCACTTGTAAGAGTACAAGGTGCCGGATTGACCCACTATGAGAAAGTCGTATGGATTTAGTCATAAGCTTATCTCATGTATAACCGCGTCACAACGCCCTTCGACCTGAGATCATCATGGATTCCTACATGAGAGTCGCTGATCTTTGACTTAATCAAAAGTCACCTTTGACCGGGTGATGATAAATGCTTGGATTGGGATCAATGGTTTTCATGCAGAGGAATGTGAATGGTCAAGATGGAATTTGTCCCTCACGTTTGTAGAGAGATAATAGTAGGCCCCTCGATGAGTGAGTCTGAGAAATGTATGGCCATACTACGATGGAAAGGAGTTTCCATTTCAACTGTTAGACTACTCAAGAATCGAGAAAGTAATGGTCAAGAACAGGAAGTTGACATTGTTCATGCCTCATCCTTGACCAAGTTATTGCGTGACAAAAGGGACGTGACATGGTTGTATGATAGGTTGTATCGTATCATCGATCCCCATATGAATTGGGTAGTCGCAATGTCTTGCTAGAGGCCGCTTGCGACTTGAGGGCTGGTACAATATTGGCCCACTACCAATCTCATGTGGGCCTACAGGGTCACACACAAGAATAACCTAATATGAACAACAGTGTCCAGATTCATTGAATCTTAGATATGTCTAAGATCTAATGAATACAACATTTAATTTAGGATGGATATATGTGTGTGTGTGTATATATATACATAATTTCGAAATTAAATAATAATAATATTATTTAATAATGATATTATTATATAATATTTGTTTTACATTTAATTTATTTGATAAATTAAATATTTAAAACAAATAGAGATATTGTATCTCAGATTTGATTTTTGAATAAAGATGTGGTATCTCATATTTAATTGAGTTGAGATATAGTATCTCAGATTTAATTAAATAGATATATATCATATCTCATATTTGATTTTCGAATAAAGATGTGGTATCTCATATTTAATTGAGTTGAGATATAGTATATCAGATTTAATTAAATAGATATATATATCATATCTCAGATTTGATTTGATTTTCGAATAAAGATGTGGTATCTCATATTTAATAGAGTTGAGATATAGTATCTCAGATTTAATTAAATAGATATATATCATATCTCAGATTTGATTTATAGAAATAAATTAATCAGCTTTTAGAAACTCTATAAATAGATATTGATCTAATTCGTATTAGAAGGATGAACGAACAAGCCTCAAAAGAAGTCCTAGAGAGAAAAACAAGAGACACAAAGTATGAAGGCGCTAGCACGCTGCCGTACGTGTTGGAGAGCTGTTCGGTGTGGATACCAGAGGGGGAGTGGATTCGTAGAGTCGTCTCCTAGAGATTGATCGAACAAGGAGGTGTTAGCCCACGTGTTTGCAAAGGTCGCTCACAAGTTGATTGAACAAGAAGAAGGTGTTAGCCCACGTGTTCAAGAAAGGATGCATACAAGCTATATAGGTACGGTTTCTCTAACGAACTTTGATCTAAACGCCGTTGATAGATCCTCTTTATGGGATTCGTAAAATTCAAAATGGATGAGATTCCTTCCGCTGCGTGTACGGATCCCAACAAAATATTGACAAACAACCCTCTTGAAATTCAACATCTAGAATTGTAATTTTTAGTGGATTACTTCATTTTTTTTAAAAAAAAATCATGTTTGGATTAGCATTGAAAAATTACGTTTACGTAAGTGAAAATAAAACTCATCTTACATAATTATTTCGTATATTGTAAATTACATTGGAAACACAGTTTCCTCTGCTAATTCAAACTGTAGTTATATGAAACAACAATAAGAACTTAATCAATGATAGTTATCTTATCAAGATTCAGCTTATAGGATTTTAAATATTGGTTAATAGTTAGTGGTTACTCAATTTCCCATGTTTTCCATTATCTCTCAGGCAAGTTCTTCGTTTTTTTTTTGGTGATAAAATTATCAACATTTCTTTCTATTTTTTTTTTAAATAATAAAGAAGGCTAGAAGCCTAAATAAGAAGTAAAATTACACATGGGGGGAATTTAATCCCAAACATTCAAAGTCACTAAGGACCTCAAAAAACTCGGACAAGAATCTAAAATAGCAGAGTCAGAAATGCTAAGCTTTGCCAAAGCATCAGCAATCATGTTGGAATCCCTCGGTATAGATTCAACCTCGACTTGCCAATTTTTGTCTAACATTTCTCTAATGTTCATAACCAGCAGGCTACTTGTTCGCACACCGCCATCTAGAATCCGCTTCACAACATTGACAACATCAGATTCCAAAATAAGTCTCCTCAAACCCATATCCCATGCAAGGTAGAGCACTTCTAGAACAACCCACTCCTTAGCCATGTCAGACGAGCAGAATCCAATTTCCTTCATAAATCCCACAACCCACGATCTAGACCAGTCACAGATTACTCCCCCATAACCAGCATTCATGGAGTTAGCAGACATAACCCCATCCACATTGAGTTTAGACTAGCCATCAGGTGGTTTATTCTAGCATCCACTATCTGTAACACACACACGAACAGTCAGATTCTCATACTCAGGATCAATAGCAAAGTTATGCCAAATTTGAGAAATAGCTCTAGCCGGATTGGACGGTCTAGAAAAAGAACTGTCAAAGATGGACCGGTTCCTCCAATTCCAGAGATGCCAAATCGAGACTCCAAATACCAAGCTCCATCTTCCTCCCCATACCAAGTTAAACTTAGAGGACAGATTCATACTTAACCAATCCATAAGATTTGTAGCGAAGAAAGTAGCACTAATCCCGGGCTGAAGTAGACCATACCATAAACACTTCGCATAGGAGCAATCTTTAAGGATGTGGAGGGCATCTTCAATACCCGAAGAGCACAGGCCACAGTGAGCAGAGACCTAAGACCAATAACTCCTCCATAAGTTGGTGGGGAGTTTGTCTAAAGCAACCTTCCACAAGAACACACGAATCCTTTCCACTCCTCTCCATTTCCAGATAGACTTAAATAAACGGTTCCTCGGGTTAGGCAGGTTTTCTTCGATAAGAAAAACATTTCATTAACTTACATAAAAATGAGTTACAAGTAAAAAGGGCGGCTTTAAATAAACACAAGAGAAAGCCCAGACATCCCATTAACAGACAACAGAGAAAAAACTAGGAAAAGCAGTAATGAACATGAAGAAAGTTGAAAGGGACTTGCTCTCCCATTACCATGTCCTCGATTCGAGGCATGAGAATGGAGAAAATGGTGTTGGGAGCTCTTCTCCCACAATTGTGGGCCCAACGTGGAGTGAAAATCCGGATTAATCGGAACCGAAGGTTTTTGTGAATCGGGTGAGATACAAAAAAAAAATCATGAAGAAAACAAACCAAACAAAAACAATAAAAGTGAAAGGGAGAGAAATTAAGAAACAGATTCTCTCCTCATCTTTTTTTCTTATTATCTCTTATCAACCCATTTGAACCGTTGATTGAGAAGATGAGGGAAAAATCAAAGTAGCATTGTGACCTTTCAGATTAATTGGACGAACATGATTTATAGATCATGAGGGATTATGAAAAATGGATGATGAGAAAAACCAAACCCAAGAAATCAACCCAAGCAGCATCCACAAAAGCTGATAAGCTTCGCCGCCATAGCTATAACCTTGAAAAGACAATAAACTAGCAAACCAAACAACAAAAAAGCAAGACGAAAAGGGCAACATGCAAGCAAAAACAATGAACATTGCACTACCCATATTATGTTCACAAAGCAGCCACAAGATCCTGGATCTCACAAGTGAATCTTTCTGGCCAAAGATTCACAAGAACCCAAAGCGATGTCCATACCATCAGCACATCGAGGACCAAAACAGACATGGAACAAAGAACCCCGACGGCTACGACCTTCATGATTCTTACAAGCAAGGCCACGAGAAGGAGAAGGAGGTGGACTAAAGGAATCAGTGCCACCAAAATGAGCAATCTCTTTAGCAAATTATAAAGCCTCTTCACCAATATATGCATGAACAAGCACTTCATTAAAGTTAAACCACTAACTCGACTCGTTTTTGTAAGCTAGAAACGAAAAAACGGTAAACTTAGAGAGTCAACTCGCAAGTTTAACAACAATGATGTGAACTACTATAAGTAGATTTTGATCATCAAAGCCAAAAATTGAAGGTCAGTGAATATCCATGTAAAATATGAGTACTAATAATATTTATAACACTATACATTATCTGAGAAATACTATGCAAATAATTTTTTAAAGTGTTTACCGCAATATATGGAAGAAACTTTCTTATTAGCTAAACTTAAGAACATTCATGATTTTATTTTTATTTTTGTGCCAGAAAAAAGCATTCATTTTTATAAAGATTACTCATAGTGTCCGCTGTCCCCGTTATTTTTATTTCAATTTTCAAGCATTCTCATGGTAATGAAAAAGGAAGAGGCTTTGGTCCTATACACCTTTTTGTCTGCTATGCTCTTATGCACAAAACGACGCCGTTTTTGGCGCAAAACTGAGCTTTCCCGTTTTTTTTTTAATATTTTAGGCACTGACTGATATTAAAAGATACTTCATTTTTATTTTGAAGTATCTTTTAATTATCCGTCAGTGCTTGAAATATTTTTTCAAAAAAGAAAGAAAGAGGGAAAGCTCAATTTTGAGCTGAAAAAGTGCCGTTTTGTGCATAGGAGCGTAGGGGACAAAAAGGTGCATAGCATCAAAGCCGCTTCCAATGAAAAATGTATTACTTTTCATGTGTGCATACAAACGAAAAATTTACTAATTTTGCTAGCATTTTTTGTTAAATATCAGTATAATTGTTTTTTTTTTATAAATGTATTTGTTTGTTAATTTATGTCTCTGCAAAAGAATTGAAATTTATGATTAGTTATTACTAATTAATAAAACAATTAGCAATAAATTTTAATGGGAACGCATATTAACCAAGCTATACGTATATTTATAACACATTGAATTCAATCATTAGATCACAAGTGGGAATAAATAACACGAAGACAATAATAAATATCAACAATCAAATTGAACCAAGTCAAGGATTCAAATGGAGAAAAATATAAAGCTTGACAATAGATTTTCATTTGCCAATTATTTATTTGAGACGTGGATTGTACTTCACTCCTTGATAAGTGATCACTATAATTTTCCCCTATATTCTTTCCATAAAAGCTAACTTATTGTACGAAATAAAATAGAAATGCAATTAAATATAATTGAAACAAAAGAATAGAAAAGTTGAAAAATAAAAGAAAGCCCTATGATTTAAATTTAATTAATTATTAATAAATTAAAATGAAAGAGACTTTATAGTGTTTAGGTAACTCTGAAATTGTGGTTTTCAGAAGTCTTTTTCCACAAATTGAGACACAAATCTTTTTACATACTTACCTTGTAAATCGTGAAACCTTCTCCAAAAGCTAATCCAAACACTATGACCGAATCTTTCATTTTAATTTATTAAATTTATAGTGTATTTTCAGTCATAACACTGTTGATAGAAAATGATAGGTACTTCTTCCGATCCTAATTATAAGAACACATTTTGAAGTTGATTTTAGTCTTAATTATAAGAGCAAGTTTTAACTTTTGTTATTTTTTTTCCTATAATACCCAAAGCATTTAGAGAAAGAGACTTGGTCTTTATTATCTTGTGAAATGATGGCTAAGGCAATAAAAAGTGCAGTGACCATGAGTAGGAATCAAATAAAAAAATGGGTTCAGTCAAAAGCCATCTGATTTCGTCGTTGATCAAAATAAGATGACAGTGACCACATATATAGGGCTACCGATTCAACTAATTTTGCCTTGATGTAATTTTCAATTTTAAGCAGGGGTATTTTCGAAAAATAATTATAATTAACTAATTTAACTTATCTCCTTAATCTTTTTAAATTCTGGTAAATAGTTCATATAATTAGGACCGGAAAGAGTATTAAATATTGACAAAACATCATCAAATACTGGCACATTAAGTTTAATTCTTAAAAACTAATGATTGTTATAAAAAATCACCAGACTAACAGTGTTAATGTTGTTAGAGAATATAAAAATAATTTATAAAATTAAGGGTTTAATCTAAAATCTTATATAAAATTAGAAGAGTTATACACTTTTTGTCATCCATACACGAAGCAGTGGTTTTCAGGCTTGGTAAATATTACATTTACAACTCATTACATGTTATTTTTATAAATATATAGAAATCATATATATAATCTTTATGTTATAATTTCTGGTTCCAATATTTTAAAATGTGAAATACAAGGTGGACTTTATATTTATATTTTACTATGATTTATGGTTTAAAACGATTTTCTATTTATTTGCACTCAAACTGTATTATACAACTAAACTAAATTCATTTTATTTTTTGTATGTTTATTTAAAAATCTAAAAGCTAGTTCTCCAATCATAAAACTTGAGAATAGTAAATTATATTTTATATATATTGAATCGATATTGATAATTTGATAGGTTACATAAGAACTAAAATAAAATAGGAAAAAATACCTTTAAATACCATTTCAACTTCCAAAATCAAGAAAAGATCATTAAAACTTGTAAAGGACAAAGAAGAAAAATATGTCGTGTCAATTTCACAGATTTTTTCAGTATTTTGTCAAAACCTTTCATTATTCAATTGATCACATCCCACAAAAATAGTACTAGTAATAATTTTGATAAAAATCATAAGGATTTTAACAAAATCGTTAGATACTGAAAAAATGTGTGAAATAAACATTTTAATTTTAAAGCCAAAATATGAAAAACTCAAATTTTTACCCCATCTATTTTTTGTCTTTTACCAGTTTTAATCGTATTTTTTGAATTTTGAAAGTTGAAGTGATATTTAACTGTTTTTTTTTGGGATAAATTATTGGTTTGAAATTTGATGGCCCCAAATAAATTGACCTAATTCATTGATTTCATGAGACCGTACAAAAAGCAGCAGAGTTTATGTAATGTACAAATAATTTTTATAACATTTAAAATTTTTTATTCACTCTCCTAAATTCGTATATTTATGCAAATAACTCCCAAATAATTCGTTTTATTTATAATTTATTTTTGGCCTAATCTATAATTTATCTTACATCTTAAAATTTAAGAGATATTTTTTTGCCATAAAAAAAATTAAGAGAGATATTTCATATTTGCATACAACTTCAAATTTTAGGGTATTATATTTAAACAAAAATAAAATCTAAAATGATATATAATTAATGGTTGCGACAGGAAATTTATCCATATTTAAATTTAAAAGCTCATGGAAACTCATTATTAAGATATAAAAAATAAGAAAATTATTTATACATACTTCATAAAAATATGTTTGATATGATAATTTATTTATTTTTTGATAAAATCCTACATTAAAATTTATTTGGTTTGCATCTTTTTACCATGGAAGGAGAGGCTGGGATTCTTGTGAAAGGTTACGTGTCCTCCTTTTTTAGTTTTTTTTTTTTAAATTTTTTATTTGCACGTTAATTTCTGTACTATGTACCACTTTTATTTATCTAACATACTAGTATCATTTCGGCCAAAAAAAAAAAAAACATACTAGTATCATTTTGTCTTTTCTGATTGCTCAGAAAAAAAAGAAAGGCTTGTATTATTAAAAGACCAAAATGTCCTTTATTTTAAAAAAAACCAATATACTGATAAAAAACCAAGCTCGTCGACCAACAAAGCACACGACCAGAACGTCGTCATTGGCATCTGCTCCGGCGGAGCTTCTTCGGAAACCTCGCATAACAGGGAAAGATCTTGCACAACATATCACACACACAGAACCAAGATCTGCCGTCGGGACCTGGAAGAGGATCGACTCAGAATCGTTCTAACCCCTCTTTCATGCGAACTAAACGGGGCCAAATATATCGAGTCCACTCCTGGAAATCCAAGTTCCATTTTGTTTTCGTTTTTGGTTGAATTATCAGCTCTCATAATTTTTTACCAATCTCCGATTAACTGCTTTTGCTCCAGTTTGCATTTGATTGTTGCAAGGGTGGGAAGCATAGTAATAGGTTTTGGTCAAGTAGTAGTGAGTATTATGGTGAGTGAAAGATGACGAATGGGAATTCGTAGACCCAGGAGTGCTATTTGGTTGGGTTAAAAGTGTCGTGGCTGATTAATTTGCGTGTGCTGTTGGCGGGTTATTGCTGGGGAATTTTAGGAGAGCATGGAGAATGGTTATGATGCGAAGTTGGCCGAGAAATTCTCAGGCTTGAGTGTTAATCAGCATAGTCAGCAACATGATCAACCGCGGGATCAGACTAATTCCACTTCTAGCAACAACGACAGCTTGTATCAAGTCATGAAGGCCGTTGAAGCGGCGGAGGCCACCATTAAGCAGCAGGTGCTTTCATTCAACATATGCTCTATTTAAGATTTTTGATCATTTTCATCATTATTTGAACTTAAAAATGCTTTTTAATTTGCTGAGGATGCTCGCTTATAAATCTTAACTGATTTTTTGTTCATAATTGATGTTGACGTATTTAATCACGTCTTACATTATTGGACTCAGTTGGCTTGGTAATGCTGACTGCTAAGAGCATCGTGGAAGTGGAGTTTTTAGCTTTTTTTTTTTTTTGGGGGTTACTCTTCCTCAAGTTTTATTCACAAGACGCTGGAGAGTTTTAGCAGTAGATGAAAGCGTTTGGACTTTGGACTACTTTATGTAGGTAGTGGGTTGTGTATGATAAATAGTCTTGGTAGTTCACCCTCTCTTTTCTCTTCCCCACTTCTTCTTTGACCGCTGTTTTCACCCAGCTTCGAGTCTTCATTGCTCTCTTTACTCATTCAGTATTGTTTTTCAAGTTACCGTGTCATGATTTTCTAGGGTGCAATTAAACTGGATGCTGTCTTTATTATTTAGGCACAAAATCTTGTCTACCTTTATCCACTTGTGTAATGTTTCTAATTTTAGAGGAAGAGGCCCCCTTTGGCATCCAACATGGTAGGGAACGGAAAGAAAATTGAAATATAAGTCATTTTGTGGATGAGAAATGTTTTTCATGTCATTGGATAAAAAATATTGATAATTACATGGTTATGATTGAGTAGTGATAACATATATAAAATAATATCGCATGTCGTACGTTTTGTTTAATGAAAACATATTCGCTGCCTAATGAAATGGAGCCAAAGGTGCATGCATATGAAAAAGCGGTTTACTTTGTGCCATAAACGGTGCTACCTTACGTTCAAGTCCTTTTGGGGTAGATATTGAGGCTGCAACCTGTTGCTTTTGGCAGGTAGAAGAGAATAACCGGCTTAGGTTGGAGCTTCAAAGAAAAATTCAGGAACTTGAAAAATATGTAAGTGTTGCTCTAGATTGCTTGCATATCAGTCATATATGACTCAGTTAGATGGATATTTTTGGCTACAATTTTTACAAATGATGGTTAGCTGTTTTCGATTTTCTTGGAAAACTTTAGATTGTGTACCTTTTCTTCTTTTACTTGTTGAATCTAACCCGCTGTCAAAATGAGCCAGCTCGGCCCAGTCCACGAAGTAAACCTAAAGCTTCAGCACTCATCAGGTTGGGCTGGCTCCATACCATCCCATGCAATTTCAGAGATTGCTGTGCGTTATGTGCACTGGCTGATAAAAAAAGAAAATAGACGTTTATAAAAATTATTAAACTATTTTTAATTTTAATCATTTGCTAAATATGTGAAATATATCAGACAAAGATAAAAACTGTCAAACATTTTGAAATATCTTATATATTGACAGTGGTGATAGACTGACTCACTTTCATCAAGTACCGTTTTTCTCGGGGGAATCTTTAATGAGAAAGTTTTGGCAAAGTAAACGTGCCTGCTTGTGGAATCCCCATACTTTCATGGGCTTAATTTTTGAAATTTTGTCTGATTTGGTTGAACAGTTTACATGGGGCCAATCTCTCCAACCCCCCAAAAAAAAAAAAAAAATTATAAAAATATCATGCATAACAATGAAAAAAAATTCTTTAAGAGGACCCATCATATGCCTTTGCACTTCCCTTCCCTTCTACAAACTTTCCTTTTTTTACCATAAGTGAAATCTCTCCTTAAGAATGTCTGTAAAAAACACAGTGCAATCAACAATCTCAGCAGTGCAAGTCCTCTGTTTTTGACAGAAGCAAGATGAGCCAATTGATCGAGGACCTCGATCTGTTGCACCATGGGATGAGCAGAGTCAAGGATCTTATGAAGCTCGTCGGTCCTTTGTGCCATTAGGAAATCAAGATCTGCTTAAGGGTACGAATATGTCTTACCTAGTTGATATAACTTGTACGCTAGTTGTCCAGTATCTAAAACATTAAGATGATGCAGCCAGAAGCAATGCAGAAATTCATTATGAAAGCAGTAAATTAAATGGGACATTCAGAGTGCACCCAAATGATCTTCTATATGCTGATAATATTGGCCCCTCTCAATCGTCTCCGTTATCTGCTAGATCAACCTCTCCAAGCGGGTATGTTGCTATTTAATCTCCATAGTATTGCTAGAATCATATCTAATATTCTCATGTCTTTATTCTGCCCAGACATTATCAAAGAAGAACTCATATCTGTGGAAAGCTATGTTTTTGCTGTAGGCATAAAATAGAAGGGGACTATGATTCACGAATTAATTCTTCTGGACAAGGGTTGATGCCAATGGCTGAAATGAATCATTCTAATAGCCTATGGAAGCAGGTACTGTTATAGCTCTTGAAGTCTCATCTTTTATCTGAGCATGATATTTATGGCCTAATGTTATATCTATTTATTTAGGATCTCGCCATAAAGATTCGTGAACATGAAGAAGAGATCATGCAATTAAGGAAACATGTTGCAGATTATTCCATAAAGGTAAAGGATATAAATATTCTTAAAGCGTGTGATGATATTTTTTTCCTGTTCAAATCATGTCATCGGTGATTTATCGTTATTGTTATGATAGGAAGCACAGATTTGCAATGAAAAGTATGTTTTGGAAAAGCGCATTGCATATATGCGCCTGGTAAGCATGATATTATTTGATGTCAATATTTAATTTCTTAAGAATTAATGCTTTCCTTCCTCTTCCTGAGCTTTTATCTGAATTATGCTGTTAATTATCTTGATCATGCCACTAGGCCTTTGATCAGCAGCAGCAAGACCTAGTAGATGCAGCATCAAAAGCTTTATCATACAGACAGGACATAATTGAAGAAAATATCCGTCTCACATATGCGCTGCAGGTGTTTTTTCACTGCATATTTGCTTATTATTGGTGCATGTTTAATTGTGCATGTGATAGTTTGGTTGAACAATATATTTTATTTTTTTGTTGCACTTCAGTTTGGTATCACGTTCTGTTGGCTTTTTATGAACAGTTGGAAACTTGGAACAAATTTTTAGTTCTCTCTTTTCTTCTGTCAGGATGCACAGCAAGAAAGATCAACATTTGTTTCGTCCTTGCTGCCTCTTCTGGCGGAATACTCCCTTCAGCCCCCTGTTCCTGATGCCCAATCAATTGTTAGCAATGTCAAGGTCAACCTTGTTCTGCTTTCTTTTATTTGAAATAGTGCTTCTATCTTTTTATAGTCAAACATACACCTTAATGCTGCAGGAATATTTGAATATATGCCTTTCGTTCTGGATTCTGATTTTATTGTCTTTAATGGGATACTCATAACTGATATTTGATGGCGTGCCATTGTTCAAGGCCAGTATTTTATCATTGCCCATGCCCCATAAGCATGTTCATTTAATTTTCTGATTTTGCTAAGTTAAGAATTTAGATTTGTTTTAAGCATATGTTTTGAGGTTTTTTAACTCTTCTCTTCCCTCTCTCCCCTCTCTCCGTGTCAGAAGTTTGACTACCAGGATCTAGTTAAAAAAAATTAAAATTATTGGGACCAGATTTAAAATTAAGAGAAGTCTAGGGACAAAGAATATTTTAACTTTTTTAATTTAGAATTGTTGATGGAATCAACTAAAAATTGCAGTAGAGATATCTTATATCTTATGTTCTTTGCAACAAAATTTTAAAAATTCTACCAAATTGAGTGCTCTTCTTTTCTCAAGTAGTTGATCTTGTTATCTTTTAAATTTTAATCTGTTGGATTGTGGGATGTATGTGCGCATGAATTGAAAAATGTCCTTTTATATATTTAGTCCTGGAATTTAAACTATCATGTGCATGCTTTTATAGTAAATTCTTCTTCTTGGCAGGTTTTGTTTAAACATTTGGAGGAAAAACTTATTCTCACCGAGGTATGTTTTGCAGACACTGTTATGACTTGAATTCCTGCAGGCAATATCAGGACAATAAATTGGGTTTTTGGTTGATTTCTTAGAATTGATACTAAAGATTACATGAAATATAATCTTGTAAAAATTAGGATAATGGTGTTACCCTTTTTGCCAGCATCATGGTGTTTATTGACTATGTCGATTCTTCATTACAGTCAAAGTTGAAAGAGTCACAATATCAACTAGTACCCTTGCGTTCTGATGTGAACCATTCAAATTTTGCTTCACAGTCCCCATCTCATTCCATTGGTGCAGCATTGGCAAACTCAGTATGCTCATTTTGTCATTCCGCCTCTTTCTCTTATCATGCTACTAGCTGTTATAAAATTCTAAGTTGTTGCATGTTTTGTTAGAATAAAGATGGACTCGAACTGGTTCCTCAGCCCATGTATTCCCAAGTAAGGCCTCAGGTCTCTGTTGATGGTCAGATGGGAACTGATTGGGATATATTGGGTCGCCATCAGAGTGGCTTGGGTGGGATGGCGAAGAATGTAGATGCTGATGTATTGGGGAGATATTCACCTCTTGCAAGCAGGTGAGCCTGGTCAAATGGAGACTGCTACTCTGAACTGAATGTATTGGTGGGTTCTATTTTCATGGAGTCTCTGTTAAAGTGGTCCTGATCATTTGACATGTGGATAAGCCTTACATGTTAAAGTTATTGGAGACCATGTTTGGTTACATCCAAAACAGATGGGAGAATCTATGAAGTAAATATGGAAATTATTGTCTTCACCGTATTCTATGTAATATAGTATTTAATATTAACAATTTTTTATTATCTCATTTCCTGGTGAGTTTCTAGTCAATTTAGAACTTTACTTTTCACTAAAATGAGTTCCATGTAGATTTCAATATCTCATTTCCTTATGAATATTGGAAAGAGTTATCATTTTTGGAGATAGTCTGCTGGCATCTATGTCTTTTTGCTTATGTGATTCTGATTTGCTAAGAGCAGTTGGTTCTTAGGAAGCAATTTTTTTTTTTGGGGTGCCAATGGAAAGCAATTTTGTTATGCATTTAAGATATGATGAGGTTGTAAACAAATATTGAAATAACTTGGCTGTATTTTGTGGTACCTTTTGGTGGTCTATTGCTGGCTGTTATTAAGCTTTGTATGTGAAATAGAACTGCATTCAATACTCTGTTTTGGTTTTTGTCTTGCAATCTTAATTATTTGAAACACCCTAATGTTTTGTAGTTTTTGACATTGGGTAGTTTTGAAATGAAAGAATAATTGATGTGGTTTCTGATGGGCTTGAAAGTTATGGGCCAAATTTCAGTTATTTGAAGGGTGTGGGGCGTGTGTCTGTGAGAGGGTTAGAGAGTTCTAGTAGGCCTGTGGTGAGAAATATATATATGTGGTAGTTGGTTAGAGTGTTGGTTCAGGTAATTAGCATGTACTTGAAGAGCCTAGTACTGTCAAATTGCTGGGATTGGTGTGCCTTTTCTGCTATTTTCTTTGTTAGTTTCTGGTTAGACTTACATTCTGCCAGATTGTAGCTAACTTGCATATTATCTGGGGCTGAGTTCCATGAGTTTCTCTCGTCCTTTTCTTTTAGCTGCTCCTCTATTGGTTCCTTCGTTAGAGTCATTTGCCATATTAAGGTTGTGGGTTGATGAATATTTAGTGTTGTGAAACTCTAGTAATTTATTATTAAAGAATATATACATTATTGTTGGTTTATAAATGTCAAGAAGTGCATTTGTGCGCAATTGTATTGGCTATTTGACAGGACATCTAGCCATGCTACTCCTACCCGGCTCGTAGTTACTCAAGGTGGTGGTGCTGATCCTACGCATTATGGAGAGGAAACAACTAATAAACAGGTTACATTTCGTGATCCTGTGAGTAATAGTGAAGTGGATGATACTGATGGAGATGGAAATCAGAATGAGAGAGAAACCTCTGCTAACTGGAGTTCAGGCAACTCTCCTTATACAGCTGCTGCTGAAGATCCCAGTTCCTCTTATTCTCCTTATCATCTACCACCAGTCCTTGAAGAACCTTCCTCGTCATTTTCTGAGGGTAAGCATTGATGTTTTTTCTAATCTTTATTATTAGTTGAAGAACTAACGCTGGCTATATCACATTGAACAAATACATTATGCAGCTGCAGATGATGATCCGCTACCTGCTATAGAGGGTCTTCAAATTTCGGGAGAAGCCTTTCCAGGAAGGGAACTTCAGGCATGCGGATATTCTATCAATGGCACCACTAGTTGTAATTTTGAGGTGCATCTTATCCCTCTACAAGTTCAAACTTGTTGCCTTTTATTACATGAAACATTTTCATGTTTGATAACTGTTGTGCTCACTCGGCATTACCTTTGTTCTCTCTTGTTGGATTGTCAGTGGATAAGGCATATGGAAGATGGATCTGTTAATTATATTGATGGTATTTTCTAGTTCTAGAGTATATTCTTTTGTTCTTCCTAGTGTTAAAGCCTGAGTCATTAATTTGGGTCCAAAATATAGGGGCAAAACAACCCAACTATCTTATCACTGCTGATGATGTTGACACCTACCTTGCCATTGAAGTTCAGCCTCTGGATAACAGAAAGAGAAAGGTAGTTTTCTTACTTAACATAGAGGTGATTATATTATAAGTATTGTGATACATATTTTTATGATTGTGGTTTAAATCATGGTGTTTGATCTTACAGTCCCACATTAAAAATTGATTAGAATCTACCACAAATTCCATATTGAAATAAGTACTTTGTCAAGTTAATTTGAATGACTCTGGATATTTCAATTATGGTTGTACTTTCCCCCCTTAAATTTTAATACCTAAATTGCTTGCATACTTTGTGATTGTAGGGAGAACCTGTGAAGGTTTTTGCAAATGATACTAAAAAGATCACTTGTGGTGAGTACTTTACTGTGATTTGGTTTTTCTTAATTTTAGCACTTCCCTAAATAGCTTTAAGTTGCTTCAATGTGCCAGATGTGAGGTGGATATGGGTGTGCAGCAAATAATTGCAATTAATTTTAAGAAACTGCAGTGTTAGATATTAGATTTGTTGGAATCTTGTGATTATGAGGTCATTCATTTTCTGATTGGTTATCTGATTTCTAGAGTGAACGATCTCGTTTATTTGGTTTGTTCCTTTTTTCATAGTAAAATGAATCAGTACATATTCTTAAATTCTAAATTTTTTTATACATCTGTGATAATTGTGAAAAATGATTTCAACTCAACAGCTTAAGTTGTTGAAGGGAATACTTGCAAGTACCTTTATTATAATTTCTAATTCTAATGCATGTCTATATGTTAAAGTCTATTGGACTGGAAGTGTTAGCAAAACCCTTCTTACCAAAACAATATTGAGAGAATGGGAAGTGGTGACCGGTGAGGAACTGAGGATCAAACTCTTTCACCACTTGGTGATAAAAGCCTTGACGCTGTCAGATACTATCTCTCTCTCTCTTAATTTTTTTTATAGAAGATCAAGCTGTTGAAGTAAAATTCCTTGAAACTCTTGGAGGAACCATTTTAGGATTTAGCTCAGATAATTTATTGGATTGTTAGAGAAGGTAAAAAGGGAGAAAATTTCTGCTGGTTGATGTGAAAAAGACATTAGTGTAGTTTTGATGTTGCTGGTGCATGTTTAACATAGGCGGTGTTTCTTTTTTGAATTGATGAGGATACCTACAAGCTAGAGAGAAACTAAAATACAAGACATCAGACAGTAGGTATTTGGCACAGTGGCATTCAGACTGGCCTTTGTCATCCAAAAGAATATGTCTCTAGGGGTTTCATGTACAAGAGAAATCTGATATGTGGTGTTTCTGACATCATTAGTTGAATAAATTTTACTGTTCTACACTGGCAAGTTATAAATGGGCTTGTGAACTGGTGTGTTCTCAACATTGATCTTGTTCTTGGAGGGCATGTCTTGCTATAAAAGTTGAACAATTTGGAATGATGAGCCAATCAATTTTTTCGCTTGTAGAGGAAAATGTTTATTGATATAGGGAATTATTTTTTAAAATTTTGTGCATTTATTTCATTCTACTGAAGGGATATCATGGTCCCTTGGGGGATATCTGATAAAATTGGAACGATATTGAAGGGATATCATGATTAAAAGAACTGGTACAATGTTACTTAAGGCTTAGTAAAGGAGGAGAATTAGACATTATCCTAACAACCAAAACATAATCTACAAGCTGATTCCAATCTTGTAGCCTCTCGGATATCTGACAGACTCCCTTGAAGCAACCTAACCAGTACAGGCACCAAAAGGAGGCCAAAAAAAAAAAATCTAAACCCGTTAATCTGCTTTGGATTTGTCATATCTTGATTTCAGTTCTGTGACATTGCCTTTCTCAATTGTTTATTAAGCTATTATCCTCTTTTCAGACCCTGAAATGCAAAGCTGCATTGAGAAGACCCTTTATAGCGGACTTGCATCATATAAAGTTTTTCTTTCGGTAATTCAATGATAGCAGTTTCTTATTTATTTTAAGTTCCCTTTGTCTGTCTATGCAAAAAATTATTTTCTATTCTCTAACGAATAGCTCAAACTGTTTTGAAAAAAATTCTGAATTGCCTTTACAGACTGGATATCTGGATATTTGGGAACCAGCTACTCTGACCATTAAGAGGGAAGGTTACAGTATCAAATGCAGTGGACCAAGCGGAGTTGTAGCTACAGACAAATTTTCTTTGTCGACCAGTGTATGTCTCCTTATTTGCTATATACTGAATTTGTGAAAACATTTTGGTCAGCTGGTATTTAAGTTATTGATACATCATGGAATTACAAATTTGTAGTTGGCTATTAGTAATTGTGCACTTTATTGATTCAACTTGTTGGAAATTTATGATTTATATGGAATTTTTAGTATTTTGTGTTAGGTATGACGAGTTTTAACTTGAGATATTTTTGTATTGTAACCAAACTGAAAAATTTCATGGGTTAGGCCTATTGATCAGAGAACTTTTGCTTGACACATAGAATGGGGAAACGATGTTGTATGAATCATACCAAGCACTTGTATTCTAACTACCTGAATTCAAACCTAACTAGAAAGCAGCAACGTCAGAATACAAGTCCGACTCCTATTTACTCAAAATGCCACCTCACAAAATGTCACCTTAAGAGGCATACTGTGAATCACAGTCATCCTTGCTCTTTTACTTCCAACAAATTATCAATAATGGTTAATCCTCTCATGCCAACATACCTCAGTTTAAGGCTGCTATTTCTTGGTGGAAATTAGTATTGGTCGCAGCTTGGCAGGAGGTGATGAATGGAAGGGTATAACATTGAGAAGTCCAGTTGTAACGTAAAAGATGCATTATGTCATGGGCAAAAAAAAAAATATACACCATGTTGTAGTGAGCTGTTCTGGTAAATGAAAGCTAACCAACTCTATTGCTAGGATGTCATAGTGAGCCGTTCTAATTGTTTTTTCTGTTATGTGCATGTTTATGATACGTTATCGTTGACGGTTGGCTAGTTTCTTTATCTTCTTTTCTGTTTCCTTTTGTAGGTTATGATTCCTTATGGACATGTTTCAGAATTTGTAATAATTGGTCCTAGTGGTGGTGAGCATTTACTGCGAGCTGAAAACAACCCAACAGATGTCAGTGGGTAAGCCAAAAGTCATATAGTTTATCTTGTATGCCATTAACAGCTAAAGGAATTTAGGTGGCATATTTTTTGGTTGTGTAATGCAAAACGTTTCAGCATGGTCTAGAATTATGATTCTTCCTGTTCCTGAATAATCCACTATATAGTTGTTTGCTTTCTTTGCATTAATACCTCCCAAAATGGAAAAAATAAAAGTTTCATACGTTAATTGTATCTGAAAGACCGAAACTTTTACATTCTAAAGTTTGAAAATGCACTTTTTGTTTGAGAATAGGAAATCAGCTTCAGAAGCATCATTTGGATGCTGCTTATTTTTTTCCTTGTGTAATAGATGGGCCAAGTCTGACCTGACTTGGCAACGGTGGCCTATCTTTTGAGCTGAAGCTCAGTTGATAAAACAAAAACAAGCAGCTTTATCCCACTAGACGGGATCTGCTATATGGATTGTACGGCGCCATTATGCTTTGTCAACATCCAAATCCTTAGATATAAGCTCAGTTGTCAAAATCCATTTTAAAATTCTTAGGCAATGGGAAGAATCTGAATAACTTTGCTTTCACTTTCTATCAACAAACCTTAAATTTATTGTACTACTTACAGTGGATTTGAAATTATGGTTACTTTTTCAATTCCTCTGCAAGAAGATAGTCATCTTTATTCGTTTTTTAAGGAAAAATTAAGTTCCCTTTGATTTGTTTTCTAATGGGTGTGGATATAATATAAATTTTCCTGATCTTCGCTATATTAAATGTTTATTGGTTTCTGCTTTTGATATTTAGTATTTTGTTGCTCCTTCTGCAGTTGGAGAGACACTATTGTGCTCACTTTGAGATTGTTTATCCTACGGGTATATGTTAAACTCTTTTCCAATTTGACCTGTTGCTTGGTATTTCATTTTGTTATAACTTGTAAATAATCCTCAATCTGTTACATTGTTTACTATCAATATCACATACTCCCATGTACTCATGATTAAGACCAAATAAGCAATGTGGGATGGAAAGAATTGGTTTGTCAACCTTTTTCAAATATTGCATGAACCTCTTCCTCTATTGATCTTGAGGTGTACTCTTGCTCATCAACTTAGTGTACTCTTGCTCATCAACTTAGTGCATTTAGGATTCTTTTTCAGAATAAATGGTGTGATCATAAAAAGAAGAGTATGTAAATTGTGTTGTTGCATAAATAATTTATCACTCCCTCCAGTCCTAAGACGCATTTTCCTAATTTGATTAGATTAAAGAAGTTAGTTAAGTTAGTCAATATGATATATATTTTCTAAAACACCCTATTGATTTTTCTTAATTCCCCCATTCCCTCTCCCACCTGATTATTGTTGAGGGAGCATAAATAGGGGTATATGAAAAAAAGATTGATAAATATGAAAACGGTGTCTTATATTTAAGAGCAAGATCAACTCTTCAAATATATATTATATTAAGGACCGGATGGAGTATTATATATTTATATATGTTTGTCAGATTTTTGAGACATGTATTTAGCTACAAATGTTAAACAGTAACCGAAGTGACATGGGTTTTGATCCCTCTGTGCTTCTGCAGGCTGGGGAGAAAAGGAGGGGAAAGAAGAAAGGTTTATTCTTTAACAAGTGAGGGAAAACCAATTGCTTCACAGTTTCAGGTGTCAGTGGAATAATATATAGGAAAGATGGGCACAGGAAGTAGTGTATTTTGCTTGCAACCTAAATTATTTCGTTTTTCCTTTGTATTTTTTTTTTTTGAAAGGGTAGGCTTAGCTTGAAATGTAATCGTCTGTGTGCAGTCACACCCTTATTTTCCATATTGTCCAGTTTTTTCTTTTCCTCCCATCTTGTAAATCAATTTTTATTTTTGCTTTGTTTTCTGTACTGCATTGGTTTGTGCATATCTTTGTGCGCATTAGCCTATTGGGTCCTTTAAATTAATTAAGTGTCAATTTTGATGATCTATCCAATTCTTGGGAGTGGGACTCACTCAATAATGTGCAAGATTATTAGGAATTTGAGGGACACAAATTCGTGGGACCCCATAAACTAAACCAATAAACCATAAACCATGAACCCTAGTGTTATGCTTCCCTTGTTAGAGGAATTGGGGTATCTTACACTCATCGTTACATTATCCTTGATGGAATCGAACATGTGTATTATCTATGTGCTAAGATGCAGTTAGTCACTTAGTTGTATACATGTCTTATTTTGGATCATTAGTTTTTTTTTTTTTTAAGCTGAAGTACAAGAAGGTTCTAAACTATGTATATAATTTGGGAGTTGCATTGCATGCAGTATCATATTTCAGATGTGTGCTAAAAGTAACATCAGATACAGGTGTAGGTTCATTATTAGGTGATTATAATATTTACGTACAAACAAGAATGATTGCTATCCAAGATGATAGTATTGAGAAGCTGTATCGTTTGTAAGTGCGATGATGACGGAGAAGATGGAGGACGTTGATCAGTTATGAAACATGAGTTGAGGGTTTTATCAAGAGCCCATAAATGTTGAAGCATACTTGTGACCTGTTTGGTTTATGGAGTGGGAATGTAATGGAATGATGATTACATAGCATTTGTTTGGTATGCTTTCAAAAAATTTATGTTGTTACCAACTAAACACCTGGATTATCATTCCATAGCATTTGTTTGGTATTCTATCAAAGAATTATGTTGGTACCAACTGAACACATGGATTAGGAGAATGCATCAATAATCCTGATGCATGGAATTGAGCCAAATGTGCCACTTTTTTTTCTTTCTTCCCCTAGGCACAGGTGTATCTAGAGATGTTCACGGGACTACCCGTCCTGGTCTTGTCCCGGTGAACAGGGACAACCCCATCCTAGTGAACAAGGACAAGATGAGATTTTTGGTCCCGTGTCCCGTCCCTTCCATAAGTCATCTTGGTATAGATTGCCAGATTGAGACGTGACAATTGAGATGAGAAATATTTGAACGCTCCTACCGGTATTATTTCCTATTGGAGGAAATCTTGTTTATCGGTGCCAAATGTGAGTATCTCTCTTAACGGGGATTTGAATCTTCAACTACTTTACTAGACTCAATCTCGTTGGTATCAAATGTGCTATTAGAAACTGTTGAACTTGCTGCTTCCTTAGACTTGTCCAGAGTAATTTGCTTATCGGTGCTTATTTGTTTTGATGTTGGAAACTTGCCGATCGGTTATGCTACTACATGCTCTTGATCTTGCCACAGCATCAATTGTATGCAATCCAACTCGTAATTACTATAATGATCTCAACCAACAACCTGGCGACAAACAAGAACTCAGGCCCACCCTAACGATGAAAGCAATCCAAAAAATAAAGAAGAAATTATTGAAGTGTTTGGATTTTAGAAGACAATATTAACAGTAGCTAGCTGTTAAGTCGCTAGAATTGTAAGCGGAACAAGAATAAATTTAAGATGATTCCTCAGGTACTCACTATCTATTTTTATTTGGGTTAAGTACCAATTTTATCCTTAAAGTATGCACCCAAGAGCAATTTTGCCCCTTAAGTTTTCGGCGTAGCAATGTTGCTAATTAAGTCTCAAAACGTAGCAATGTTGCCACTTCGTTAAAAACCCTAACGTTCTATGTTAGGTTTTTAACGAAGGGGCAACATTACTACGTTTGGAGACTTCAGGGGCGACATCGCTACGCCAAAACGTAGCAATGTTGCTCCTTTGTTAAAAACCCTAACAGTCAACTAACGGTCGCTTTTAATGGAGGGGCAACATTTCTACGTTTTGAGACTTTAGGGGCAACATTGCTACGCCGAAGACTTAAGGGGCAAAATTGCTCATAGGCGCATACTTCAGAGGTAAAATTGGTACTTGACCCTTTTCATTTTTCTAACTCTTTGACAACATGAAAAAACTAAAAGCTCGGCCCTCTCTATCTATATAGGTTTTTTTTTTTTTTTTTGTTTAATATATATATAGATTCGAGTTAGAATTAAAGACACTGATTTTTAATTAGGCACTTCATTGAAATATATTAGGAAAAAGTGCATAAAGGAGGTACTATATATATATAAAAAGAGCCCCGTTGGGAGATTCACCCACCATAGCCAGGTGCGCGACCCGGGTCAGATTCAGATTAGTCAGGGTGAAGCTCTGGATACCGGATGAACAAAAAAAGAAAAGAAAAAAAAAAGGGAGGATTAAATTAAATGGTAATGCAATTAAGCCATTGTAGTTTACTATTAAAGACACAATAATTTACTTACCAAAAAAAAAAGACACAATAATTTCCTTTTGAAGCAATTAATAATTTTCATAAATATCTAATAGATTCCACCTAATAATAATCGGGTCAGATTTCTCTCATTATTCTTTTCTTATCATTCATCATCATCTCTAAATCATGTTCCTCCAATCAATCTGAAAGATCATGATACTATTATGACTTTTTTCTCTTCTTCTTAATGAACGAGAAAAATAGATAATGAAAGGATCTGCTTTCAATAAGATTCATAATGATTGGATCGCTGACAAGAGGTCGTTAATCTAAAAGCAGGCCTGCTCTGAGAAGGAAATAAAAAGATAGTGCGATTACGATAGATAAGACAACACAATCCACAGAGGTTAAAATAGTCTTCTTCAGGATCAACGAAGACATTAAAAACTCTCAGATGCTATTGCATAACTTGTCGTTTGCCTTTGGACTTCTGTTTCTTGCCACAAGATTTTCTTCCCCTTTTATCACACAAATTAAACAATAATTTCCACGCTCAAGTCAATAGCAATTAATTTAAAAAAAAAAATTATTACCAGTTCAAAATCTGGTAGTTTCTGCGAAGCAAGAGATGAGTCAATGGAAGAAAGACCTGCATGGGATGAAGACTCATCTTCATTCTTCATATACAATAAGCTCAATCTCTCTTCAATATGGCGGAACCTGAAGCATCCAAGTCTAATAACAGCTCAGAGAACCAGGTACTGAATTTCAATTTCTTAGAGTTGTTCCATACCAATTCCATTCAATTTTTAGTTCGAATTCTGTCGATCGAATCAAAACCACTCAAATTGAATCTCTTGAGATTTAGGAGCTCGTCGCGAAATTTCATGAGAATGAGAGAGAGATTATGCAGCTAAGGAAGCGACTAGCGGATTATTCAATCAAGGTAAAAATAGGGTTTATAAATTAATTATGCATTTTATTCTTGTTAAGTCATGTGTGAATAGGTGTTTTTTTTTTTTTGGTTGTAGGAAGCACAGATACGCCATGAAAATGATGATCTGCAAAAGCGAATTGCAGATATCAATGTGGTATGCTTTAAATTCTTGAGCTCTTTTAGCTTAAATTCCTGGAAAATTAGTTAGTTACAGTGGGAATTTGTGTTCGAAGGTCTTTGATCAACAGCAACAAAACCTAGAAGACGCTGAATCGAAAGCTTCGTCATACAGACAGCAAATTATTGAAGAGAATATTCACCTCGCATATGCGTTGCAGGTACGTGTTTGGTTGTTTACAAAGTATCGATTTCAGTTTTCCATACAAATCAATGACGGGTTAAATCCTAAAAATTTTGGTTGAAGAACTGCGGGTATCATGAAGTTTTTTTAGGAGTGAAATTATTCTGAAAGTTTACAAATTGTTGTCTTGCCATCATTCAATGTTAATTTTGATTGTTAAATTAGAACCAGTTTCCCTGCCTGTTGTTTGGACAGGTGTTTGGACAGGCAGGGAGAGCTTGTCTCATCTGGACGGTCCAGATTTCATTTTTTTACTTTTATTTTTTTTAAACAAAAATTTATTTTAATAGATAGAGAATCTAAAATTAAGATAATCTTTCAATTAATATTTTTTCAAAAAATGATTTTTTAATTTAAAAATCACTAAATAATAAATATGAAATCTTGACTGTCTAGATCCCATCTGGACGGTCCAGATGGGACAAGCTCTCCCAAAAGATAGGCAGGGAAACTGGTTCCGTTAAATTAGTCAAACATCCCATATTTCAGGCCACCTCATCATCCCATATTTTAAAAGTTGAATAATGCTTCCTCTGAGCTCAATTTAGAAAGTGATATAAGTTAGTTAAAAATAATAAGTATGTCTGAAATAAACTTTGTTTTCCAAGTTTGCTTTTATTCATGAGTGGCAACCAAGAGAGAAAAATGAAGTAAATATGAGTATTACTAACCTTTTAATTGATTCAATACATATAATTAATGAGGTGTAAAAATAGAAAAAACTCATTAAATGTTCAGACAATTCTTATCGGGTTTTTATGAAAAAGACCAAGATAATTCAAATTTTGGATTCTTATAAAAATGAGTGGAGGGAGTATATTTTAAAATTTAGGAGCAAAATAGTCGGAAAAAAAATATAATTCAGGCATTAAAAAAGTATGAGATATGATATTGTTACTACCAATTAGTGTTATTACCAGGTTTGTTTCATCGTTAGATCAGAATCTCATTGCTTTTATCATTTCTCTCTCCTATTAAGATTTTGATCTAACAGTGAAACAAATTGGTAGTAATGTTCGTAGTAATACTAATTAGTATTTGATAGTAACAATATCTTATCCCTATAAGATTTGTTTTTGTCCATTTTGGGTTAATGTGGTTTAAATGATTGGAACTTGGGATGAATTTAGAAGTAAGTGCCTTTGTGTTGTGTCAGAATGCAGAGGAAGAAAGATTAACATTTATGTCAACGTTGTCGCCTCTTCTCGCTCAATATTCCTTACAGCCACCTGATCCTGATGCTCGCTCCGTTGTTAGCAACCTCAAGGTCATCCTTTTCTTTCTTCTACTTCTTCACTCTTCTCTTTAATAGATATCGATACATTTTTATTACAAATTTATATAAAGTTAGTTAATATTTTAATTTCAACGTATTTAACATGTTACACCTGACAGACAGAGAGACTTGTTTAGTTGTTTCATCAGTATGATATAAAAATTACAGGAGCCGCATTATTAGTCAGCCTACTCAGATTCCTTCCGATAATCATCTTTTATTTTTTCTATATCTTTTTATAGTTTCATTGGTCTCTCTATATATACATGATCTGATTTTATCAGTAAAATTAATAACTTGCTATGACTAGGATCCATTCGGTACAAGATTGGTAGTGATTACAAGTGATTAATCAATCGTACTGATTCATAATAAGAAGCTCTACTTTGCAGGTTTTGTTTAAACATTTGCAGGAACAACTTATTCGCAATGAGGTATGTTCAGCACATACTGACATGCTGAATTCCGGTGTACAATGTCATATTTTGATTTTACTTTTCATGTTCTTAGAATCAAGAAAGGATGGGACTGGTCCCTCAGGCGGTTTCTGATCGGGGCATATCGGCCGGTCATCGGAGTGACTTGGTCGGACCTGACGGTGCGGCAAATAAGGAAGAAGCTGATGAATCGAGGAGACAAAGAACGAGCGAGAATTCATTCTATGGTGTGCCCACGAAGACGGGCGACACATCTCGCGAACCTGATAATGGCAATGTAGTGGTGAAAGATCATGATAGAGACGCAAATCCCAATGGGAGAGAAACTTCCTCGAATCGGAGTTCAGGTAAGGATCCTTTTATAATCAGTGTTGATGGTTCGTGTTCCTCCTCTTCTCCTTAGCTTAGTGCTTGATTGAGAGTTCTGACGAGAACCGTGATTGGGAATTTTAATAAAGGGTGAAACTACAAAAATACTCATGTGCTTTTACCAAAAGTGCTTCTAGGACTATATTGTTTTTGGAGGTGCAAAAATATCGATAAACATTTAAAATTGAAGCAGAAATGCCAGGACTGTCAGATAATCCAACAGCGTTACTTTTTGTGATGGGCCCACACTAATTTTGCATATGCACATGCAACGGTGTTAGGTTATATTTAACATTCATGACATTTTTGCCACATTTTGAATGTTCATGGGTGTTTTTATACCTCCAAAAAGTATGTGGTTGACGCAGTTTTAGTAAAAATTTATAGGTATTTTTACACCTTAACCCTTTAATAAAAGAGTGGATGATTCGAGGCAAGGTGGTTTTGGTGTGTGGCTAGAGCATGATTATATTTGAAAAAGCACCAAAAGTAAATACTAGGTCTTACACAGCAAGTAATAGTTCTCAAGTTTTAGTTTTATGAGGGAAAATCAACTGACGATAGAAATAAGGATTAAGGGGCATTTTTACTCTGAAAGTTTTTACTGAGGGGCAATTTTGTATCGGAAGTTTGGAGCAATTTTGCCCTGATCTTAATTAATTTTAACCATTAGTTGACCAAATATGCTGAGTTGACAGTCCACATGTCATTTACATTATTTTTGTTATGGTGCAAATTTGTCCCGAAAGTTTCAAATCTAACTTTGAAAAAAGATGAAGTAGATGACACATGGACTTCCAGTGCAAATTTTCACTTTAACAAAAATGATGTGATGATATGTAGACTGTCAGTTCAGCATATTTTGTCAACTAACGGTCAAAATTAACTGAGATAACGGTCAGGACAAAATTGCTCTAAAAAAACTTCCAGCCCCTTAACCCTAGAATTAAAGAGAGAAGAAAACTGATAGAAGAGACAAGGAACTCTCACTAAAGAGAGAAGAAAACTCTAATAGGGGAGAGAAAGTGAAAAAACTCTAATTGAAGATAGAAAATTAGAAATAACTGTTGCCCGCTTGCTGTGGTAACTATCTACAGAGGTGAAGTAGGTTTAACGGATGGTTGTCAATTGCGATGCTTATTGGAAAACTAAAAACATTTGTTAATCTGAAGTTGTGAAAACACATTGAATTGTAATACAAATAACGTGAAAAAATAGGTTAAAATATGACAACTTTATGTTCTTATCATGTTCAGATAATACACAAAATAATAAACTTGACAAAGTTCAGAAAATTATTCTACTGTAAGCTATAGTTAAGGTCATAAGTATGTGAGTTAGTAACTAATCTTTCTCTACTTTATACTTCCTCTGGTCCTTAATATAAGATAAAGTTGACTTTTTTTGGAGATATTAAGAAAACTAATTAAATTACTTTAAAATATTTTTATTTGTCATTTTTCCTCCAAGCTATTTTCTTTAACTTATAAACTGATATATTATCTAAGAATACACAACATATGATATGATTAAGTAATTTATTTAGTTTTCTTAATCTCTAAAAAATAAGTCATTTTTGTCTTATATTTAGGACCGGAGGGAGTTAGAGGCATAGATGATATTTAGTAACAACACCATATTGCCACACCACATTATTATTATTATTTTCACGCACTTTTGAATTGTAGAACTGTGTTTATTTCATGCTGGCTGGCTCTAATTGTACAAACATATATGATTGATGACCTATTCAGGAATGGTTCTAATTCAGCCATTGGTTCATAAACTTGTCTGTGCATCTCTCTAAGAACTGTATGTAAACTTTGGATTTTTGAATCATACATTTACGGCCAAAATAATGCAGATGCAGATGATGATCCTCTACCAGCTTTAGAGGATCTCCAAATTTTTGGAGAAGCTTTTCCAGGAAAGAAACTTCTGGCATGTGGATACTCTACCAATGGCACCAGTATTTGTAACTTTGAGGTGAATTTTATTCCTTTTATACCTACTACATTTTTTATGTTTGATAGCTGTCATGCTTAACATTACCTTTTGTACCCCTCCTTTTGGTTTTCCAGTGGATTCGGCATATCCAAGATGGATCTGTTAATATTATTGATGGTATTTTCTGGTTCTAGCTTATTTTTACCCTTTGTTCCTTCCTAACAAGAGGACCTGAGGCATTAATCTTGTCACAAAAATTATAGGGGCAATGCAACCCAACTATCTTGTCACTGCTGATGATGTTGGTACATACCTTTCCGTTCAAGTGCTGCCTCTGGATGACAGGAATCGCAAGGTACTTTTTCTCACTTCAGAGACAGTGACATGTATCTTATGAAAAAACGATACTTGAATGATAATCTACATGATAATACTTGAATGTTGACACACTTCTTATCAATGAAATATTTGTGTTGTTCTGTGTCAGTCATCAGTGGTCTTAAATTATATTTTCTTGGTTGGAGAAGTGTATGTGGAGCCTTTACATACTGATGGGATCAAAAGAACCAAAAAAAAAACATTACTTCAGCAAATTTAACTAAATATCACTTGCATTCTTTGTTATTGTAGGGAGAACCTGTGACGGTTTACGCAAATGATAGGAAAAAGATCACTTGTGGTGAGTGCCTGTACAATATTTAATCTTTTCTAAGTCCAGCAACTCAAAATAGCTTTTAGCTGCTACCATCTTTGCGATGAGATATGAGGTAGAGGTGGGCATGGAGCAAAAGATTGCAAATTTACTGTTTCTTAGAATCATGATGGGATCACTCAAACTAATCAAACCACTCCTACCATAAAAGCCTATAGTAGGAATCCCAGAGGTAGAAACATGATTGATGGGGCTGTAACTAATGCTATCAAGGCCATTACTGGTTGACCAACTAATTCTACCATAGTTTATGCTAGAAAGGTCAGTGGAAAGAGGGACCAAAGGAGGATTTCATGATGTAGGAGGAGGGAGTGGTTATTCTGGAGGAAAGACAGGCTGAATTTCAGGAGGGATAGTGGTTGGAAGATTTTTAAGAACCTGCCATGGAAAAGGCGGAGGAAAACATTTGGGAAAGGAAGTCTTAGAGTTGGCCTCTCAAACTGAAGTTTTTGCATTCAAGACATCACCAAATCTGCACCTAATCCTGAAGCTGTCCTTTTTCACCATGAACTCGAGCGCTAAAGCCTACCATACCTAGGTGTCCTATTGTACTTGGCTTCTATATCAACCACGAACCTGAACTTATGAACGCTACTGGCCAAGAGACTAACTTGAAGACTGCCACCCAGCAGGACCTAATTGTCTATTCCAAGAAGAAAGAAGCACCTCAGGTAGAGGCTGACCCTCTCCCACAGAAGAACCATTCCTCTATTTCATATTCAGGTACAAAACTTCATGAGGATGATTGCATGGAGATGGTCCTATTGTTTTACCGAGAGGAGTCACATTATACACTAAGCATTGTACACTATGGATCTCCTTGAAGAATGCTAGGATGTAGGTCAGTTGATACACTAATTGAGGCTGATTACAGACTAAACTTTCTCAAGATAGTCCTCTAGTTGGCTTTGAGGGATATCAAAAGCTCTCACTAGAATGGCTTGAAGAGCTTTGAGGCATATTGGGAATGATTAACATCTACTTTTGCCTTGGTAAACTATCTGTTTTTCCCAGATCTAGGGATTCAATCCCTTAAATGACAGGATCAAATCAAGTTTGTTTCTTTCTTAGCTCCTAGATTTGCATCCCTTTACTGCTATTCATTGTTTTTGTTATATCTCTATTGTTTTAATTATGTTTTGCTGCGTTGTCCCCAGTGATTCTTGAGGCGAACTTGTTTCCATGATCACTGTATAATTGCACTTCACTTTCAAAAATCGATCCTCTCCATCTCCTCGTCTTTTCTTTCCTAAAAAAGTTATAAGCAAAGAAGGAAGCCTTGCAAATGAGGAGGATTAGACGTCCTCTTAAGAGCAGAGACTTACGGTTTATTGAGTAATTGTCTTTCTGTTCTCAGATTCTGAAATGCAGAGCTGCATTGAGAAGACTCTTCGTAGTGGACGTGCTTCTTATGAAGTCTCTCTTTGGGTAATTCACTTAGAGTTGTTTCTTATTTATTTTAATTTTCAATTCTCTATCATTATGTAAAATTTTATCTTGCTGTTTTCCATGAAGAACTTCTGTTTTAAAATATCTCTGGGTTGGTCTTACAGACTGGATATCTTGATATATGGGAACCAGCTACTCTGACCATTAAGAGGCATGGTTACAATATCAAATGCAAGGGACCAAGTGGAGTAGTAGTCTCTGAAAAATTTTCTCCATCCGTCCGTGTATGTTTCCTCGACTCATTGTTTTGTATTTGTGATAACAGTTTGGTTAAATGGTAATGTGAAGTTATTGATACACCTGAGGAGATAAATAAACCCCAGGTGGTGATTGGAAAGAGTGCATTTTAGCATTCCAAGTACTTGAATGTCTATTCATAAGACATTTTGTTATGATTTACGGGGAACATTAATTCCAGTATTTGGTATGATATAATCTAACTTATTTACTCGAGTATCTTCTCGTTCTGATATATCTTGTTCTTAGGATTTGGGTAATTAGGATTTCCACTTACCAAATACAACCTTAAGAGGCATACTGTCAAACATAGTCCTTCCTCCTTCATCATTTATTTCTATGGTAAAACACAAAATCTCATGCCTTGGAGAATTGTTGATCCTTCCTGCAAACGTCCTCGTAGTACATTATTGGTGGAGATTGGTGTTTTGTCTCTGTGAAACTTGTGGATCGTCTCAGTGCCTAGCTTTCAATTTTGTGTCTAATGACATGATTTTTCTCACTAAAGGAGTATCAGGTGAAACAGAAAGATTGAATGGAATTTTCTTAATCTTCTTGATATCTTCCTTAATCACTTGAACCCTTTCTTAATGTTTTATTAGAAAAGGTCAGTAGCAGGACTTGCACAGTTGTTAATGAAAGCTGATTAGCTCTGCAACTAGCATGGTTATAGCAAACTATTCTAAACTGGCTTATGTGTTTATGGAAGAGTGTTTTTGCTTTCTGTTTCCCGTGTAGGCTTTGATTCCTTACGGACATGATTCAGAATTTATAATGATTTGTTCTAGTGGTGATCAGCTTCTATTACGAACAGAAAACAACTCGACAGATGCTAGTGGGTAAGTGACAATTATTCGTTACATGGACACTTGATACATATTTGATCACGCCTTAGGTGCAATTCTAGTAAAATGAACTAGAATGATGAGATTCTATTTGGAGACTACTCTATATAGTTGTTGTACTCTATTGAATACCTTTTGTTCTGTGCTTTTGATATTTAGTATCTTTTATGCTCTTTTTGCAGTTCCAGGGACACCATTGTGCTCATCCTGAGAAATTTCTTTCTAAGGGTATAAAAATTTCCTCCTTGTTATGATCTCGATGATTACAATTGATGTGGTATTTTTTGGTTTAGATAATAGACTATTTCCAGGTAATGGATACTTTCTCCGGTCCTAAATTTAAGACAAAGTTAACTTTTTTTTGGAGAGATTAAGGAAGCTAATTAAATTACTTTAAAATATTTTTATTTTTCTCTCTAAACTAATTGGTTTGACTAATAAACTGATATATAATATAAGGATACACAATATATATGATATGATTAAATAACTTATTTAACTTTCTTAATCTCTCTAAAAAAAGTCAACTCTGTCTTATATTTAAGACCGGAGGATTATTAAAGAGAGATTATGCAGAGTATATTTAAGGGTATGAAATCTTTGTGGTTTCTGCAGGCTGATGGCAAAAGGACCGGAAAGAAGGGCATATTTTTTAAATAATATCTCTGTTGCCAGTTGAATATAACAACAAAGATAAGCAATAGAAGCAGTGTGATTTTGTGCCACCTAAATTTTTTTTAGTATATCTTATATAGGGTGGGTTTAGTAGGAGGTATGATTTTTCTTTTTTATGCAGCTTCACTTTTTGATTATACTTTTCTAAACATTCTTTTCATCCCATCATTTTTTAATTGGCCAAATTCAATCCCATCATTTCAGGCACCTTTTCTTTTCTTTTCTTTTCTTTTTATTCCTGTCAAGTATTGACGTGTTAATGTAATTTTTATTTTCTACAAGCCTTTGTAATTATATAGTTGTCGCTTGAAATAAATGAATATGATAGATACCCTTTTGTTTAGGAATAACTAGTATGTTTTCAATTTCTTACATTTTTTCTGCCTCTCTTTTTGCACACCGAGCATTTGACATCTCTGCTAATGCTTGGATGAAGAGAAAAGTTGGGAGGAAAGAAAACGGAGAGAGGAAACAACTGAAGAGATAACGTTATTATTCTTTATAGTTTATGCATACCTAGATAGATTAATAGACAGAAAAAAAAAAAATGCAGACGAAAGAAAACAAACAAATGATATAATGATAAAAACACCCTTATCTGAAGGTTAAAGATGGTGAAGGTGGGAGAGGGGCAGCATGTGAAACAAAGTTGTCATCTTAAAATCTCTCCATGTTTGGAGAGAGATTTTGGGGAGAAAATAGGCGGTGAGACCACCCCATTTTCTCCCCCTACTTTTTCTTCTTTCCTCTGCTAATCCTTATTTTCTTCCTTAGCTTTCTTTCTTCTCTCATTTTCTCTCAATCCAAAGGTTAAGTGTTTTCCCATGTCGGTTGTCATTTGAAATCCCAAGCCATTGCTGAGTTCCACCTCTAGTATGGTCTATATATCCCTTTACTAAAACATAGATTAAAAAAAGGGATTTGGACCAACTTAAAAAAATTACAAAAAAATAAAAGCTAATTATTTTTAATAATGAATACCCATGATGGAAATTTCAAAGTAATGAGAAACCTGATAATTATCCCTGTCATAATGATCAATGCTGGAAATGCAAGGACTGTTATCATGTAAATATGTAGCAAAATCAACGTTCAGAATAGATTTATAAGCTCCATATAAAGAAGCAGGAAGCAAGTAAAAGAGAGATAATGACAGGAACCGCAGAGACAATGATCTCTTTTAATGAGCATAAATTCACCAATACAATTGTAAATTGCAGGTTGCACATAAATCAGACAGAATTGACCTAAACAAATTATTATCATGGCCCAAAAAAAAACTAATTATTATCGCATGGAGTTCAAAATGCATGAATACAATGACATAAAAAGCTAAGGTTTTCAAATGTTACATGGAGAATTTTATCCAACGTCAGTCTAGTGTGTGTCTATGGGCACAAGACACCTTTTTTGTAATATCCATACTTCATTGGTCAACGGGCAAAAAACCAGTGAAGAACGTCTACCAATAATACACATTCATCAGGACTTTGACCTGCCTTCCAAACCTTAAAATCAGGAGAAAAGTAGTTAGCATCACTCCAGTGTTTTAGTAAATGTACTGAAAATGGTCCTTGCACGAGGCCCTGAGGATCTCTGTAGTGCCATCCTATAGACATGTCCAGCAACATAGCGGTAGTCTGTTTCACAGAGCTTGGTTCTTTGGTTTCCTCATCATCATCACTTAATTCGATCACCTCGGATGGAGGAATCGGCTTGTTCGGTGTTTGTTGGGATACCTTAGCTTTCTCAGGTTCAGCTACATCATCATTCTCACATGTAAGGTCTATTTGTTGACCATGAATGCCGTTACAATTTTCTGCAAAAGCATGCCAAAGCACAACAGTGATATCAAAGGGGTGTGATGGTATGTTGAGATGCATAAAGCGATAATTCAAGTGGGTTGGCTCTCTCACTTCAATAGCTAGCTTTTTGAGGGACAGTTCCCCATCCCACTTAAATAAATATCAATCAGTATTAGAGCTGTTCGGTTTCAAAATGGGGATATTGCGAAATGAAGTGATGTGTCACAAAATGCATTCATCAGGATGTCAACTTTCTTGGTGGCCAACCGATAGAGACTTGGATCGTATGAGATGCATAATTCCCACACTAAAAGGTAAAGAATACTCAATGGGATATTTAAATGGGCTGGTCCTCCTACATCAATAGCTAGCCTTTAGGGGAGGGTTCAACCTTAGGAAAGTTTGGATTTGATTTTTCATTTCATTATGATGGGACAGACTGACATAGGGTGGAACCGTGTGTGTGTATAAGATGGATCCCATTGTTTGATAACTAGAGAATTAGAAGAGCCCTTCTACTAGAGCTCCATTTCTATCCTTTAAATATTCAATGCATCTTAAAGGAAATACAAAGACATGCTTACATGTTTACCAATAGCGATGCACTCTTCCCTTGCTAAAGACCTATTAGTGACAAGGTCCAATGTTACTCTATACCCGCCAACTTCGAAACCCTAACTGCCATAACAATTATGAAGGATTCTGGCATCTAGCTAGTTTTTTTTTTTTTTTGGGTTGGAATTCCACACTGTCTTGATGGAGATGAATACTGAAGAAGTTCAGAGGAATTTGTATTCTCTCGTATATCTTATTGAGAAGGAATGGGTACAATATATAGGGGTTGATGTTCAATCCGGAAGAGAGAAATCAGCGATTACAATAATCAGAAATTAATGACAGATTAATAGGAAATATTGACTAGCACATGATCAGGAGCTAATTAATGTTAGAATCAAGGGTAGATTTCCAACAAATACAATATTTGATCATGCCATAGAGTTAGACGGGTTGTAAATGTAATCAATTTCATCCAAATCAGACAACCACTTTGGCTTCAAACGACTAATATTCTGACATGTTAATTGTGATTTTCAAGTTGGAATTGCTCATTTGAGATGAAACATGGAAAAGCGGAAGTTCTATAACATACCTGCAGAAACAGGGTCATGAGAATATGCAGTTCCACTTGCAGGCATGCCACTTGGAACTTCTGAGGATGCCCTGAGAATTGACTTAGGCGAATTCTTTTCATGCTTTACACAATCCACAATATCCATTGTTGTATTATCAGGTTCAGGAGCATCTCTAACTTCCTTTTCAACCCCAGCCGGCAAAGATGGCCACTCATATGTAGTCTGTAATAATTCTGGTGAATCATTTTCCATCTTTTCTTCTGAAACATCTGGTGCTGCAGATTCTGATTTAGGAGCATCTCTAACTTCCTTTGGAACACCAGTCGGCAAAGATGCCTGCTTATACATAGTCTTTAATAATTCTGGTGAATCATTTTCCATCTTCTCTTCTGGAAAATCTGGTTCTGCAGATTCTGATTCTATGTCATCTGAAATAACAGATGGAATTTCCTGCAACAGCCGAGCCTGTTCATCTGGATTCTGAAGCTTCGCCTTTCTCTGTAGGTACTCATCCAGTGTACTTCCTATTAATTAAGGAATCCATATTTTTCATAGAAAATCTTTCTTCCAGTATTTTGACTGGAATTATCTCTCAAGATATGGCACACGATACATGATACTCAAAACAAAATTTTAGTGCGGACTGATCATCCTAATAGAGATTTCCTTTTATGAAAATGTAAAGGAATTTGGTCAAAAGAATAAAAACATGTAAACGAATTAAAAGTCACTTCATTTAGAAGGGATTTAGAAAGAGTAAGAAAAAATTTAACAAACGTGTGTGCATGTGTGCAGCAACTGACAACTGACAGAAGTTGAATAGGTTATAGAACTCACTCCACCAGCAAGTTACAAATAATTAAAAATACAAGATCAAGCTGAATATGTCAAAGTTATCATATTAAGATGTCAATATGTAAACAAATACACCAGCAAGCCAGGCAAAACTCTGTTAGAACTGTACAACTAAGATCCAACGTAAGAAAGAATTGAAAAAGAACTGCCACATATGCTTTTTGTTACTATTTCCCTTAACTTGATTGGAAGGCACTGAAGAAATCCTCCATCGGAACATGGGAAACTAAATAGATCACAGATTCTAAAAGGCTTGCAAAAGTATTGACGGGGTTTCTTCATCTTAATCTCTGCATCATAAATAAGCAAATGAGGATTGTCACTTGCATATAATCTATTAATACGATGAATGTTCTGCCAAGTGTTATATTAATTGTCAAAACGACATGGATTCTATTCACAAACTGATTGTACAGTTAAGTAATAACTTATAAAACATGCTTTACAGAACAAATTTAGCTGTATTACCCAAGTAATGCATATGCTTAAATAGTCAGAACATTTTATCACATTCTAACACAAACAGATAGAGAGATATTACCATAATACAGAAAAGAATTTCATCCACAATTAGTAAAGGATATTCTCTGCGCCAACCCTTTTCATTAGCTCGTTCAATAAGATTCTTTAACATGGCAAGTTCTCTTGCAAGCCACTACAACAAATTCACCACATAATGAGAAAGAAACAAAATCAGGTGAAGAATCAAAAATCAAGATGTTGTAGATACCAGATAGTCAAAACAAGCATGTAAATTACACGAAGTTGTAATATCTGAAGCATAGACATAGGACATAAGAATAAGGCATGACGTCAAAACATATATTTTGAAAATTGTTTATATAATTAACTTCATGAAAACGATGAACATACAAAAATAGATCTAGGATATGCCTAGCATGTTTTCAAATGTGTCAAATATAAGAAGAAAAAAAGTTTTTTCATCATATTAACCCAATTGCAATTCAAATCATGAATTATAAGACTACTTTTTGAATCATAAATTAAACTGGTATTGAATCAAACAATGAAAAATAGCTTGAATTATATCATATAATTGATATATAGTAAAAGCAAAACATGTCCATATATTGATTTTACTTTCAGATATGCTAATGTTATTTATTATATTGTGACTTTTGAGGTGACTGTCAGTAGGGTGTCAATGAAGGAAAGTACAATAACATATTAACCCAAATAAAAACACTGGATTGAAACCAAAAAAAGAAAAGAAACAAAGAAAGCATAGCTAGCCCTATACTCACATGCTTTGTCATATCCTTGTGCAATATTCTAGCCTTCTGCTCAAAATCCACCTACAATACATAGCACAAACACATTATCAAATGAAGAAAATAGAAAAGAAAGATGCTGGAGATTACAATATTTACATAAGGTCATCAATAAGTTTATCTTTTATTTATGGACATATTGAGCTGAAATCCCCTCCAAACAGAAATGGAATGGCTAGTCGACAGTATCAGATGATTAAGAAGAAAGAGGAAAGAAAGAGGAGCATAGCAAATTAGCAGCTGATGAAGCAAAGGTTTTCTGGCTTTACAGAGGCCAGAGTCTCCTCACTCCATCTCACAAAATTATGAGTAGAAAATTCCTTCTCTAGTCCTTTTGCTGCCTCATCACCATTTTTACCAACAACTGAATTACCAATGATTTCGTCCTAATTCTATTCCACATAAACGAGTCCCCTACTGACCTAACCCTTTTTGGGCCCATGATAGTAACAGTAAATCTGCAAGTACAAAATCATTTAGGTCATGGTGATAAATTATTCAGATTCATAAAAACCCCGAATCACTCAAGAAGGCAAGGTTGTAATGTCGTTAATATTCTGTTGTATAGAAAAGGTGGGAAAGAGGGAGGAAGAGAGGAAAAGCGGGGAGATAAAGACAGAAGGGAGAGAAAGAAGATAGACAGATGAGAGAAATGTTAGCTGCAATAAGCACTGATGTCTCTGTTAAGTTTCTAGAATACAAAAGTTGCAGCTTCTGAAAATGGTTTAAATTCTTTACAATGAAATCATCTCAGTTTTTATGAAAAAACTACTACCAATAGCATTAATTTCTAGTGGATCTGAATAAAAATAACTGATGGATCAAGGAAGTAACAAAACCACGTTTCAACATTTCAATCTCAACTTTTAGGGATGCATAGGATGCGTCAATGCTAGCATATTTTCAATTCAACGCTCTGCTACCTGTTAGTCTCAAAATAAAATCGAATCTACTTCCAATTATCCAAATTCCAGCAAATATTAAATAATTAGGCCATTAAATTAAGTGCTATTTCCTCTTGAATATCCAGCTCTATCCAAGCATAATGAACTCTAGTGCAAAAGTATACTTAATTAAAGTCTCATCATAATGAACTCTAGTGCAAAAGTATCCAGATAGTGCTGTTTTTTCCTTGCCATCCATTATCTAAAGCATTATGTTGTTCTGCAGCATAGCAGAAACAACACTTTTTAGAAGTAACTGAATGAATTTTAAAACAAAACTTACAATCGTAGGCCTCTCGAGCAAGCCACCTTTTACTCTCTGACAAAGATCATTACACTCCTCCTGAAACGAAAACCAATAATATACACCAAAATAACTTTTTAAGGCAAAATTTAATAGATTAATGGGAAGTTCTGAAAAACTTATTCTAGGCATAGAAAACTTTAGTTTAGACATATTTTCGTTTTATGTATTTTCTGAATTTTATTTGTTTATATATTTCCTGATTTGTTATTTATTTTATTTTCTTATAGTGGGATCCCTTTATAGAGACCATTTTGAATTGACTGTAGTTTTTCCCCACCATTTTTAAACCCTCTCCTCACTTTCCTCCCTTTTTTTCATATGGGAGAATTCTCAGCCCCTTCCCATAGGCTGGCTGAGGATGACGCTGCTTATTCACTCTCATCCCTTTTAGCTACTATTCAGTATTATAGAAATAATGTAGAGAGCTATGTAGAGAGCTGGAACATGATTTTAGTACTTAAGTACATCATTTTTTCTAAATAAAATTTTAAACTGTGGGAATATTATGCTTTATTATGGATTATTTAAATTAGTTATTATCTTAGGATTAGATATAGATATATCATTTCTTAGGTTTAGATACGGATATATTATATTTTTAATTATTTCAATTTATTTTGATTTTATTAGATTCTAGGGTTAGCTCTAGGTTTGCCTATATAAAGGCCCGTATGTACTCTCTTTGATTTAGAGATTAAGATTAATGAATTCAGATTAATAATTTTCTCTCAAATTATCCACATAAACAAAAACAAAATATCAGTTATACCTCAGTGAAATCATCATCAGAAAGCATGTGGATGCCAACATCTTTAAAGAAACCAGAAACTTGAAGGACAATTTCCCCACTCACATCTATCATTCCAGGGCGCTTCTTTATACCTAAAGGATTCCAGGGAGAATTATTTTATATTATAAATATGCAGTGCAAGTGAACACATAAACAAATTGTCTTTAGCATGCAACATGAAAAGATAATTATTGAAGAGGCCATAAAATAGTATTAAGCCTAGAGAATTATTGATTAAGAAAGGAATACGAAATAGCAACAATTTTAACTGATAAGCATAAAGATGTCGGAGAACATGATTTCTAGCACAAGATATCTTTACTAGAGGGCTTAAACCTGCAGAACATAATTAAGAATTCTCAAGACTCCAATATCCAATAGCACAAAGTCATCCTTGTCTTACTTAACATCTTTTTGACATTAAGTATATAGTTGTACTATTTAATCTACAAATATAAAATGTATTTAATGTTAATATGAACTATTATGTTCTATATTAAAACATGCCATCAATGTGAGCCATCAAATTCCCAAGACCTTGTAACTGGCACAAGCAATTTCTTTTTATAAGAAAAATCCTGTGTTTTGGTAAGATTCAGTCCAGGGGCTCATCTTTTGCTGTTACTCATTCTCCCTTGTTTGAGTAAGAATCTTTTGCTTTCATCAAAATAATAATAATAAATAGTCAATTAGGCCTCCAGATAACGCAAGTTTATGATCCCTATATGGAGGAGAAGAATATTTAATATGTAGCCAAACACAAAAGATTATGATAAAGTTTGAGGCTGCTTTTATTGAGAGGCTTCCAAGTCAAATATGAATTCAAGTGTTTGACAAGTTTTTCAGAAAGCTAATCCATGCTTCTGCTAATTTTAAAAAGCTCAAATAGAAGCATATATAAATAGGGTTAAGCATCATTTTTGCCCCGGAAGTTTTGCATTGGGAGTACTGGGCACCCGAAAGTTTTTTTAGAGCAAAATTGCCTTGAAAGTTAACAAAACATGGCAATTAGCACCAAAAGTTTTGGCTGAGGAGTAGTGGGTATCCGGAAGTTTTTTTTAGGAGCTATTTTGCTCCGGAAGTTTACAAAACGTAGCAGAAACTTAACGGTAAAAAAATAACGCTTTTTTAACTTCTGGGACAAAATGCTATGTTCTTTTAACTTTTGGGGCAAAAATGATCCAAAAAAAGCTTCTAGGTGCCCAGTGTTTCTAAGGCAAAACTTCTGAGGCAAAAATGATACTTAACCCTATATAAATATGTGGTGCCATACCCTACAGCAAACGAATTACCTGTAACTAGCAGAAGCTGGTGGGAGTTCTTCTGAAGATAATCATTTGGGTCACATCTCATTCTAATAAAACTTCCAACTAATTTACTCTCAAAACTTTCAGGGTCTTTAAGAAGGTCCTGAGCTAAGCTCTTCCTCAAATATAGAAGCTTGATATTAGCAGGAATGATGGCAGCAAAACAGCTCTTAGGTTTTTTTGAAACCCTTTTCTTTGATAGTGTCTTACTCGCCGGTGTTGTTTTCTTCGGGGATTCACATGTTGCCAAGTTGTTCTCATCATCTTCTGAGTTTAATAAAGGATCCTCAGAAGATTCGTCACAGTTCGCAGCAAAGTGTGACTCCAACAACTCATGGACTTTGACTCGGCCAATTGATTTCCTTCCAAACAATGAATGGAGCCTTTCATCACAAACAATTCTTTTCTTCTTTTGAGGATGAATAAGTTTATTCCTCACAATATACTCATTTACAATAGCAGTTACATCATATTGAGTTAATGGCTTGCTAGTATCTTTACCAAGTGATTCAAGAAATGAAATTAGTAGTGTCGATCCCCATCCAATATACTCCTTCTTCTTTGATCTGACTTTCCTTTTTAATCTTGTTGGTGTATAAGCCTTTCCATTGAATTCCCCCACCCAGAAGTCAGTACTGATTTCAGTTTTTCCATTCATTATATTGCTGCAAAATGAGGTTTATCTAAATTTTCTCCACTGCTATTGAGCCTGCCTGCTTTGAAATGCTCTGGCATAAAGCTTTTGGTTTCCCCACTGTCAGCTGCAGAGAAGCCTGCAAAAGAGAAGAGTACTAAGGCATCAGTTGGGATATAGGAGCTTAAAATGTGATTGCTATCCACTAATTTAATGGAACCAAAAAAAAATTTAGATTAAAGGATCATAATTAATGAATAACAATCTAAGCTACCATTTAATATCGGCCAATATACATAATCAACACAAAATTGAACAAATGTGATCAGCTAGCTGTCAGATGGACATGTAGAAAAAGAATCAAACCAGCGGTCAGAAAAAGGCTATTTATTCACCAAGGTTCAGGTTTGCTCTAAATACAGTAGCAGTAGTACTTTGCTCGTGGAAGAAGGCAACCACACATGAAATGTTTTTTTTCAGGGTATGCTTTGGAGTTCTGGCCCTCAGGGTAGTTGCCTGATCTACAGATTTAAAATAGAAAATTAATATAATTTTCTTCCCCATGATTTAAAGGCAGGATTATTTCTTTGAATATCCTTACCATTCTTCCTTAAACCCCATTATATACGCCCAATGCATCCTGAATATTTCCCTTTAAGTAAATTCATAATCTTTCCCAGCATTAAACACTAGTAGTGTACTACTAGAGGATTGAATTCAAAATGCATTGAGGTGGGGGGGGGGGGGAAGAGAAGGGAAAGAGAGGAAAGAAGAACAGACAGATTGACGAAATTAAAGAGACAAAGGGGAAAAAACTCATTGTGGAGGAAACTCAATACTCAATTTTAGACGTAGAAAGCATATGTGTTAAAGGTGTTATAGGCCTTGACCTAACCCGAATTAATGATGGAACATTCTATAATCCTAAAATTAAATGTAATATTCTGAAAAATGACAATAAATGATAAAGATTCAAAATTAAAACAGATTATTTGCCTAAAACAAAATAGCTGCAATCTTGTCATTAATCTTCAAATCTCCTGGTATCTTTGTCTTCCTTTTTTGATTTGCCACATTAGTATTGAAACAAGAACCCACGTCCTTTCAAATGCAGAAACACTTGAATACTTCACACCGGGAAGAAAAGCAAGAGGAGTTTATTCAAAGGGAAAAAAAAGCAGCTGCCCGTGTAACTATTTCAGGGTAGAAGTTAGATAGAACTGAGAAAAGGGTTCGCAAATGTAACAGGAAAAATAAGAAGAAGATCAGCATCATCGTCATCATCAACAACAAAACAAAGGGAAACAAAAATTTCCATACAGAAAAGCATACACCAGAATTTTGAGAAAGTCAATTCAACAGCTCGAGAGAAATTGAATAAATAAACCAAAAAACTAAAAAGTAGAAGGAAAACGATGAACAGAGAGAGGTACCAGGCGGGGGTATGACTGAATGCACTGTACTTGAAAATCATGATGAACCGATGAACGCTCATAAAAGTAAATCAAACCTGTTTGCTCGCCTCCGTCACTGAACAGAGAGTAAAAAAGTGACGACTGACGACTGAGGCGCTCGAAAATGGGAAGAAGATGAAAAGTACAAACAGAAGAAAATAATCCTCCGGAGGAGATCAACGTGGCGGGTATTAAGATGAGGTGTAAATACTAAATAGTAGTTGGTAGGGTTCTAATATATTATGAAAAAGTCAGATTCTGACTTTTAACGATGGAGATGAGTCATATTATTTATAAATAAATAATTAAAAATGCTCACAATTTTTTGTTTAAGCTAAATTACACAAGGAAAAAAAAATTAAGTTGTTTATATCCATTATTTCAAGTTATTCAATCACATAAGAAACTATAAATAGCAGTACATATAAGGAACTTAAGTATTATCCATTATAAAATACACCATTCACTAAATTTTTGCCCATAGGTAAATAACCACTTGAATTTTTAAGAACCTATAGGGAAGCTGAGACTGACATGATATGACGGAGGAGCATGGCGCAAACTTTTTTTTTTTTTTTTATATAAAAAATTTACAAAAGGGGTTGGGTTCACTCCCAATCTAAGGACATGACGAAATCTCCTTTCTTTATGATATGGATTTTGTTTTCCCTCGTAAAATTCGTTTTGCGAAGGAAAATCGTCACTCACAAATTTTGGAATTTGCGAGGGAAACTTTTTCCCTCACAAATTGCATGATTTTGCGAGGGAAAACAAAATCCAGGATTTGCGAGGGAAAACATTTTCCCTCTCAAATTTCAATTTATTTTCGAAAAAAATAGAAAAAATAAGAAAAAAAAATTACACAAAAAATATAAAAAATTAGAAAATAAAAAGACTTATATATCATAAAAATAAATTGTAACAATCATAAGAGTTTACATAGGAAAAACAAAATATTACAATTGCCCCAGTAGAAGTCCTATTCCTTTTACAAGTCCCAGTACAAGTCCTATTCCTTTTACACAATCAACAAATAATGGAATGACAACAATATTGACTAAATTATCTTACAATTCAAATGGGTGAAGCAATTTGATTGCGAAGCTAAACTAGTGCCTGAGTCACTTTCAACAGGACAACTCTTCTCAGAAGCAACTCTTCTCAGAAGCTGTGCTGCCAATCCTATTTGGTGGACAATACCGAAAAACTGATCTGCCTATTATGTTCTTGGCTGGCAAGGGCCCCCTGAATAAGTTATAATGTTATATTCATAACATGACATCAAGATATTGGGGCGAAACAGAGCATGTTTAAAATGATGAATATGGGAAATTATGAATTTAAAACACCTACCACACATGCGAGTCATAGCTGTTGTTACAATTGTCTCCCATCACAAAAACGTAGTTCTCTAGCACACGCTGCAAAACAACATAATATTAAGATTAAATGGTTCATCAGTATATTATTTGCTATTAAGGCTCTCCGAATCTAATACCCTAGCCCTTTAGCCTAACCTTCTCAAGAAGGGATTGAATCAAATATTTAATCTTCCCGATCCCTCCCCACCAACTCAATCCCAGGAAATGGAACAATTCATAGTTACAACTCGATCTGATCGACTTTCAACAAGGAGAGAAGGAAAAGAACATATGAAATGTGGGTATAAAAAATCTTACCTCCACAATATCACCTTCCTTTGCAACCACTCGTTTTATAAAGACATCATATTGGTGTACCCGGCCAACTTCCTGAAGGATTGATGGGCTTTTAAATATTACTATGTCATTTGCGCAAGGCTTTCTAAAATAGTATGAAACCTGAAACAATAAAGATACATCTTTTACATGAAAATATATCCTAACGGGAATGCTAGTTGGAAGTTGAAATCTTTACATATGCCTGGCACTCAACACTGAACAGGGCAGTCTCAGATACTCACTAAACACCCAACAACTTATCACTGAAAGAAAATGATCTAATAATATTTACCATCTTCAAAATCAACTTATATGTTCCCCATGCCTGCAGCCTCTCCATGCATAGAAAAACAAAGTATTTTGCAAAAAGTAGACAAATTACAACAAGCAGTAAGGTTACTCAATCACCAACTTAGTAGGCTCTTTTCCTTCCTTCCGGAACTCATTGTAAAAGACCGTGGATTCCTTTTTATTGTAACAAAGATTTATCACCAAAGTGGTTCTACTTCAAATATGTACTCAAATTTAACTTGGGGAAAGAAAGAACACCAACCTACTTACTTCTATGATCATCAAACCCACATGAAAAATCAAGAAAGCTTGTAAAAATAAATACAGAAGAAGAAGAAGAAGCATTAAACTACCTTCTCCGCAACAATTCAATCTCCAACATCAAACGTAGGATTCACAACAGAAAATTTTGCTGTTGTACTCTGGATGAAAAAAAAAAAATCATACAAGCTAATTTATTCAAAGAATAACATAATCAATAACTGCTTTTAAAGTTTCCACAATCAGTAGCTATCAAATATACCATTATTAACAAGGTGATTTTCTGACACTTTCAAAAATTTAACATAAAAGCTAAGTGAAAATTGTGGTCAACTTCTCATGTTAGTAATTGTAATACTTCAAAATTCATATTCATCATACATCTTTTATTTTGATGAATAATTAGTATAAGATGAAGGTGAATATGTGTCTCAAAGAAATAAATCTATTGAATATAATTTTAGGCAAATTTCTTTATGAAATTAATGAGTAATTAAACTTACTCTAATTAAAATTATTTGAAAAATTCTCCAAGTGGATCATAGGCAAAATATATTAATAAAATAATGTCAAAAAAAAAAAAAGGGAATGCAGATTTCGTAAGATCCAAAATGATTAAATTGAGTTTTAGTAAATTAAGAGTTGAAAAGTCCAAGTTGGCACCTAGCCAATGGGAAAAATCAAAGAAATTGGCTTAATCCATATGTAATTAAATAAACCAATGAGAACCTTTGAGCCATGAAATTGTTTCTACATGGAAAACCAAATTGAAGACCCCTTTTCAAGGAGTATGTCGACAGCCATAACCAAGAGGGAGGATGAAGTATGTTAAAGAAAATTTCATCCAAGGGTGAAGAAAATTTTGAAGAAAATTATCCCATGAAAACAAAGACCATATGAGCTTGAAATTTCCCTATAAATAGAGGGCTCTTCTCTTCAAATTCTTCACACCAAAATCAGTTTAAAACATCTGATTCTAGAATTAGAGAGTGAGTAGAGTGAAGATCTTGGAGCAAGAAGAGAGAAGGAGCTAGGTTCTTCAAGGGCAAGTCTCTAGTTCTTGAGCTTTAGTCTTTAGTTTTTTAGTAAAATTGTAGTTTAATTCATAAAATTATAGAATAATTTCCTTTCCATGTTTTTAAGGCTCCATTACTGTTTAAACGCAAAATAGAGTAAAAACATGTAGGGAAATAATTTTTGGAATCAATATGACAAAAATTGTGAAAATTTCCAGATACTGGGCTGTTGGAGTCAGTCGTATTTAGGGCGTTACTTTGTATATCTAATGAAATCATAAAATCATGATATTTTCCAGATTTAAAGTAAACATGCAAGACTTTCTTTTGATATATAATATGTAACGTTTTGAGCTCTGGATAGGGAGATATGAATTTTTGAAATTAAGCCATGTTTCTGGAAGTTAAACTGGAACAATGTTTAGAAAGAGAAAATCTGGGAATGACTCATGAATTTTAAGTTAAAGCCGTTATTTTTCATAGAAAATAGAAATGTCAAGAGTAATTTTAGCTTTGGAAACACTCAAAAATGATTTTTGTAGAATTAGTTATGATTTTTCAAAATTACCGAAAAATCTGGGCATAAATGCTGAAAATTCCGTTTTTGAAGAAATGTAAAGGTAAAATTGTAATAATGAAACTACCAGGGGTAAAAAGGGTCAATAGTGGAAAATATATCTCTTTTGGGCAAAGATTCTGGTTTTTGGCTAATATGCTCAGATGAATAGTGAATAGTACCGTATACATGAATAGTGAATAGTACCGTATACATGAATAGTACTAATTTTATTTAAAGGAAAGTAATGCGGTAATAATGTTATAGGATATCCGAAAAGTTGGGGAATCGGTACCAAAGGAGGATTGTACTATTGAAAATACGCAGACCAAGGTACGAACACATACTGTAACTTTAACTTTGATGTATCTTGTATGCTTATGTGATGGAATATTTCATGAACCGTGGCTAAGATTCAGTCTTAGATCACCTGTTTATATACATTCAGCTTTGTGCGGGTTATAGTCATGATGATGTCGTAAGTATGTTTTCCTAGTGCTGAGGACACGTGAATTATTTGTGGCACTGGTGAGTGCAAACGTTGTGAACATTGCATCTGCTGTGTGCTATGTATTGTGGTGCTGTTAACATTACATCTGCTGTGTGCTATGTATTGTGGTGCTGTTAACATTACATCTGCGTTCAGTCGCTCCACTCTGATGATATTCTTATATACTGCTTATTAATGTACATAATGGGTAGTATTAACTTGGGGTGTTACAATAATCACTGTCCACTATTTTTATACATTCGTATATCCCGCATCTAGGGGAATTTGGGGAAAATATGAAGGAGACGAATAAGTGCAGAAAAGACACGAGCGCAACGAAGAGAGAAACAAAAACATCTTACCGGTTCTTCACAAATTATGCAGAGTTCACCCTGGGAAACTCCTCTCTAAAGAACTCAAGAGCAGCATAGCCAGCAACGACTCCTCCGAGAATCACAAAAACAAAGGCTCTTCCCATCTCCTGAAATTATCTTTCTTTCCCTCCCCGTTTCGGATTGAAATCAATAATTTTTGTCGCAAGGCGCAAGGCGATGGCGGGGGAGGACGGACAGCGATGAGAGGAAAAGAGCAGAGGGAGGGGACGACACGCGTGAGAATGAAGGAGAAAGAGGGGTTTAGCGATTTTAATGGGAGTTTGTGACGTCAGAGTAGGGGACAAATCTGAAGGAAGAGCGGCGGACCGCCCGGTGATGTAACATCCCAAATTTTGGGATTTGGAATTAGAAATATTATATGAAAATTTACTATGAAAAATTTAGCCTAAAATAATTATTAGAATTTAAGGACCCATTTTCTTGAAAAATTAAAGAAAATGGTTAGATGTTGATTTATAGCCCAAGATTTTTCAGAGAAATTAATTTATGGGTAAAAAAAAATGATGATACTCCATTGGGCTAAAAACGCAACATGCAGCCTTTTTAATTAATCAATGAATCCATCTCCCCTTTTATGCAGTCATATGACCCAAATTAATATACAACCCAACAATTAAACCATCGTGGGCTCCACTACACTCAATTTTGAATTTTTTTTTCTCTCCTCTCCTTTTCCCTCTCTCCCCTTCCCTTCCCTCCCCTTAATGAATATTAACCCAAAGCCCCATTTCGGTCCAACTAAAAACCCAACCAATTGTTAACTATTATCGAAACACGCAACATGATACCACGCAAAAGGAAGAAATCTCAACAACAAGAAATATACACGCTAACAATCTTAGCAGAGGTTAGCGCCGTTTCCCCACTTTCGAATGCATCTTAATGCCATACTTCCAATCTTGCTTCCAAATTATTGTCCTCACGCAAGACTCTGAAAAAATCAAACACCTTACTCTTCATAATAGCAATCTTTCAGGACCGTTAGTTAATCTTCCTTGGACTGGACCCTCCTTCCTCTATATATATTCCATAGTTTTCATTCATTCGTATTGCTCCACCAAGAGGAACCGAGAGTGAGTTGCAACGAGAGAGTGAGAGAGAGCTTCAACTATTCTTTCCTCTCGCATAACGTGTTGGAAAACAAGGGTGGTACGGATTGCAGAAAAGATCATCACGTGAAAATTAGCAACCCGAGGTAAGACATCGAATCTCTCATCCCTTGGGTTTCCATCATTCAATGAAGTTTATAGGTATTAAACCATCTGAAATAAAGCTTTGTGTGGCTGCATAAAAGAAAACAGAACAAAACAAAACAAAAACAAAAGAAAGAAAAGAAACTGAAAACAAGTGACGGTTCAAACTTGGGTTAGTGTTTGAGTTGTCTTTTTTTTTTTTAATATTGCATATCGTATACATATATCTTACATATTTATATATAAACATAGGTTGCCGTGGCTGCATATAGAAAAATAAAATAAAATGTAGGTTCTTGTCATGTTTTTTTTTTCGCTGCAACCTTGTTTGTGGGTGTGTGCGTTGCTACACGAGAATGAGAAAAATAAGTTCTTACAATCATAAAAACATGTGTGTGAATACCATCGCTGCACTTAGTGTATGTAAAAGTATGGTTTAAAAACCAAGAATATTTTTATCTCATATATGCCGCTGCATGTAGAAAAGGAAGGGAAGCTACTATGGAGTTTACATATATATAAGTGTGTGTATATCACTATGTCATGGAATAAAGAAAGAAAGAAGGAAGTAAAGAAAAATAATAATAATAATAATAATAGGATACTATATATATAAAAACGTTGTCATGTATAAGCATATATTGTTTCTTTGTCATACAAATGGTATACATATATCAGGGACCCAACAAAAACGTGGTTTTGCTTTTCGAAAGATGAGAATGTGTTGAATTGACTCAAAGTTGGAGTATGTGTGTGTTTGATGCCGTGGGACCCAGGAAGGAGGAAGTTCTTGTGTGTATTAACGCTCTGCATACTCTAGGAATAAGAGGGAACTTGCCTATATATATATATATATATATATATATATATATATATATATATATATATTTATTTAAAGGAAAGTAATGCGGTAATAATGTTATAGGATATCCGAAAAGTCGGGGAATCGGTACCAAAGGAGGATTGTACTATTGAAAATACGCAGACCAAGGTACAAACGCATACTGTAACTTTAACTTTGATGTGTCTTGTATGCTTATGTGATGGAATATTTCATGAACCGTGGCTAAGATTCAGTCTTAGATCACCTATTTAAATACATTCAGCTTTGTGCGGGTTATAGTCATGATGATGTCGTAAGTATGTTTTCCTAGTGCTGAGGACACGTGAATTATTTGTGGCACTGGTGAGTGCAAACGTTGTGAACATTACATCTGCTGTGTGCTATGTATTGTGGTGCTGTTAACATTACATCTGCTGTGTGCTATGTATTGTTGTAACATTACATCTGTTGATTGCTATGTATGGTTAATGCATGCTGAAATGTAATGAATATCTGTTATGTATAATGTTTATACTTGAGCATGAGGTTAACTGTTAACTGAGATTCAATGGGTATTGAATCTCAGACATATCCATAGCTTCAGGATCTGGAGGATCAGGAGCCGATATTAAAGGTAAGCAGCATGCATGAGGACTCAGCTGGAGTTTTATGTTGGACTATAATGTTAGATGTATGGTATTTGAATACTTGGATAATTGTACTGTTATTATGCCGATTGGATACACCACTATCAGTTTAAATTTGTAACCACGTACCAGTTACTCATCCGTTCTACCCAACTATTACGTTCAGTCGCTCCACTCTGATGATATTCTTATATACTGCTTATTATTGTACATAATGGGTAGTATTAACTTGGGGTGTTACAATAATCACTGTCCACTATTTTTATACATTCGTATATCCCGCATCTAGGGGAATTTGGGGAAAATATGAAGGAGACGAATAAGTGCAGAAAAGACACGAGCGCAACGAAGAGAGAAACAAAAACATCTTACCGGTTCTTCACAAATTATGCAGAGTTCACCCTGGGAAACTCCTCTCTAAAGAACTCAAGAGCAGCATAGCCAGCAACGACTCCTCCGAGAATCACAAAAACAAAGGCTCTTCCCATCTCCTGAAATTATCTTTCTTTCCCTCCCTGTTTCTGGATTGAAATCAATAATTTTTGTCGCAAGGCGGCAAGGCGATGGCGGGGGAGGACGGACAGCGATGAGAGGAAAAGAGCAGAGGGAGGGGACGACACGCGTGAGAATGAAGGAGAAAGAGGGGTTTAGCGATTTTAATGGGAGTTTGTGACGTCAGAGTAGGGGACAAATCTGAAGGAAGAGCGGCGGACCGCCAGGGAGGAGTCGAGTAGGTCGACGATGGTTGCTCACGAACGGACTCGCGGTGGCTTGATGGAGAAGAACTGGCAGATCTGAGGCGGACGAGGGAGAGAGATGCGGACTTCAAAATGGCGGACCCGAGGGCTGAAAATGGCGGACGTGAGGGGGCGGACATGAGTGAGGGAATAAATCACAAGTTTAAGTAAATTTGCGAGGGAAACCAGATTCCCTTGTGAGGGAAAACAAAATCCCTCGCAAAATTCAGGAATTTTGCGAAGGATTTTGTTTTCCCTCGCAAAATTCCTTTATTTTGCGAGAGATTTTTTTTCCCTCGCAAAATTCCTTTATTTGCGAGGGAAATAATTTCCCTCGCAAATTCTGCATTTTCTAGTAGTGGGTTGCTTTGTTAGAAGCCCAACAAAATAATGCACAAAACTCATGTGATATCTAGATTAAAGAATTCACTTAAAAAAAAAATACCATGTGACAAACAAGAAACATTCAAGGAGCATCTAGAAAGTGTCTTTATATATTCATTCTGATTTAATTTCGTTTTTAATAAGTTTCCCTTTTTTATTTCCCTTGAATAAGGCTTTTTGTTCAATGATTGTTCTAGAAGACTTTATCTTAATTTCCTGTTTGTAGGTAGCTGACTTATTTTTGCAGTTTAAGTATTGTGCTATTTTCTTTTGTTATAAATGAGGTCAACCAAGTTAATCAATCATAATTGAGATGTCATTTATTGCATTTAAGACAAGGGTTTTAGTTCTAGAGTGTTCTATGGTTGCTTGCATTTTTGTACTTAAATTTTGGATTTGAATGAAAAGGATTTGAAAATTATATTTCTCTTGTGTGAGCATTGTTTTGCATCATTGTGTTCTCGTGCGAATACTCTAACAATATCAAGCGTTGATAATCTTTGTAGTATTTTCATAACCAAGGTTGTAAGAGATAGAATTTCCTAAGGTCTTACCTTTGATCATCAATATAAATTTGTACTTATTTTCTAGCCGATCCATTCCAACCATCATAGCATATATGAGTCTAGCTACCAAAACATAAATTGATGCTTATTAATTTCACAGCGAGATGGAGGAGGTGTAAGATTAGTAGGGTTTTTTTTTTTTTTTTTGAGGGGAAGGGGGGATTCTTCCTTCTTTCTTTCACTGGTAACTCACCAAAGTCAAAGCACTCCTCTAGACTCAAAGAGTGCTTACAAATGTACTTGCAGATGAAGGGATTCTTCTTTCTTAATAGAGGTTGGTGAGTATATTTTCAGGCCCAAAAAAAGAAAATATATTGGGGAGTTTCATGCTTATTTTAGTGAGAATTCAAACATTAATTCATTATATTGTAAGAGAATAACTTTTTCTATTAGACCAACTCTTATTAGTACCAATTCATTATTTGAGTTGAGACTTGAGACACAATCCTTCTTCTTGGGCTTAGGCCATCTTTACACCCATAAAATAAAGAGAAAATCTCATATAAAATTGTCTAAAATAATAAAATTTCTAATCAAGTTATTAAACCCAACAAATCCCTAATTAAATTATTGACACAATATGCGATTTCTAAATGAGTAAGATGACTTTATTGCCATCCTAGTCTCCTCTATGCTCTTCAAAAAGTTTCATTGCTCTATTTTTTCCAATTAGAGTTTCATTGCTCTATAACTTAGTTTCTCAATGAGTATATATATTTTTTTGGCAACACATTAAGTACACACACATACATACTAACATAAATATATAATAAAATGTAATATGATTAGCTTAATTCATAGAAATTTTTGTTTCTAAAAGGATCATAACCAATAATTCAAGCCAGAAAAATAAAAAGAAAAGCATAGCCCCCAACATCAATTAATTGATTTTTAGGTGAATATTGTGAATACAAATTGTTTTTAGAAGAATAAGACTTAATTAACTTTTTGATTCAATAAAAAGAAAATCTAACTACATTAATCACACAATTATGAGTATGACTGGGGTGACATATAGTTTACTGTATTTTAATATTTTTACGCTAATGAGTAATTAGACTCTTTTTTATTTTTTAATGATATTTTTTATACAAAGTTTGATACATCAGGCAAGTTATATTTCTTAATTAAAGTAGTTTAATTTTCTTCTTTTAAAAAAATTCAAGTAAAAAAAATTATTTTCTTAATATTCAACTAAAAATCATTTAAACAAAGATATTGGGGTTTTTTTTTTTTAACCCTTTCTTACTTGAATTATTCTGATTATCCTTCCACAACACAAAAGAATTTTATTACTTTAAGCGAATTATATTATATTTTATTATGTATTAATATTAATACACACACTTCTTGAAAAAGAAAGTTAGGGAGCAATGAAACCCTCTTAAGAGGAGACTAATTAAGAGAAGATAATAAAGTCATTTTACCCACATTTTGAAATCTTAAATTGAGTCAATAACTTAATTAGAGATTTATTAAATTTACCAACCTGATTTATAATTTCCTTATTTCAGACAGTTTTATATGGAATTTTCCTAAAATAAAACTAGTCCTACTCTTTGCGAAAGGCCCAAAAAGGCCAACAAATATTCTTTGTTCTTTTTTTTTTTAATTCCAAAAATATTCTTAATATAACAAATCTATCTACTCTTATACTAAGAATTAATGGTCATCCAAAGACCCTAAAGTATTTTACAATGCAATTTTGCCATTAAAGTGTTTTTTCAAGGTGCAATTTTAACCTCACCATTAACTCTTGAGAAAGTCCATGAAGTGATAATGCATGCATTCATCATTTTTTTTTTCAAGTAGCACTTAGCATTCTAAATAATTTGGTAAAAAATCCTAAAAGAATTTTTAGTGCAATTTTTCCTTAAAGTAATTTCTCAGTTACTTTTTTTATCACTCATCTTACATATTCAATTTTAGTATTCATATTTAACAGTTTTAATAATCCATTTAATAATTTTTTAGTAGTCATTTTAGATATTTTTAATAACCAATTTGAATAAGTTTTGAAATATTTTTTTATTATTTGAATTTCAAAAATTTAACTTGTTTTCAAAATATATATATTTTTCAGATGCTACATTGACGAGGTTGAAGCACTTAGAAAAACAAAGACATATATAGGGGCATTTTTGAAGGCTTAAAGAGAAATTTTACCCTTAAACTATTTCACGAGGAGCAATGATTTTTTCTAAACCATTCATTAAAGTAATATTTGAAAGACTTGGCTATCACCCAAGAGGGGGGTGAATGCAAACTGTGATTTATACTGGTTCGGCCCAATCCTTGACCTACGTCCAGTCCCCAAGCTCCACTTGAGATTTTCAATCCACTATCTTCTTTCAACTTGATTACAAGTTCTGTACTTGGAGTAATCCCCTCACTAGGATTCACTCCCCCTTACAAACTGTAATCAATATGTAATACCCTAAAAATCACACTTAGGGTAAATATCAAAAATTGGGAAATATACCTATTGAAAATAGGTGAATATGAGGTCTCAAACACCTTGTATTGAGTTTACCTTGTTGTTAGGGTAATTTCCTTGAAATTAGATAGTTTGCAATTAGGTCCCTAAAACGTTTGAAGATTTGCAAATAGGTCCCTAAACACATTATGGGTTATAAATACCACGTGAAAGCTATAAAAGAAGCAAGTAAAAATCTATTTGAAATAGGGAAGGATATTGTCCCTAATTTAGGTAATTTATTAAGTTACAAACTTGGAGAAATTGTAGAAGAATACCCAAAAAGTAAGGAAAAGACCATAATGCCCCCGTAAATGCTAAGATAATGCAAAGACATGAAAACAAAAATGTCAATACAAAAGTTATGAGGTAATGAGGCATGCTAATTAATAAAATTATCAACTATTGATAAGAAAGTAATTAGGTAATTATTGGCTAATTACTTAAGCATAAGCAAAGGAAATTCATGAATAATGGTGTAAAACCCTAAAATTAGTGATTAATGGCTAAAATTAGTAAAAATATATTTGCTAATTAATTGGAGAATATTGAGAAAAATAAATGAGATTAAGTATTTTTTAAGCCTAAATGCAAATATGGACCAATAGGAAACTTTGTGGAAAAATTATGAAAAATAATTATTAAATAATTAAAAATTATATATTATTAAATAAATAAATTATATAAAAAACGAAAATTAAAGGAAAAATATCAGCTGCATTGACCGAATTTTTGAAACAAAAATAGGATAAAAATTGTTGAGATATTATGATAACTTAGTGTAGAAGTTTTGATTATTATATTATATAATTTATTAAAGTGAAAAATGATGAATAGTAATTTAATAATTAGGAAACGGATCCTATCTAGAGATCTAGGAATGATATTTCCAAAGTCAAGGTAAAATATTGATCAGTGAGTTTTTACCTTCAAGTGACCTCTTCCTAAGTTAATTAGAAGTAGTTAGTGCATTTTCCTAATAAAATGAAATAGGGAAAAATGCGAGATAGGCATATTTTTGGATATGAAGAAAATAAATTCTAACTCAACATCTAGGAATGAGTTTGAATTTATCTGGACATATTTGGAATCGGTGAATTTTTTTGAAGAAGATGATGTTTCCGAAATGCGTTTCATAACCTAGGACCGTCGAACACGTTTTCGAGGAACTTGGATCGACAGTTGGAGCCCTATATGGAACCAAAATTTAGGTTAACTTGGACATTTCTAATAAGTGAGAAAATGTCTTCAAAGTTGTAAATCCAGAATTTTGAGATTTTTCCGAAATTACGCGAATCGGGTACCGATCGGAAATTGGTCCGGAAAGGAGCTAGAATGGACACATGTCATCATGCAATTGGCTCATCTTTGGCTTGGAGAGGGGCAGCACGTTTTGGAGCTTTGTGTGGCCAAGAATCACTCTTCAAAATATTAAAGAGAAAATTACAACTTTGGACCCAAAATTTGAGAAGGGAAAATTACACTTTAGGACCCAAAAATTCTCTATAAATAAGAGGCCTTGCCTCTTGAATTCTCACACCATTCTTCTTGCTCTTGGCCGAATCTAGAGAGAGGATTTTAGTATCGAAGTACCATCAAACGAAGGTACGTCCGCGTACTGTAACACTAATCTGATGTTTAGGGTATGCATGTATGTGCTAGGTGTATTGTATGTGGTAGTTGATAGCTCTGTGATATGTTAGTATACTGTTGATATGTTTACGTTTGCCATGAGCGATATATCTGTATGCTATTAGGCGATATATGTATACATGCTATTGGGCGATATATGTATGCATGCTCTTGGGCGATGAGTGCACATATACTATTGTTGTTATGTTTGTCTGTAGCCTATATACTGTATATGTGAATATGAGGTTAACTGTTACACGAGGTCCGATTGCAATGGACCTCGGCTCTTAACATAGCATCCGGATCGGGAGGACCGAGGACCGAGGAGAGAGGCAAGCGGCCGAGTAGAAGACCCTAGTGAAGACTTTCTTTTGTTGTTCCAGCGGAAGCCTTTCTTTTGTTATATACTTTTGAACCACGCGGTTTCTGTACCGCTGTTGTAACCAGCCAGACTTACGGCGTTTTATATATACATATCAGTTACTCAATCGCTCTGTTGTTCTACTCTGATGATTTTAAATGAAAAAAATTTATACTGCTTGTGAAAAGTTGGGATGTTACACAATACACCTGTTTGATTACACACTCTGCAATCGAAGTAATCCTCTCACTAGGATTCACTCCCCTTACAAGCTGTAATCAACACAATGTGTTTCCCTCTCAAGATCACCCAATCTTGAGTAACTCACAGATATAAAGATAGGATGTTTACAATGAATCTTCTCTCTCTTAGAAGTGAATAGATAAACACTGAAGTACAATACAACTCATTTCACTCTCTATGATATGTAGACATTGAAAATCAGAGAGTAAATGATATGCGAGATCACAAGATAGGCATTCTGAAGATGTAGGTTTGTTCTCTGCGTTTTCTGTCTTCTATTTATAGGCAACTGAATTCACTTCGTTTGAATCATTTGTCTGTTGAAGAATATTACCGTTATGAACAATAACCATTGCAAATCCAATCAGATTTGAATCCATTCGAAATTCTAGCTGTTGGGAGCCTTTATGCATAATTCCCATTTCTGCATAATCTTTATTAGTGGAGACATTTCCGTTTGGAGCGTTCGAATATTTGCCCATGATGCGGTGTTTCTGAAAATAGCTTTAACAAATCATGTCTCATTGCTTTCTGACCGTTTGAGGATAATTATCCTCCTTTCCAGCGAGTTGCCTTTTTTGCTTCGTTTTTGAATGTTTGAATCCATTGGTGAAGCATTACAATTGAGTAGACAACTTCGTTTCTTCAAGTTTTCAATTGGATTCAGTCCTCTTTCGTGTTTCTGAAAATCTGCAGCAAGTTCATCTTCTAGATCTTGATTTCTGTCAAGATTGATGTTCTGTCAAGCTTTAATAATCTGAAACATGTACACAAATGATATAAATAATGTTAAGAAGAAGTATAAGTCATTTGGGTAATTATGTGGATGTTCTTTGATGAGAAACGAGACTTTCGAACCGCTGATTTTCGCATCTGGGACGTGAACTCGAGTTTGCTTAAGTAGGCTCGAGTTTCCCTTTGTTGTTGAAGGCTAAATTCTTCTCTGACTGAGCTAAACTCGAGGGTGTAATTTTTAGGCTCGATTTTGGATGATTTTCGCGACTGGTAGCTCTCTAACCCGCGAACTCGAGCTTGTCAACTAATAGGCTCGAGTTTGCTTCTCTTTATAGCAAATTGTGCAACACCCAGAACAGACTGTCTACTTTCGGGAGCCATATCTCTCTAGTATAAACTCCGTTTTGGTTGGTTCAACTATCTATTGGAAATCCCTTTGAGTCTACTTTCCAATGCCACCGATTTCAGCTAAATTGGATTCTCCGTTTGTGAGATACACTCAAAACATTGAAGGTTGGTCATTTGTGTGACGTGGATTTCACTGTCAACTTCATAAATTCATAGCTCCTTCATTTGAACTCCTTTTGGCTTGAATTATATATCAACATGACGCCTTGGGAGTCTAGTTTCATATGCCACTAGTTTCACCTCAATCCAATATCTGGTTTAGGAGATATCATCGAATTACCAGACGTCGCCCAAGTGAAACACTGAACAGAGGCTGAAATGCTGAAGACCGCTGCAAGCTCGAGTTTGCCAACTTATAGGCTCGAGTTTGGAGTTCCAAACTTGAGGTTTAAGTTCTAAGCTCGAGTTTGCCTTGTCCGAGGCGCCAAAGTTGCTGAGGACATTACGGGCTCGAGTTTGCAAGTTATGAACTCGAGTTTGCCGATCCCGAACCGATTTTTGATGGTTTTAACTCTGAATTGATCCGTTCCAGCTTCCATATGATCTTGGAGACTTCTAGCATCAATATAATAACTTGAATAAAGATATTCTATTGCATTGCAAGTTCTTCATTCTTCAATTTCTTTTCTCCTTCTAGATTATCCCCCAAAATCATTTGATAACTTCTTGCTTTATGATATTCCCATTATATTGTGCAAGAACTTCTTTCTTCGATCTTGATTATTCTCCATAGAGACTTCCAACATCACATATATCAACATATAGTGCAGCTTCTTCTTTCTTTAGTCTCCTTTCTTGATCATTCTCCATTATTAAACTTTGCATCTACATTAAATATAAGAATTAGTCAAAGTAGAAGATAAATCTAGTATGCAACCTTTTTGCTCTTAAGAATGACATCTATATAAGACATCATCAAAACTAATCAAAACTAACAATATTGTCCCTCAAATATTAAAATGGTTGCAATATTACCTTTTGACTAATGAATATTAATATTGACGTTTATCTTTAATTAATTTTAGGTTAAAGAATATTTTTACTCGTAAAGAAACAAGTGACATGATCTAAAGTTAAACAATGTCAAGCAATTGACACTCCTTTTTTATTGAAACATGTAGCATTATGTTTAAGTGTTATATGACTTCTCAACTAATAAGAATTTTAATCAATGATAAAAAATCTATCATTGCGTAATAATGATAAATTAATGATATTACTACATATAAATTACTCCACATTACTAAACCTTAGGATGCTAGTTACTTTTTACGAAAATTATATTTTAGGGGCAAAAAGTTCTTGAAATATATACAAAAATCAACATTGTATGTTGAAGGGCAATATTGCAACGACTTTGACACTAAGAGACGATATTGCTCTGATTCAGTAAATATTTTAAAAAAATCAATGCTAATCTCGAGATAATTCATAAGAAAAATGCCCTTTAACCTCTTTTTAATTATTTTTGGGATTATCCTTTTACTTCCTTCAACGCTCATACAATGGCTTTGCCTAACATCTAATTAACATTAACGGGGGGATTCCTTGGGATACGGAGAAATATATCATTTTTATGTAAAAAAAAAATTATGTAGTCATTTTTGGTCTGAGACTTCGGCTTGTTAACTTGTTTAACTGTTGAAGCAGGAGTTTGATCCAATCATTGTGCAATTTACATACTTACACACAGGGCGGACCCAGAAATTTACTGAAGGGGGCACCATTGGTAGGGGGATTCGGGCGCGCCCGAATTTTTTTAAAGAAAGTTTTAAATGCATTAAAAAACAAAAGAATATAAACAAGAAAAGAAAATAATATCAAAAAAATATTCATGAAATTAAGTGAACACTGATGATATGATAAGAGAGGCAATTATTTTACAAACCTGTCATTTAGAAAAGCAAAGCTAAATGCAGTTACATAAATTACAATGAAGGGTGGGCACTCAATATTTTAATAACAAAAGTATATTACAATGAAAATAATTACAATGTTATCATTCAAGGCCTTATTTTTTGGAATTCCATCACAATTGCCTTATTATCAATGTTATCAAATACATCTTTTTCAATATAAGGCACTAAACATTAAATACCGTTTTGATGTATTAAGGGTGAACATTTAATTTAAAGGTGGACAATCAGTTGTGTGTGTGTGACAATTGCCTTATTATCAATGTTATCAAATACATCTTTTTCAATATAAGGCACTAAACATTAAATACCGTTTTGATGTATTAAGGGTGAACATACAATCAGTTGTGTGTGTGTGTGTGTGTGTGTGTGTGTGTGTGTGTGTGTGTGTGTGTGTGTGTGTGTGTGTGTGTGTGTGTGTGTGTGTGTGTGTGTGTGTGTGTGTGTGTGTGTGTGTGTGTGTGTGTGTGTGTGTGTGTGTGTGTGTGTGTGTGTGTGTGTGTGTGTGTGTGTGTGTGTGTGTGTGTGTGTGTGTGTGTGTGTGTGTGTGTGTGTGTGTGTGTGTGTGTGTGTGTGTGTGTAAAAACATCTCAATTTGGGTGCCCCCTTATACATAACAATTTGGGTCCGCCCATGCATACACATATATGCTTACACATATAACTCTTGCACTACGTTTAGTCATTAATATAAGATCTAATTTTGTAACATCCCAACTTTTCACAAGCAGTATAATTTTTTTTTGTCAGACATCATTTCAAAATCGTCAGAGTAGAGCATCGGAGCATTGAGTAACTGATATGTACATATAAAATGCCGTAAGTCTGGCTGGATACAACAGCGGTACAAAAACCCATGTGGTTCAAAGGTAATATACAACAGAAAGAGATCTTCAACCGAATCTTCTACGTGGCCTGCTTGCTTCTCTTCTCGGCCCTCCGGTCCTCCGAACCCTGAAGCTATAGCTGAGATCCAATTTAGCGCATTGGATCTCAGGTAACGGTTAACCTCATGCTTATAAACAGTATATGTCCAACAGGTATTGCAAATTTTACAACATCGATCAAGCCGGTACATGATCATTAAATAACAACATAAAAATTGTAATAGTGATCTAAGTACGATACCTTAATCACAGTGTGTCTAAGTACGGTTCCATAGACATGGTGCATCTAAGTTCGGTTCCATAGACACGATGCATCTAAGTACGGTTCCATAGATACGGTGCGTCTAAGTACGGTTCCATAGACACGGTGCATATGGCACTGAATAGCATGACCAGGTAAGTGTCTATCATGGGGGCCTCACCGACTTTACGGCGACTATTTGGCTTACCCATATAGACTAGCCTTGCCTTCGGCATCAAACTATTTACACAACATATCAACACATATATACATTCAATAATCATCAGCGTTAGTGTTACAGTACGCGAACGTACCTCCGTTGACGAATGTTGGCAATTCTGGCGGAAACGGCACGTTTTACGAAAAACAGCGAAACGTCCAACAGCAGCACGTCGGACAGCGTAACGGCAGCAGATCAAAGTTCCTGATGTCCTATAAGAGTAATATCACTTTCGTTAGTGATTTGACATCATAACTGGCATTTTAGGTAAAAATTACCATTTTGCCCCTATACCCCTAATTGGCGGAATTTCGCCAGCACTTCGTTACTCTGACTACTTTTCTTCCCAAAAATTCACCAGAACTTCGACGCCATTTTGATTTTCAAAAATAAAGACTAAAATAGCCCTCCCATATGATATCCAATCATACTTGAAAAATTAAAGGCTATTCTAACAAATTCTACCCTTACTTTTGAAAAACTGCAAAGCTTCAACTTTTCGGCGACTCGATCCCTACTATGTTTTTACCTCTGCATATTTTTCAACGCAAACAAGGCCTAAAACAAGAATAGGAATCTCATCACCTACTTCCTAAATCTAACTAACAATTCTACTAACTACCGAACTAAAACTAAGAACTCGAACTTAAAAACTAAAGCCCGAAAGACTTACCCGTTGAAGACTTCTGCAGAACTTCTACAGAGATTCTCTCTCTACTTTCTCACTCTATATTTCGGCTAGAGCAAGAGGAATGGTGTGAGAAATCTCAAGAGGTATGCATGCCTTTATATAGGCAAATTTTGGGCCACTTTGGTAATTTTAACTCCAAATCTTGTAATTTTCTCCTTGACTTTAAACCATGTAAAATCACCCTTAAATGGTGTTTAATTCTGGTACATGGAAGCTAGTTGGTCGACATAAGGAGCTGACTTGGCAGCAATGGATTGGTCAAAGAGTGTTGACTCAACTTGCTTTATGACTCGGTCCGATAGAATTTCCCCGATCGGTGTCCGTTTCGCGAAATCTCAAAATTCTGAATTCATAACTCTGAAGATCTTCTCTTCCTCATCAATAATATCTAATTTAACTTAGATTTTGGTCTCTTATAGGGTTCCAACAGTCCAGTTGAAGTTTTCTCGAAAAACGTGTCCGAACGTGTCCGGTTTCAGAACGCATTTCTGGAATCATCAACTTCTTCAGAAAAATTCACTGATTCCAAATATGTCCAGATAAATTCAAACTCATTCCTAGATGTTGAGTTATAGTTTATTTTCTTAATTTCCCAAAATGTGACTATCAGCATTTTTCCCTATTTCGTCTTATTAGGAAAATGCGCTACAGGCCTCGGAATTGACTTCCGGAAAAGGTCACTTGAAGGTAAAAACTCACTGATCAATATTTTACCATGACTTTGGAATTCCTATTCCTGGTTCTCTAGATAGGATCCGTTTCCTATATTTTCCATTACTATTCACTTCAATAAATTATATATTAAAATAATAAAACCTAAACTTGTACACTAAGTTTGCTTTGATATTTTTAATCAACTCTTATCCTCAATTCTACCCAACAATTCGGCTGGCCCATTTTTTATTTATTTCGTTTTTTTTTAAATTAATTATTTAATTAATTAAATAATAATTATTATTTTTTTACATAATTTTTACAAAATTTTCCTATTGGTCTATTCTTGCATTTAGGCTTAAAAATACCTAAACTCAACTATTTTTCTCCAAAATTTCCAATTAATTAGTAAATATACTTTTACTAATTTTAAACCAAAAACCACTAATTTTAGGGTTTTACATAATTATTACTGAATTTCCTTTGCTTATGCTTAAGTAATTAGCCAGTATTTACCTAATTACTTAATTATCACTTGTTGATAATTTTCTTAATTAGAATACCTCATTATCTTCATATTCTTCTATAAACATTAGTATTTTCATGCCTCTTGCATTTTTATAAATTACGAGGGTATTATGGTCATTTCACTTATTTTTGAATATTTTCCAACAATTTCTCCAAGTTTGTAACTTATTAAGTTACCTAAATTAGGGACAATATCCTTCCCTATTTCAAATAAATTTTTACTTGCTTCTTTTATAGCTTTCACAATTTTCTAAGTATTTATGTCCCTTAGGGGCATTTCCGTCATTTGGCACTTTGGCCCTTAAATTCTCTAATTTCCAAGAGTTTTTCCCTTAGAAAAATATACTATATTATCACAAGTCTCGAGATTATATACTTTCTTACCAAAAATACCCCTTTCATTTATCGGGGTATTACAAATTTTGAATACAAATTTTACATTACAATATTTTAGATTTGGGTAAGCGTGGGATTAGTTAACTCAACAAAAGTAAACTTGAAATTGAAAAGATTAATATTTCCTCTATCCTTAAATATAAGCTTTAAATAACCATTTTTTTATTTATATAGAAATTAGTTAAAAGTAGTTAAAATTAATAAATATGTAAGTAATATATTTTTTCCAACCATACCTACCTTTTTAATTAATGTAATTCGCAAACAGTTACTAATCAAAAAAATATGCATTATATACATACAGTCAACAACAGAAGGATAAAAACCCACAAGAGCCCCCGCTTTCTCTCTCTTCTTGATTTTTCTCCATCTTCTCTCCTGCTCTTCCATCTTCTCGCCTTGCTCCATCGCCGGTGGCTTGTGTCTTACATACAAGCCGCCGACGAGCTCCATTTTCTTAGGCCACAGACAAGTCCGAGTGGTAGTTTGGTGTCCAGATCTTGGATCTGCGATCCTGGTGTTTTGGAGTCCAGATCTTTGAGCCATGGTCCTCTCCCTCAGAGTTATGTCGATGTGGCCTTCCCTCGTTCTTGTGGCGAGTCATCTCCTCTTCTTCTTCAGATCTGATCTGTAGAGGTGAGAGTTATCTGCTTTGTTTTTCCTTTTTTGTGTTTCTGGGTTTCGTGGAGGTGTTTTTGGCTCAGGAAATAAGCAGATCTGTTAGATCTGTGTTCGAATCCTCTTGGTTGGATGGTTTTTTGAGCGTTTTTAGATCTGATTATCACTTGATAACTCAGATCTGCGTTCTTGGGGGTAGATCTAAAGAGGAGTTATTTGGTATGTGGCCTAGATTACCAGATCTGTTTCAACAATATAATGGAGCATAAGTGTTTTTCAGGACATCATGGGTCTTCTTCCGTCTCAACTGAGGAGGCTGCTCTTGTTCATGATTCTACTTCTATGCTTAATTATTTTATGAATGATGGTGATTTGGCTGTTTGGTTTTTGTATTTCTTGTATTTTGTTGGTTTGGATTTGGCTTTAGTTGAATCCTTATATTGTAATATGTTTGTTGCTTAATATATATATAATTTCCGATAAAAAAAAAAACAACAGAAGGATAAAATTGGAAAAAAACAATAAATGATGAGATAAAACTAAAACGAAGCTTATATTTTATTACGAACCTATATATTCGCAATTTTGAAACTTATATTTAGAAACGGATGGAGTGAATTTTTAATAAGATTCAAATCTTAAAGAAATGTGCTCGTGCATGTATTAAAAATCTCTGAAACCGGTTTGCAGAGAGAAGCAAAACCGGAGGCCATGCATACACATCATGAGACCCTTATACTTTAAGATCGCTCTCATTTTTTTTCCACAACCGCTACTAAAAAAAAAAAAAAAAAGCCTGGCAAGCTAGCTAGCTATATAGAGAGGCTTTGTGATAGGACCTTTTAAGCAAAAAGGGCCAAAGCTTAGGAAATTAACTAAATTAAACTGAATTAAACAAACTGATCTCTTCTTCCTTTCATTAAACAAATCATTCTCCTTAAATAGGAGCAGCAAAGCGACACCAACTAACATCATTAACACTAACTTAGGATTCCACTAAGACCACTAAGAGCACGTAGCAATACATGGCTAGAAACTAGGATACTTGAGCAGTTGAGCAGACATTAACTTAGCAAAATGAATAATAATAATAATAATAACAAACAAACTACAACATAGGAAAAGAATAACAGTAAGCTACAAAATAGGAAGTTTCCCACGTTCTCATAGCTATCCAAATGCATTCACGATGAAGTGATCGTGGTCGTATCACTTTGTCTCAGACATTATAGATACTTAAACTTGGTCATCATCAAGTCGTTCATAATTATAGTCAGCTGTATTATATTATATGAGCAGCTAGCATCATATTCATATATAGGGGCTGCATGATTCGTCGCAGAAGTCAGTAATGTCAGAGCAATGACACTGTGGAGGATTGGACCTCGTACAAAGACATTCTGCATTTTCTAGTAGTGGGTTGCTTTGTTAGAAGCCCAACAAAATAATGCACAAAACTCATGTGATATCTAGATTAAAGAATTCACTTAAAAAAAAAATACCATGTGACAAACAAGAAACATTCAAGGAGCATCTAGAAAGTGTCTTTATATATTCATTCTGATTTAATTTCGTTTTTAATAAGTTTCCCTTTTTTTTTATTTCCCTTGAATAAGGCTTTTTGTTCAATGATTGTTCTAGAAGACTTTATCTTAATTTCCTGTTTGTAGGTAGCTGACTTATTTTTGCAGTTTAAGTATTGTGCTATTTTCTTTTGTTATAAATGAGGTCAACCAAGTTAATCAATCATAATTGAGATGTCATTTATTGCATTTAAGACAAGGGTTTTAGTTCTAGAGTGTTCTATGGTTGCTTGCATTTTTGTACTTAAATTTTGGATTTGAATGAAAAGGATTTGAAAATTATATTTCTCTTGTGTGAGCATTGTTTTGCATCATTGTGTTCTCGTGCGAATACTCTAACAATATCAAGCGTTGATAATCTTTGTAGTATTTTCATAACCAAGGTTGTAAGAGATAGAATTTCCTAAGGTCTTACCTTTGATCATCAATATAAATTTGTACTTATTTTCTAGCCGATCCATTCCAACCATCATAGCATATATGAGTCTAGCTACCAAAACATAAATTGATGCTTATTAATTTCACAGCGAGATGGAGGAGGTGTAAGATTAGTAGGGTTTTTTTTTTTTTTTTTTTAAAGAAAATATATTGGGGAGTTTCATGCTTATTTTAGTGAGAATTCAAACATTAATTCATTATATTGTAAGAGAATAACTTTTTCTATTAGACCAACTCTTATTAGTACCAATTCATTATTTGAGTTGAGACTTGAGACACAATCCTTCTTCTTGGGCTTAGGCCATCTTTACACCCATAAAATAAAGAGAAAATCTCATATAAAATTGTCTAAAATAATAAAATTTCTAATCAAGTTATTAAACCCAACAAATCCCTAATTAAATTATTGACACAATATGCGATTTCTAAATGAGTAAGATGACTTTATTGCCATCCTAGTCTCCTCTATGCTCTTCAAAAAGTTTCATTGCTCTATTTTTTCCAATTAGAGTTTCATTGCTCTATAACTTAGTTTCTCAATGAGTATATATATTTTTTTGGCAACACATTAAGTACACACACATACATACTAACATAAATATATAATAAAATGTAATATGATTAGCTTAATTCATAGAAATTTTTGTTTCTAAAAGGATCATAACCAATAATTCAAGCCAGAAAAAATAAAAAGAAAAGCATAGCCCCCAACATCAATTAATTGATTTTTAGGTGAATATTGTGAATACAAATTGTTTTTAGAAGAATAAGACTTAATTAACTTTTTGATTCAATAAAAAGAAAATCTAACTACATTAATCACACAATTATGAGTATGACTGGGGTGACATATAGTTTACTGTATTTTAATATTTTTACGCTAATGAGTAATTAGACTCTTTTTATTTTTTAATGATATTTTTTATACAAAGTTTGATACATCAGGCAAGTTATATTTCTTAATTAAAGTAGTTTAATTTTCTTCTTTTAAAAAAATTCAAGTAAAAAAAATTATTTTCTTAATATTCAACTAAAAATCATTTAAACAAAGATATTGGGGTTTTTTTTTTTTAACCCTTTCTTACTTGAATTATTCTGATTATCCTTCCACAACACAAAAGAATTTTATTACTTTAAGCGAATTATATTATATTTTATTATGTATTAATATTAATACACACACTTCTTGAAAAAGAAAGTTAGGGAGCAATGAAACCCTCTTAAGAGGAGACTAATTAAGAGAAGATAATAAAGTCATTTTACCCACATTTTGAAATCTTAAATTGAGTCAATAACTTAATTAGAGATTTATTAAATTTACCAACCTGATTTATAATTTCCTTATTTCAGACAGTTTTATATGGAATTTTCCTAAAATAAAACTAGTCCTACTCTTTGCGAAAGGCCCAAAAAGGCCAACAAATATTCTTTGTTCTTTTTTTTTTTAATTCCAAAAATATTCTTAATATAACAAATCTATCTACTCTTATACTAAGAATTAATGGTCATCCAGCACCCTAAAGTATTTTACAATGCAATTTTGCCATTAAAGTGTTTTTTCAAGGTGCAATTTTAACCTCACCATTAACTCTTGAGAAAGTCCATGAAGTGATAATGCATGCATTCATCATTTTTTTTTTCAAGTAGCACTTAGCATTCTAAATAATTTGGTAAAAAATCCTAAAAGAATTTTTAGTGCAATTTTTCCTTAAAGTAATTTCTCAGTTACTTTTTTTATCACTCATCTTACATATTCAATTTTAGTATTCATATTTAACAGTTTTAATAATCCATTTAATAATTTTTTAGTAGTCATTTTAGATATTTTTAATAACCAATTTGAATAAGTTTTGAAATATTTTTTTATTATTTGAATTTCAAAAATTTAACTTGTTTTCAAAATATATATATTTTTTCAGATGCTACATTGACGAGGTTGAAGCACTTAGAAAAACAAAGACATATATAGGGGCATTTTTGAAGGCTTAAAGAGAAATTTTACCCTTAAACTATTTCACGAGGAGCAATGATTTTTTCTAAACCATTCATTAAAGTAATATTTGAAAGACTTGGCTATCACCCAAGAGGGGGGTGAATGCAAACTGTGATTTATACTGGTTCGGCCCAATCCTTGACCTACGTCCAGTCCCCAAGCTCCACTTGAGATTTTCAATCCACTATCTTCTTTCAACTTGATTACAAGTTCTGTACTTGGAGTAATCCCCTCACTAGGATTCACTCCCCCTTACAAACTGTAATCAATATGTAATACCCTAAAAATCACACTTAGGGTAAATATCAAAAATTGGGAAATATACCTATTGAAAATAGGTGAATATGAGGTCTCAAACACCTTGTATTGAGTTTACCTTGTTGTTAGGGTAATTTCCTTGAAATTAGATAGTTTGCAATTAGGTCCCTAAAACGTTTGAAGATTTGCAAATAGGTCCCTAAACACATTATGGGTTATAAATACCCCGTGAAAGCTATAAAAGAAGCAAGTAAAAATCTATTTGAAATAGGGAAGGATATTGTCCCTAATTTAGGTAATTTATTAAGTTACAAACTTGGAGAAATTGTAGAAGAATACCCAAAAAGTAAGGAAAAGACCATAATGCCCCCGTAAATGCTAAGATAATGCAAAGACATGAAAACAAAAATGTCAATACAAAAGTTATGAGGTAATGAGGCATGCTAATTAATAAAATTATCAACTATTGATAAGAAAGTAATTAGGTAATTATTGGCTAATTACTTAAGCATAAGCAAAGGAAATTCATGAATAATGGTGTAAAACCCTAAAATTAGTGATTAATGGCTAAAATTAGTAAAAATATATTTGCTAATTAATTGGAGAATATTGAGAAAAATAAATGAGATTAAGTATTTTTTAAGCCTAAATGCAAATATGGACCAATAGGAAACTTTGTGGAAAAATTATGAAAAATAATTATTAAATAATTAAAAATTATATATTATTAAATAAATAAATTATATAAAAAACGAAAATTAAAGGAAAAATATCAGCTGCATTGACCGAATTTTTGAAACAAAAATAGGATAAAAATTGTTGAGATATTATGATAACTTAGTGTAGAAGTTTTGATTATTATATTATATAATTTATTAAAGTGAAAAATGATGAATAGTAATTTAATAATTAGGAAACGGATCCTATCTAGAGATCTAGGAATGATATTTCCAAAGTCAAGGTAAAATATTGATCAGTGAGTTTTTACCTTCAAGTGACCTCTTCCGGAAGTTAATTCCGAGGCCGTTAGTGCATTTTCCTAATAAAATGAAATAGGGAAAAATGCAGATAGGCATATTTTTGGATATGAAGAAAATAAATTCTAACTCAACATCTAGGAATGAGTTTGAATTTATCTGGACATATTTGGAATCAGTGAATTTTTTTGAAGAAGATGATGTTTCCAGAAATGCGTTTCATAACCGGACCCGTACGAACACGTTTTTCGAGGAACTTCAGACTGACAGTTGGAGCCCTATATGGAACCAAAATTTAGGTTAACTTGGACATTTCTAATAAGTGAGAAAATGTCTTCAAAGTTGTAAATCCAGAATTTTGAGATTTTTCCGAAATTACGCGAATCGGGTACCGATCGGGGAATTGGTGCGGAAAGGAGCTAGAATGGACACATGTCATCATGCAATTGGCTCATCTTTGGCTTGGAGAGGGGGCAGCACGTTTTGGAGCTTTGTGTGGCCAAGAATCACTCTTCAAAATATTAAAGAGAAAATTACAACTTTGGACCCAAAATTTGAGAAGGGAAAATTACACTTTAGGACCCAAAAATTCTCTATAAATAAGAGGCCTTGCCTCTTGAATTCTCACACCATTCTTCTTGCTCTTGGCCGAATCTAGAGAGAGGATTTTAGTATCGAAGTACCATCAAACGAAGGTACGTCCGCGTACTGTAACACTAATCTGATGTTTAGGGTATGCATGTATGTGCTAGGTGTATTGTATGTGGTAGTTGATAGCTCGTGATATGTTAGTATACTTGTTGATATGTTTACGTTTGCCATGAGCGATATATCTGTATGCTATTAGGCGATATATGTATACATGCTATTGGGCGATATATGTATGCATGCTCTTGGGCGATGAGTGCACATATACTATTGTTGTTATGTTTGTCTGTAGCCTATATACTGTATATGTGAATATGAGGTTAACCGTTACTCCGAGGTCCGATTGCAATGGACCTCGGCTCTTAACATAGCATCCGGATCGGGAGGACCGAGGACCGAGGAGAGAGGCAAGCAGCCCGAGTAGAAGACCCGGCTGAAGACTTTCTTTTTGTTGTTCTAGCGGAAGCCTTTCTTTTGTTATATACTTTAGAACCACGCGGTTTCTATACCGCTGTTGTAACCAGCCAGACTTACGGCGTTTTATATATACATATCAGTTACTCAATCGCTCTGTTGTTCTACTCTGATGATTTTAAATGAAAAAAATTTATACTGCTTGTGAAAAGTTGGGATGTTACACAATACACCTGTTTGATTACACACTCTGCAATCGAAGTAATCCTCTCACTAGGATTCACTCCTTACAAGCTGTAATCAACACAATGTGTTTCCTCTCAAGATCACCCAATCTTGAGTAACTCACAGATATAAAGATAGGATGTTTACAATGAATCTTCTCTCTCTTAGAAGTGAATAGATAAACACTGAAGTACAATACAACTCATTTCACTCTCTATGATATGTAGACATTGAAAATCAGAGAGTAAATGATATGCAGATCACAGTATAGGCATTCTGGAGATGTAGGTTTGTTCTCTGCGTTTTCTGTCTTCTATTTATAGGCAACTGAATTCACTTCGTTTGAATCATTTGTCTGTTGAAGAATATTACCGTTATGAACAATAACCATTGCAAATCCAATCAGATTTGAATCCATTCGAAATTCTAGCTGTTGGGAGCCTTTCTGCATAATTCTCATTTCTGCATAATCTTTATTAGCTGGAGACATTTCCGTTTGGAGCGTTCTGAATATTTGCCCATGATGCGGTGTTTCCTAAAATAGCTTTAACAAATCATGTCTCGTTGCTTTCTGACCGTTTGAGGATAATTATCCTCCTTTCCAAATGAGTTGCCTTTTTGCTTCGTTTTTGAATGTTTGAATCCATTGGTGAAGCATTACAATTGAGTAGACAACTTCGTTTCTTCAAGTTTTCAATTGGATTCAGTCCTCTTTCGTGTTTCTGAAAATCTGCAGCAAGTTCATCTTCTAGATCTTGATTTCTGTCAAGATTGATGTTCTGTCAAGCTTTAATAATCTGAAACATGTACACAAATGATATAAATAATGTTAAGAAGAAGTATAAGTCATTTGGGTAATTATGTGGATGTTCTTTGATGAGAAACGAGACTTTCGAACTGCTGATTTTCTGCATCTGGGACGTGAACTCGAGTTTGCTTAAGTAGGCTCGAGTTTCCCTTTGTTGTTGAAGGCTAAATTCTTCTCTGACTGAGCTAAACTCGAGGGTGTAATTTTTAGGCTCGATTTTGGATGATTTTCGCGACCTGGTAGCTCTCTGTAACCCGCGAACTCGAGCTTGTCAACTAATAGGCTCGAGTTTGCTTCTCTTTATAGCAAATTGTGCAACACCCAGAACAGACTGTCTACTTTCGGGAGCCATATCTCTCTAGTATAAACTCCGTTTTGGTTGGTTCAACTATCTATTGGAAATCCCTTTGAGTCTACTTTCCAATGCCACCGATTTCAGCTAAATTGGATTCTCCGTTTGTGAGATACACTCAAAACATTGAAGGTTGGTCATTTGTGTGACGTGGATTTCACTGTCAACTTCATAAATTCATAGCTCCTTCATTTGAACTCCTTTTGGCTTGAATTATATATCAACATGACGCCTTGGGAGTCTAGTTTCATATGCCACTAGTTTCACCTCAATCCAATATCTGGTTTAGGAGATATCATCGAATTACCAGACGTCGCCCAAGTGAAACACTGAACAGAGGCTGAAATGCTGAAGACCGCTGCAAGCTCGAGTTTGCCAACTTATAGGCTCGAGTTTGGAGTTCCAAACCTGAGGTTTAAGTTCTAAGCTCGAGTTTGCCTTGTCCAGAGGCGCCAGAGTTGCTGAGGACATTACAGGCTCGAGTTTGCAAGTTATGAACTCGAGTTTGCTGATCCTGGAACTGATTTTTGATGGTTTTAACTCTGAATTGATCCGTTCCAGCTTCCATATGATCTTGGAGACTTCTAGCATCAATATAATAACTTGAATAAAGATATTCTATTGCATTGCAAGTTCTTCATTCTTCAATTTCTTTTCTCCTTCTAGATTATCCCCCAAAATCATTTGATAACTTCTTGCTTTATGATATTCCCATTATATTGTGCAAGAACTTCTTTCTTCGATCTTGATTATTCTCCATAGAGACTTCCAACATCACATATATCAACATATAGTGCAGCTTCTTCTTTCTTTAGTCTCCTTTCTTGATCATTCTCCATTATTAAACTTTGCATCTACATTAAATATAAGAATTAGTCAAAGTAGAAGATAAATCTAGTATGCAACCTTTTTGCTCTTAAGAATGACATCTATATAAGACATCATCAAAACTAATCAAAACTAACAATATTGTCCCTCAAATATTAAAATGGTTGCAATATTACCTTTTGACTAATGAATATTAATATTGACGTTTATCTTTAATTAATTTTAGGTTAAAGAATATTTTTACTCGTAAAGAAACAAGTGACATGATCTAAAGTTAAACAATGTCAAGCAATTGACACTCCTTTTTTATTGAAACATGTAGCATTATGTTTAAGTGTTATATGACTTCTCAACTAATAAGAATTTTAATCAATGATAAAAAATCTATCATTGCGTAATAATGATAAATTAATGATATTACTACATATAAATTACTCCACATTACTAAACCTTAGGATGCTAGTTACTTTTTTACGAAAATTATATTTTAGGGGCAAAAAGTTCTTGAAATATATACAAAAATCAACATTGTATGTTGAAGGGCAATATTGCAACGACTTTGACACTAAGAGACGATATTGCTCTGATTCAGTAAATATTTTAAAAAAATCAATGCTAATCTCGAGATAATTCATAAGAAAAATGCCCTTTAACCTCTTTTTAATTATTTTTGGGATTATCCTTTTACTTCCTTCAACGCTCATACAATGGCTTTGCCTAACATCTAATTAACATTAACGGGGGGATTCCTTGGGATACGGAGAAATATATCATTTTTATGTAAAAAAAAAATTATGTAGTCATTTTTGGTCTGAGACTTCGGCTTGTTAACTTGTTTAACTGTTGAAGCAGGAGTTTGATCCAATCATTGTGCAATTTACATACTTACACACAGGGCGGACCCAGAAATTTACTGAAGGGGGCACCATTGGTAGGGGGATTCGGGGGCAGCGCCCCCGAATTTTTTTTTTAAAGAAAGTTTTAAATGCATTAAAAAACAAAAGAATATAAACAAGAAAAGAAAATAATATCAAAAAAATATTCATGAAATTAAGTGAACACTGATGATATGATAAGAGAGGCAATTATTTTACAAACATGTCATTTAGAAAAGCAAGGCTAAATGCAGTTACATAAATTACAATGAAGGGTGGGCACTCAATATTTTAATAACAAAAGTATATTACAATGAAAATAATTACAATGTTATCATTCAAGGCCTTATTTTTTGGAATTCCATCACAATTGCCTTATTATCAATGTTATCAAATACATCTTTTTCAATATAAGGCACTAAACATTAAATACCGTTTTGATGTATTAAGGGTGAACATTTAATTTAAAGGTGGACAATCAGTTGTGTGTGTGTGACAATTGCCTTATTATCAATGTTATCAAATACATCTTTTTCAATATAAGGCACTAAACATTAAATACCGTTTTGATGTATTAAGGGTGAACATACAATCGTGTGTGTGTGTGTGTGTGTGTGTGTGTGTGTGTGTGTGTGTGTGTGTGTGTGTGTGTGTGTGTGTGTGTGTGTGTGTGTGTGTGTGTGTGTGTGTGTGTGTGTGTGTGTGTGTGTGTGTGTGTGTGTGTGTGTGTGTGTGTGTGTGTGTGTGTGTGTGTGTGTGTGTGTGTGTGTGTGTGTGTGTGTGTGTGTGTGTGTGTGTGTGTGTGTGTGTGTGTGTGTGTGTGTGTGTGTGTGTGTGTGTTAAAAAACATCTCAATTTGGGTGCCCCCCTTATACATAACCTGGGTCCGCCCATGCTTACACATATATATTAACTCTTGCACTACGTTTAGTCATTAATATAAGATCTAATTTTGTAACATCCCAACTTTTCACAAGCAGTATAATTTTTTTTTGTCAGACATCATTTCAAAATCGTCAGAGTAGAGCATCGGAGCATTGAGTAACTGATATGTACATATAAAATGCCGTAAGTCCGCTGGATACAACAATGGTACAAAACCCATGTGGTTCAAAGGTAATATACAACAGAAAGAGATCTTCAACCGAATCTTCTACGTGGCCTGCTTGCTTCTCTTCTCGGCCCTCCGGTCCTCCGAACCCTGAAGCTATAGCTGAGATCCAATTTAGCGCATTGGATCTCAGGTAACGGTTAACCTCATGCTTATAAACAGTATATGTCCAACAGGTATTGCAAATTTTACAACATCGATCAAGCCGGTACATGATCATTAAATAACAACATAAAAACTGTAATAGTGATCTAAGTACGATACCTTAATCACAGTGTGTCTAAGTACGGTTCCATAGACATGGTGCATCTAAGTTCGGTTCCATAGACACGATGCATCTAAGTACGGTTCCATAGATACGGTGCGTCTAAGTACGGTTCCATAGACACGGTGCATATGGCACTGAATAGCATGACCAGGTAAGTGTCTATCATGGGGGCCTCACCGACTTTACGGCGACTATTTGGCTTACCCATATAGACTAGCCTTGCCTTCGGCATCAAACTATTTACACAACATATCAACACATATATACATTCAATAATCATCAGCGTTAGTGTTACAGTACGCGAACGTACCTCCGTTGACGAATGTTGGCAATTCTGGCGGAAACGGCACGTTTTACGAAAAACAGCGAAACGTCCAACAGCGGCACGTCGGACAGCGTAACGGCAGCAGATCAAAGTTCCTGATGTCCTATAAGAGTAATATCACTTTAGTTAGTAATTTGACATCATAACTGGCATTTTAGGTAAAAATTACCATTTTGCCCCTATACCCCTAATTGGCGGAATTTCGCCAGCACTTCGTTACTCTGACTACTTTTCTTCCCAAAAATTCACCAGAACTTCGACGCCATTTTGATTTTCAAAAATAAAGACTAAAATAGCCCTCCCATATGATATCCAATCATACTTGAAAAATTAAAGGCTATTCTAACAAATTCTACCCTTACTTTTGAAAAACTAAAACTAAGAACTCGAACTTAAAAACTAAAGCCCGAAAGACTTACCCGTTGAAGACTTCTGCACAATTTTGCCCAGAGCTTCTCTCTCTACTTTCTCACTCTATATTTCGGCTAGAGCAAGAGGAATGGTGTGAGAAATCTCAAGAGGTATGCATGCCTTTATATAGGCAAATTTTGGGCCACTTTGGTAATTTTAACTCCAAATCTTGTAATTTTCTCCTTGACTTTAAACCATGTAAAATCACCCTTAAATGGTGTTTAATTCTGGTACATGGAAGCTAGTTGGTCGACATAAGGAGCTGACTTGGCAGCAATGGATTGGTCAAAGAGTGTTGACTCAACTTGCTTTATGACTCGGTCCGATAGAATTTCCCCGATCGGTGTCCGTTTCGCGAAATCTCAAAATTCTGAATTCATAACTCTGAAGATCTTCTCTTCCTCATCAATAATATCTAATTTAACTTAGATTTTGGTCTCTTATAGGGTTCCAACAGTCCAGTTGAAGTTTTCTCGAAAAACGTGTCCGAACGTGTCCGGTTTCAGAACGCATTTCTGGAATCATCAACTTCTTCAGAAAAATTCACTGATTCCAAATATGTCCAGATAAATTCAAACTCATTCCTAGATGTTGAGTTATAGTTTATTTTCTTAATTTCCCAAAATGTGACTATCAGCATTTTTCCCTATTTCGTCTTATTAGGAAAATGCGCTACAGGCCTCGGAATTGACTTCCGGAAAAGGTCACTTGAAGGTAAAAACTCACTGATCAATATTTTACCATGACTTTGGAATTCCTATTCCTGGTTCTCTAGATAGGATCCGTTTCCTATATTTTCCATTACTATTCACTTCAATAAATTATATATTAAAATAATAAAACCTAAACTTGTACACTAAGTTTGCTTTGATATTTTTAATCAACTCTTATCCTCAATTCTACCCAACAATTCGGCTGGCCCATTTTTTATTTATTTCGTTTTTTTTTAAATTAATTATTTAATTAATTAAATAATAATTATTATTTTTTTACATAATTTTTACAAAATTTTCCTATTGGTCTATTCTTGCATTTAGGCTTAAAAATACCTAAACTCAACTATTTTTCTCCAAAATTTCCAATTAATTAGTAAATATACTTTTACTAATTTTAAACCAAAAACCACTAATTTTAGGGTTTTACATAATTATTACTGAATTTCCTTTGCTTATGCTTAAGTAATTAGCAGTATTTACCTAATTACTTAATTATCACTTGTTGATAATTTTCTTAATTAGAATACCTCATTATCTTCATATTCTTCTATAAACATTAGTATTTTCATGCCTCTTGCATTTTTATAAATTACGAGGGTATTATGGTCATTTCACTTATTTTTGAATATTTTCCAACAATTTCTCCAAGTTTGTAACTTATTAAGTTACCTAAATTAGGGACAATATCCTTCCCTATTTCAAATAAATTTTTACTTGCTTCTTTTATAGCTTTCACAATTTTCTAAGTATTTATGTCCCTTAGGGGCATTTCCGTCATTTGACACTTTGGCCCTTAAATTCTCTAATTTCCAAGAGTTTTTCCCTTAGAAAAATATACTATATTATCACAAGTCTCGAGATTATATACTTTCTTACCAAAAATACCCCTTTCATTTATCGGGGTATTACAAATTTTGAATACAAATTTTACATTACAATATTTTAGATTTGGGTAAGCGTGGGATTAGTTAACTCAACAAAAGTAAACTTGAAATTGAAAAGATTAATATTTCCCTCTATCCTTAAATATAAGCTTTAAATAACCATTTTTTTATTTATATAGAAATTAGTTAAAAGTAGTTAAAATTAATAAATATGTAAGTAATATATTTTTTCCAACCATACCTACCTTTTTAATTAATGTAATTCGCAAACAGTTACTAATCAAAAAAATATGCATTATATACATACAGTCAACAACAGAAGGATAAAAACCCACAAGAGCCCCGCTTTCTCTCTCTTCTTGATTTTCTCCATCTTCTCTCCCGCTCTTCCATCTTCTCGCCTTGCTACATCGCCGGTGGCTTGTGTCTTACATACAAGCCGCCGACGAGCTCCATTTTCTTAGGCCACAGACAAGTCCGAGTGGTAGTTTGGTGTCCAGATCTTGGATCTGCGATCCTGGTGTTTTGGAGTCCAGATCTTTGAGCCATGGTCCTCTCCCTCAGAGTTATGTCAGATGTGGCCTTCCCTCGTTCTTGTGGCGAGTCCTCTCCTCTTCTTCTTCAGATCTGATCTGTAGAGGTGAGAGTTATCTGCTTTGTTTTTCCTTTTTTGTGTTTCTGGGTTTCGTGGAGGTGTTTTTGGCTCAGGAAATAAGCGGATCTGTTAGATCGTGTTCGAATCCTCTTGGTTGGATGGTTTTTTGAGCGTTTTTAGATCTGATTATCACTTGATAACTCAGATCTGCGTTCTTGGGGGCAGATCTAAAGAGGAGTTATTTGGTGTGTGGCCTAGATTACCAGATCTGTTTCAGCAATGGAGCATAAGTGTTTTTCAGGACATCATGGGTCTTCTTCCGTCTCAGGTTGGGTTTTCTGTGTTCCTTTTCTCAATATGGGGATCTGTATTGAGGACCTGTTCAGCTGTTCTTGTTGCAGCTCTTGCTTATAAGAAGGTGTGCCTGTTTGGGTGGGTCTTACAACCAACACTTTCTTGCTTGTCACTTCCAACCTTGGATACTGAGGAGGCTTTGCTCTTGTTCATGATTCTACTTCTATGCTTAATTATTTTATGAATGATGGTGATTTGGTCGTTTGGTTTTTGTATTTCTTGTATTTTGTTGGTTTGGATTTGGCTTTAGTTGAATCCTTATATTGTAATATGTTTGTTGCTTAATATATATATAATTTCCGATAAAAAAAAAACAACAGAAGGATAAAATTGGAAAAAAACAATAAATGATGAGATAAAACTAAAACGAAGCTTATATTTTATTACGAACCTATATATTCGCAATTTTGAAACTTATATTTAGAAACGGATGGAGTGAATTTTTAATAAGATTCAAATCTTAAAGAAATGTGCTCGTGCATGTATTAAAAATCTACAGAAACCAGTTTGCAGAGAGAAGCAAAACTGGAGGCCATGCATACACATCATGAGACCCTTATACTTTAAGATCGCTCTCATTTTTTTTCCACAACCGCTACTAAAAAAAAAAAAAAAAAAGCCTGGCAAGCTAGCTAGCTATATAGAGAGGCTTTGTGATAGGACCTTTTAAGCAAAAAGGGCCAAAGCTTAGGAAATTAACTAAATTAAACTGAATTAAACAAACCGATCTCTTCTTCCTTTCATTAAACAAATCATTCTCCTTAAATAGGAGCAAGAAAGCGACACCAACTAACATCATTAACACTAACTTAGGATTCCACTAAGACCACTAAGAGCACGTAGCAATACATGGCTAGAAACTAGGATACTTGAGCAGTTGAGCGAGACATTAACTTAGCAAAATGAATAATAATAATAATAATAACAAACAAACTACAACATAGGAAAAGAATAACAGTAAGCTACAAAATAGGAAGTTTCCCACGTTCTCATAGCTATCCAAATGCATTCACGATGAAGTGATCGTGGTCGTATCATTTTCCCACCCGTTGGGAAAACGAACCTTGTCCTCAAGGTTCGGGATATCTTCATCGTTGCTGGGTACTAAATTGGGTAATGGTCCAGGTGATTCGGGGTCGACGGTGGTTTGGATTTTCCAAAGATGGGTCAAGATCAGGAGTGGTGGTGGTGATGTCGCTCAAAAGGAGGAGGGTGGTGGGGTTTTGCATCCGTGAGTACGGGTAAAGGGCTCGTCACAATTGAAGCAAAGTCCCAGTTCTCGTCGTCTTTGCATAGGTAGTGAAGGAAGGGTGAGCTGGGGTTGTGGGGGGTACGACTGCAGGGTTGGGGCGAGGGAAGGAGATGCGTCGGCTAGTTTTTCTTCCTGGAGCTTAGCTAGTCCTTGAGCTTCAATAATTGTCGTGGGGCGGAGGGCTTGAACTTCTCGACGTATGTGAGGTTGGAGGCCGGAGATGAAGTTGTGCAGGAGGAAGGGTGTCGGAAGGTCGGTGGTACGATTAGCTAAGGCCTCATATTCGGTCACATAGGCTGATACAGTTGATGTTTGGGTGAGCTTGGCAAGGGCACCCATATGGCTGGTGTACGGTGAGTCCCCAAATCGAGTTTCCATGCTTTGTGTAAATGCATCCCAAGTATGAAATGGGGTATTGTTAAAAGTCCATTGGTACCAAGCGAGAGCCGGGCCATCCATATGGAAGGATGCTATCTGTAGGCGTTGAGGAGGTGGGGTTTGATGGAAATGGAAAAACTGTGTGGCCTTGAAAATCCAACCTCGTGGGTCATTTCCATCGAAGCGTGGGAAGTCAAGCTTGAAGGGGCGTGGTTGGGGCGGCGGCGGCAATGGGTTGTTGGGTGGTGGTGGTAGGCGAGGGACTTGGTTGAAACGCTCAGTCAATACAGTGATATTGGTGGAGAGAGTTTGGAGTTGGTCAGTGATGAGGGTGGTTTGGTCGGATAGGTAGTCCATCCGAGTGTTGGCTTGAGTCGATACTTCTCGTAGGCGAGCCTCTAACCGGTCATTGGTCTCAGCTAGGACTTCCTCGAGCTTCTTGAAACGAGTACCTTCAGCCATGGGTGGAGGCGGAGTTTTTACTCTCAATGAAAGCACCAAAATGATAGGACCTTTTAAGCAAAAAGGGCCAAAGCTTAGGAAATTAACTAAATTAAACTGAATTAAACAAACTGATCTCTTCTTCCTTTCATTAAACAAATCATTCTCCTTAAATAGGAGCAGCAAAGCGACACCAACTAACATCATTAACACTAACTTAGGATTCCACTAAGACCACTAAGAGCACGTAGCAATACATGGCTAGAAACTAGGATACTTGAGCAGTTGAGCAGACATTAACTTAGCAAAATGAATAATAATAATAATAATAACAAACAAACTACAACATAGGAAAAGAATAACAGTAAGCTACAAAATAGGAAGTTTCCCACGTTCTCATAGCTATCCAAATGCATTCACGATGAAGTGATCGTGGTCGTATCACTTTGTCTCAGACATTATAGATACTTAAACTTGGTCATCATCAAGTCGTTCATAATTATAGTCAGCTGTATTATATTATATGAGCAGCTAGCATCATATTCATATATAGGGGCTGCATGATTCGTCGCAGAAGTCAGTAATGTCAGAGCAATGACACTGTGGAGGATTGGACCTCGTACAAAGACATTTGTCACAAGCCGAGTGGCATTCTTCCCCTACATTAAGACACTGGCATTGAGGAGTTATCGTTCTTGTGCTTATACAGTAATCGCAGCACCCTTCAGACGATGACGACTTCGACTTGGACGACGTCGTTGGACTCGTGAGGAATGAGGTTGCGTACTTGAAACGATGAGCATCGGAAAAATGTGAAGAGAAAGTGATTATTAGGAAAGCCAACACTGCCATTACCTTCATCACCACTATCACCATCTTGTTCAGCTCCTATCTCTCTATGTGTGTTTCTCTGTGTAAGTTGAGATGATCAGATAGAGAGAGTTTTATTTATAAGAAGGTTTGAGGGATGCATTAGCTATAGCAAGGTGGCATGCATGCAAAATATGAAGGCTGAAGCAGCTTCCACGACTACTTTCACCAAGTTACGAGGTTTCATGGGTAATTCTGTACGCCCTGCCGCTTTATATATATATAATCTGAAAAATCCACATCTATTCACGTATGTTCCCTCCATTTATTTTATACACGCAAGATTACCTGAGAGAATCACTATGTGATCTTAAGGAAGGAAGGAATGCAATCACAAAAAAGTGGAATTCCACTTGTTCGTAGAAATATTTCACTTGTTCATAATGTATTCGTTACTTGCAAATGTAAATGGATTTTGACTTGATCATACTTCAATATGTTATTGTTAAGAAATTAATTCTACTTGTTCATGATTTATTTGTCACTTGTAAATCAAGTTATTTTTCTTTTGATTTTGAAAGATTATTGTTATCTTTTTACTTCACAAATTAATTTCACTGCAACTCCATGGGACTTCGGTGAAATTTCAGATTTCTTTGGGAGCTAATGGAAATTAATTTGCTATAATGGTCCTTATTTGAAATTTTCCCTTACTTTCATTAGGGCATGTTTGGATTCCTATAATAGTCAGAGTTGTAAACATACTCCATTCGGTCCTTAATATAAGACATATTTAACTAATTAGATTAGATTAAGGAAGTTAGTTAAGATATTTAATAAAACATCCCAAATTTTGGGACAAGGAGTTTAGGAATATGACTCAGATAAATAGACTGCTAAGCGAGTAAGAGTCCAAAGTCTTAAACTTTTCATGAGGAAAAGTTTAAGATAATTATTAAATATTATTTTGGATTTTGAAAAAAAAATTAGGGGGAAATTATGAAATGTTATTTTGAGTATTTAGAAATATTGTGAGGGTATTAAATACGAAAAATTTGGCCTAAATAGTTTTAAAGTTATAATTTGGAATTTATTATGGCCTATTTTACCGGAAATTCAAAGAAAAATAGTTAGAGGAAAATTTTGGCCTAGAAAATTTAGAGTTGATATTTTATGGCCTGGAGAAGCTAATTAAGGAAGAAAAATGTTTATATGGAATTAATGATTAATTTCTAGCACTTATTCAATATTTGCAACTAAATAAGTAAATGGCCAAGTTACAAATAAAAGTGTTATAGAGGATAAAAAAGGATCAAGTGGGAAATCTTAGAGTGGGTCCCACAACACACCCACACACTTTAATATCCATTTCATCAGGCCTAAATACAAACACCCATATACTCTCAAGTCTCACTTGTGTCATATGTTCATTCGGCCCACATGCGTTTTGGGCAGTAGCAAAGCACATTATGCAGAACCATACTTCATCATTATTCATTCCTCCATTGGCCCACATGCATAGCCTTTCGGGCAGCTCTCACCCAGACCCACAGCTGCATGCATTCGGACAGCAACACAGCCCACACTCAACTACTATTCCTCTTCGACCCAACACCATAGACAGCGAACGAGTTGGGAGTAAAAAAAAAAAAAAAAAGAAAAGAAAGAAAGAGAGAGCACATACACCTGTTGCGTGCACTTGTAGACACCACATCACCTCCCATTTTTACTTTCAGGACACTTGGATCCACATGCATCACCACATTCTCATTTCTTCAACTAAGCCAAATAACCATTCGGTCAGCACCATTTCAGCGCCCTCATTATTCATTCATTTCTCATTTCGGTCAGAAATAACAGAAAAGAGAAAGAGAGTGAGACCGAGAGGTGAGACGGAGAAGAAGAATATGAAGAAGAAGAGGTGAATCATTACATGCAAGCCGGGAATCTGATCTAGGTAAGCCATCTAGACATCCTCCTACCTTTATTCTCTCATCTGAGATCTCCTAATGAATGAAAAAGGGAGCTCAAATTCTGGGTTAGTAACAGAAAATCAAAGAACAATAAAAAAATAACTATAGTCAAGCAACGATTAAAGCTTGTATTGAGGATGTATGGGTTTGCATGTAGCTAGTGAGCTTACTTTTGTTGGAGTAATAATGGATGTATTTTGGTCATTAGGAAATAATGAGTGAATGAATCGGAAGGGGATATAGGAGTAAGTTGTACAGTTAAGAGCACACCATGTGAGTGAATAGCGTCTCTAATTTTTATAAATGATATATATTTTTTTTATTGTTGTACTTTTATTTTATTTCCATATTTAAAAGTATGATTTTGTGAAGGAATATTTGTTGATAGTATGAGTAAAGAATGATGATTTTATTAGTTATTATGTATTTTCTTTCTATTGTTTCAAAGCATAATTCATAATTATGCAGTTAAATAGAAATGAGACTTTTGATGTATTTTTCATAAATTTTATATTGAAATGATCTTTGATTTTGGAAAGTTTATAAGCTAGAATTTATTATTTGAAATGGAATGTTTTTATGCAAGTTCTTAACCTCGAGCTCGCTTGATATTCATGGGATTTGTTCTCATGCTTGTTTCATAGATTGTGTGTCTATGCTTGTTTTATGGACTGTGTGTCCATGCTTGTTTCATGGCCTTGAGTCATGCTTGATTAGTTACTCTTATAGACTGTGTGTCCATGCTTGTTTTGTGGCCTTAAGTCACATGCTTGGTTATTTACCCTCGTAGACTATATGGCCACGCTTGTCATCCATTCTATAAAAAATTCTATGGAAAGATGAGGTTTAATAATTATGTTTTAAATTGATTATACTAAATCAAATGTTTATTTGGTATATAAAATTATTTGAATAACAATATTTATATAGAGTTCTATTTTATTCATGATCGTATGGTTTAGAAATTGAAATTTATTGTTATATTGTTATTGTCAAAAGATAAAGATGTTTAAATTATTTTGCTTTGTATTTTATTAAATTATAAGAACGGGACGTTATTCACCGAAAAATTTGTTTTGGTTCAGACGATATTGCTGATCATGTACCTCTTGCTGGCGGTGAAGAGTCTCCTTAATGATTTAAAGTTCGCTGACTCATTTTGAGGTGCTACTAGTTGAAGTAATCATAGCCTTAGACTTTTGTATTGTTATTTAAAGTTAGATGCTCCATGTAATTTATAGGTAAGGTCCATGTATTTTGAATTGCATGTTTATAAGTTTAAGGCTTAAGGAATGTGAGTCCACTCATATTCCGTGCTAGTCGCCCCTTTAAGTTTCGGGGTGTGACAGTTAATATGTTATGTATTTTCTAAAACATCCTAGTCATTTTCCCTAATTTTCCCACTTCTTTGACCATTGGCGCACCAACAAGCTTTTCATCTCCTCTGCTTCAATCCAATCCAGTTTGATATAAGAATGTTGGTAAGCAATTAGTAAATATTTCTGTAAGTGCTCATTGAGCCCTTATTTATGTACTGTTTGATCCTAATGAGTTCATATACTCAATTCACCAAAACTTTTTTTTTTTTTTTGATAAAAACCTAATTAAACGCTAACATTTTTTATTTAAAATCTAAAAATATATCCAAATTTAATTCTTTAAAATATGTCAAAATAACAATTATGAAAAATTATTGCATGCCGACAGTCTAGCTAGCTGGTCCCTCCTCTTCAACGCTATAACGTCAGTTTTCTTATTTATATACAGCTGAAGCCACAGATTTAATAATTCAAAGTTCTTTTTTTGGATGTCAAAAGTAAAGTTAGTCAATAGTCTTCAGAAAAAGAAATAACAAAAAGTTGTTTTATTGCTTTTTCACTCAGGGACAAAGATTAGCGATGTGTATCATCAGCTTTATATCTTTTCCCAATCCTGAACTTTTCCTCTCCTTTTTTTTTCCCCTTCTTTGATTTGCTGTATGGTATGGACATTTCCTATTCTGTCAATTTAGCCAAAAATATTACGAAGAAACCTTGAATGAATAATCATCAAAACTTGGTAAAATAAGAGAAGAACTTTGCTTTAACGTTCTCTCAATTATTGAGGTTTGTATTCCGGCAAAAAATATTGAGGTTTGTAAGAGACTGATCATATTAAATGTAGGCGAATTCAAAATTCTGACTTATCAAGTGAGAGTTTGAAACTTTACTTACTCATATGTTCTCCCTCTAGTCAATTTTATAAGGGTCTGATAGCCAAATTACGCAGTTTAAGAAAATACTCCTCCAATCCTTAATATGAGATATATTTATCTAATTTGATTAGATTATTATTAAGGAAGTTAGTTGAGTTAGTTAATATAACATATATTTTCTAAAACACTCTAGCCATCTTCCTTAATTCCCTCATTTTCTCTACTCCCTGATTATTGTTGAGGGAGCATAAACATGGGTAAATTTGGAAAATATTGACAAATTTTAAAAGTATATCTTATATTTAGGATCAAGATTAACTCCCCAAATATATCTTATATTAAGGACCGGAGTTGTTGAAATTGGTTAAAAATAATAAATATGTAGGAAACGAACTATTTTTTTTTCCAAGTGTAACACCCCAAATTCCATACCTCAAATGGTGTCGGTTGACACTTGGTTTTAGAAAATTCAACAGAGTTTGAGGTGCTACATCAGAGTACTGCGGAAACGGAGAGCATGTATTAACAATTGGACAATGATGAGTAGCTGATATAGAAAATGCCCCGACATATGGTGATGCCTGACATACTTGGTATATTAAAAATTTCCCGAAGGAATATTCATGTGATACAATATACAAAGCTTTGTACAATTACATTTCTTAAAAAGTAACTATACAATCTAGGCCAAGCCTTAACTAGACTTGGGGCAATGAACCTAACTCAGTCAACCGAACAGAATGGCTAGGTAAGTGTCTATCATGGGGGCCTCACCGAGTTCACGGCGACTGATTGGCTGACCCACATAGACTAGCCTTGCCTTCGGCACCAAACTGTTCCAAGTAACTTTATTAGATCCATGCCTGACAATAGGCTCTGATAACTTCTTCTGGCTCTTGTCTCGACCCTTGGTGCATTATTACGACTTTGCCCCTTGACTCCTTTTTAAGACTCCGTCTACCGGTGCCTTCTCTGTTCCTGATCCTTACCTGTACTATCATTTAAGACTGAGGTCCAATGCCCATACACCGACCTCAGGTAACGGTTAACCTCATGTTTACATACACAATATATGGGTTACGGACATTCACAACATTAACAGTACATGAGCACACAACACATTTATCACACACAACCAATGAAGATGTATCGCTCCCAGCATCACAGATTTTCGCTCCCAGCTTGCATACATTTATCTTCTAACACCCATATGCATACAATAAACATACCATCTATACGCATACAATACATATAGCACATATACACATACAATAAATATCAGAGTTAGTGTTACAGTACGCGAACGTACGTACACCACATACATAAACACACAACAGATATAAAGTCATCATCTATCACATACACGCATACAGTAAACATCAGTGTTAAGGTTACCAGTACACGAACGTACCTTCCACCGTGAAATGGCCAAACATCCGGCCTTCTGAACCCGACTCCGGACCTCCCGGATATCCTAAAGGGTAATACCGTATCCATCAACTCACGAACAATATCCTAACAGATATTTTAGTCATAAATGACTATTTTACCCCTGACTTCGCTAACCGGCGAAATTTCGCCAGAGCTTCGCTACTTTGACTATAATCTTCCAAAATTTTGCCATATCTCTATCTTCATCATATTTTCGAAATAAATACCATATTTAACCCTAAAACATGATATCAACAATATATTGGAAGATTCAAGATCAAAACAACATCTAAGCTTAGAACTTCAAGAACTACCGAACTAAAGACTAGAACTTAAAACTAGGGACCGAAGAATTTACCCAGAACCTTGCTCTCCTTCTCCAAAGCTCCTCCTTCTCTCTAACCTCTCTCTAATTTCGAAATCACTCTTTGAATTGGTGAGTTTTGAAGTGCAAATGGAGGTTCTATTTATAGGGAAAGCCTATGGATCTTAGCCCTTGGATCTTCTTTCGTATCAACGGTTCAGAGGAGGTAGATGTGGCCTCATGAGAATCACTCATTTTTCCTTCCTCTTCCTCCACAAAAACGCCCCCCTATGTCATCCTTCCAACAATGACATCATCCCCATGATGTCACTTCTCTTGCTTTATAGATTTACCCGATAAAATCCCCTGTTCGGTGTTCTAATCGCGTAATCTTAAATAATCTCAAATATTCCTTAGCATAACCTTGGAGATCTAAACTTCCTCTTGAGAAATATTTGGATTTATAAAAATTATGATCTCATTAAGGGTATTTCCTAGCCTGCTGATCATTTTAGGACAAACGCCGTCGGTTACGGAAATGACTTCGGGTAACACCAACTTCGGGACAAAAATTCACTTGTTCATAATATGTCCAGATGTTTAATACTTAGTTCAAGGATTTCAAGTTATGATTTAATTTTTATCGGTTCTCATTTATCCAGTATGCTTTTCACAAAATATCTCTTATACTTTTTACTTTTCTTCCAACTTGCTTAAACCCTTTTCACACTCAACATCTTTTTCGAAATTCAACTCCTTCTTAGCTAAGGAAGATGTTTCCCACTTGCAAAAATATCATAGAATGAAGTGTTCTCATTGGTTGGTTCATTTTGTCAAGGATTAAGGTTTGATTATTTTGAACCATTAGATTAACTTTATTTCTTTTAATCTAAACCCTTGATTTGTGTTGACTTGTCAAAGTTTGTTACTCAACTTGTTTAGTGTCTTAATCAAATTCTTTGTTGGTTGATTAGGCTTTAGGGTTTTTACATAATTCATCTTATACATTTTCTTAATCATGCTTAATTATTTAGTAATTATTCTCATGCTAATCTTGGTCCTTTATTGGCCATTAATCTCCAATTAGGGATTGTATATAATTAACTTTGGATATTACCTTTATTCATGCTTAAACAATTAGCCATTAATTATTTATTTAATCACTTACTAATTATTGACAATTTTCTTAATTAGTAATAATTGTTTTCTCACAACTATTGCACTAACATTGGTAATTTATGCACCATGTATTATTTTAAAAATCACGGGGCAACTTATGTTCCCCAAAATAATATTAAATTTTGCCTTATTATTTTCCAAGGAAAATAATCCCATAAATTACCTAAATTAGAGACAACATACTTTCCAATTTTTAATAAATATTTAATTGCCTCTTAGGATTTATTATAACATTCTCAGGGTGTTTTATGACCCATAAGTGTGTTTAGGGATTCTTGGCACTATATTCATTCTAATTTCAAGAGAAATTACCCTAGAAAATAAGATAAATCCCATACAAGATTTGAGACCACATATTCACCTATTTTTAATAGGTATTATTTACTAAATTAGGATACTTATCATAAGTGAGATTTTTAGGGTATTACACCAAGCATGCCTTTTTTTATAAGAGGACAAGTAAGAGAAAGAAATAGAGTACTACCTCTAGTCCTAAATATAGAATATAGTTTGTAGTACAATTTGTACTACAAACTATGTCTTATATTTAGGACCAGAGAAGTAGTAATTACTAATGAGAGAGAGTATGAAAGAGCTAGTAGTATAAGAAAAAGATGACGAGAGAGAATATAATTAATTAGGGGGAAAAATGGTAGAAACATAGATGTGTTTGGATTAGTGGTGGCAGAAGCGACTTTTTTTTTTTTTAATCTGACTTTCGCAAACTAAAGTTAGAGCAGAAGTTGGATAGTTTAATGTGATTTATGTTTAGATTAGATTTTGAAAAAAAAAAAGTCAATTTGAAAAAAATTTTAATCTCATGCGGAATCCTTTTTTCCCCCATAGACGAAGAGTATCTTTGTTGGCTATAGATACTATTATTCTTAATATAAGACATATTTGGGGAGTTGATCTTGGTTCTAAATATAAGACAAAGTTTTCATATTTGTCAATCTTTTCCTAATTTACCCCTATTGACTGTCCTTCAACAATAATCAAGGATGAGAGGGAATGAGGGAATTAAGGAAGATGACTAGGGTATTTTAGAAAATATATGTTATATTAACTAACTTAACCAACTTCCTTAGTCTAATCAAATTAGGTAAATATGTCTTATATTAGGGACCGGAGGGAGTAGTATCTTTCTCAGGGTATGGAGGGTAAAGGGTATATCTTTTCCAATTATTTTCAAAACATACAAAAACTTGGGCTGAATTCTCAACCACTTGCTTAAGAAACAAGAGCCCTGCGATTCACACCAACTTGAGTTGGGGTCTGATTTGGATTGTAAAAGTAAATTAAATTAATAAGATGGTGCTATTTGATAAAGATTAGTATGCTGGTGGTGGGAGACAGACATGCGTCATGAAATGCAAACGAATGGTAATCCAAGGATTGTGGTCTAATGTCTGATGTAATGACTATGATCGGTGTTTGATTAAAGGACAATAGTAGTGAGGATCTGATCTGCTATCTGATTATGTGTCTTAAGTGTCATCACTCCTTTTTACTTGTCTTTTCCTCGATCTCAAGCACCAATATTGTGCGGCTCTTATATCAGAAACCACTCAGATATTTATAATAATATTCAGCCTACTATATTACTCCTCTTGCCCTATTTTTATAGGGAAGAAAAGAGAAGAAATTTTTTGTTCCTATTTATAAGTTATATCATTAAATTTTTCATACGAATGGACAATTTTACCATTAATTTATTATTGTGTTTATTTGTACAATAGTTTGCAAGAAGGAATTTTCCTTTAGGTAGGGTATCAACAACAAAGAGATTAATGAAAGAAGCAATAAATTGTAATAGAAATGAAAGTAGGAAAATAGAGAGTAACTTTATTATTGATCTTTTCAGCAAATGGAGAAGGTGGTTCCGATATTCATGGATCTGGGAACCTGCTTGGTGTAGCGGGTTTTGACCGAAACCTGGCTTTGGGCTGTGAACCCATGGTGTTGGCCTTGTTCTAAAGGATATAATGTATATTAAGCAGGGATAAAGTAGGAAAGTTATTGAATTTTAAAGTAGAGTTAATGAAGTATAAGATTTTTCTTGATTTGAATGAAACATGCTAGAAATAACTTATAAATAGAATCAATGAAGTATTCTATGTGCGAATGAGAGGGGAACAAAGAAAAGAAAAGAGAGAATCAAGATGGTGGGTGTTCTATTCTCTCTCTTTTCCTTCCCCTCGTGGTGGAAAATAATTAGAATCCGTACATAAGAAGGAATATTGTTTATTGGTTTTGATAGGCAAAGCACAAAAAAAAAAAAAAGGAAAAAGAAAAATTTAAGAGCCCCACATGGGCTTTAATGTATATAATTGCTCTTGGGTGATCAAAAGCAATTAGCTCAGGTCCACCATTATTGAGTCCTATCGTTATATATGCATATTAATGATTCGATGAAAACTACAGATATTCCACAATCATATACTGTGATATTATATTTATAGTGAAGATTCCGAGAAATATATAATTGAATATTCTTGAAGGTGTGAGAGATTATTTCAGTAATACTAATCTAGATCATTAGTGGTAGCTAGCTAGCTAGCTTGCCTTTGTGTTGCGGGTGAGCATTGTAGTTCGTATAAACTATTCCCACACGTCGTTAATATAAAACCAGTTGATTTTCTTAAGAGATATTAAGGAAGCTAAATAAGTACTTAATCATAGAATATGTTATGTATTATTAGATTATATATCAGTTTATAAGTCAGGTACAAATTAGTTTAGAGAAAAACGATGAGTATAAATACTTAAAATAACTTATTTAGCTTCCTTAATCTCTCCAAAAAAGTCAACTGTGTAACATCCCGTTTTTCAAAAGCACTATAAAATTTTTTCATCAGAGTAGAGCATTGGAGCAAGAGTGTAACTGATATATATATTCAAAATGCCCACTGGCTAATTACAACAGCGGTACAGTAACCGAGTATTCCAAAAGTACAGAACAACAATAGAAAGGAAGGCTTCCGCCGGAACATCAAAAGGGAAGTCTTCAGCCGGATCTTCTATGCGGACTGCTTGCCTCTATCCTCGGTCCTCGGTCCTTCCGACCCTGAAGCTATGTTAAGGGCTGAGGTCCATTGCAATCGGACCCCAGGTAACGGTTAACCTCATATTTACACATACAGTACATGGACTACAGTCAATCACAACATAACAACATAATAGCACGCAACCCGATGCAAATGTACCGCTCCCCACGAATACAGATGTACCACTCCCAGTGAATCAGGACATACCACTCCCAGTGAATACAGATATACCACTCCCAGTGCATGCATACGTTCAATCATCCTCTAATAGCATAACAACTCTACTCATACAATACACCTAACAACATACATGCATACCATAAATATCAGAGTTAGTGTTACAGTACGCGAACGTACCTTCGTTGACGGTAAACGGTATTTCTGACGGAAAACGGAAAACGGCACGTTGACAGCGGTACGACAGCGGTTCGTGATTACAGATATCCTATAAGGATAATATCACATTCTATTAACATTTGACATCATAACAGGCATTTTAGGCATAAATCACCATTTTGCCCCTGATGCCCCTAATCGGCAGAATTTCGCCAGAGCTTCGCTATTTTTAGCTCCCAACTTTCAGAGACTCAATCCCTACTATGTTTTTACCTCGTCAGGCATCTTTCAATGAAATGAGGCCTAAAAACAACAATAGGAATTTCATCTCCTACTTTCTAGATCTAGCTAACATTTCTACTAAAACTACTGAAAGAACTATGAACCGAAGAACTTATCCGTTGAAGAACTTCACTACAACTTCTCCAGAGCTCCTATCTCTAACTTCTCTCTACACTTTCTAAGAGTGGTTTTGGTGTGAATTGTGAAGAGGCAAAGGCCTCTATTTATAGAAGAAAATGCGAGGGCATAACGGTAATCTTCCAACTTTCTACTTTAATTCTAAGCCATGCATTTAGAAAACTTAGGAAACAAGTTTCTTCCTCCATTCTCCACCACAAAACCGTCCCCCCTATGTCATTCTTCAAAAGATGATGTCACCTAGGTGATGTCATCTACTTGTTCAAGAAGTTTCATACCGATAAAGTTCCCGATCGGTGTCTGAATCGCGTAATCTTGCAAAATCTCAAAAATCCGGAATCACAACTTTGAAGATCTTTTCCTACTCATTAGAAATTTCTGGGTTAACTAAATTTTTGATCCCATTCAGGGTTTCATCGGTTCCGCTGAAGATTCTCGAAAAACGCGCTCGGTTACGGAAATCATTTCCGGAATCATCAACTTCGGGACAAAAATTCACTGATTCATAATTTGTCCAGTTGATTACCAACTCATCCTAGATGTTGAGTTATAATTTATTTTCTTCAAATTCCAATTTGTGACTATCTGCCTTTTTCACAGATTACCCTCTTTCGTCTTATTCTCTAAATATTCCACCGATCTCGAAAATGACTTCTGAAACAGTCCAGTCCGAGATAAAAATTCACTCATTAATAATATACTCTGACTTTAGAAACTTGATCCATGGTTTTCCAGATAGGATTTAATTTCTATCGGTTCTCGTTTATCCTATTTGCTTTTTACAAGTATAATACCACATGTCTTAAAAAATCTACAAAATCCTATCTCCTTATCCATTAAGGATTTTAGGTCCTTTTTATTATTATTTTAATTATTTTCGTTTTAATTAATTAATTAATTATTTTATATAATTTTTTTACAAAATTTTTCTATTGGTCCATACATGAATTTAGGCTTAAAATTACTTAATCTCATATATTTTTCTTCATATTTTTCAATTAATTAGAAAATATATTTTATGCTAATTTTAGCCATAAACCACTAATTATAGGGTTTTACATAATTATCTTTGAATTTTCCCTTAATCCAAGCTTAACAATTAACCAAAAATTACTTAATTAATCCCTTACTAATTGTTGACAATTTTCTTAATTAGGATTAATTATTTTCTCACAACTATTGGACTTACATTAGTATTTTATGCCTCACATAAAATATTAAAAATCATGGGGTCAATTATGGCCCCACAATACTTTTTGATTTTTCCCTCATTATTTTTCAAGGGAAATAATCCCAAAAAGTCTCTAAATTAGAGACAACATACTTTCTAATTTTTAATAATTATTTTATTGCTTCTAAGGATTTATCACAGTATTTTATAACTCTTAGTTTATTTAGGGCATTTTAGCACTTTATTTTCTTCTAATTTTACTAGAAATTGCCCTAGAAATTATGATAAATCCCTTCCCATATTTGAGACCTCATATTTACCTATTGTCAATAGGTATAATTTTCCTAGTTTTTGATATTTACCCTAAGTCAGTTTTTAGGGTATTACAAACTGAGTCTTATATTTAGGATCGGAGAACATAGGATATACGATTGGAAGAGAGGGAGATAATTACAGTGATAAGACCAATTAATTTCATGGGTGAAACGGATTTATTTTTCTCTGATTACACAGTACAGGGTTGAGAAAAGTTATACTTATCCCTTGTCTTGTCTTCTGAACTACTAGTTGCTTAGAGTCTGACTTTTAGCAAATCGCCACCATAAGATGAGATGTTAGACTTTCAGCAGTGACTTCAAAAAATCATCATCTAAAGTCCAATTTTTTGGGGTGATGGGATCTATTTTTTCTCTAATTACGCAGTACTGTAATGAAAAATTATGCTTCATCAAAGGCCTCTTCTCTCTCTAAATTATTGTGTACCATATGTACTTACGTATTATGCTTTATAGTATATTGATTAATACATGTACAATGTTAGATATATATCCTTTTGAAGTGTTGGATAGGAGTCTTTTTCTTTTTGGAATATTTCAACTGATTTTATCCATAAAAATTCTGTACAAAGTATAATTAATATATTGAGCCACCCAGGGAAGATGTGCAGATTAATACACACACACACAAACACACACACACACATATATATATAGGGTTTATCGTTTGTCATGTCACTTGACATAAGGTTATGTCAAGTCAACCCAAAACTACGTCGTTTTGGGAGTTTATTAATCCCCTAACCTCAAAACGACGTCGTTTTGGGAGTTAGGGGAATTAATGAAGGGTGTTTTGATAAAATTCATGTAATAAATACAAAATCAAAAATATCAAAATACACATCATTAATTCCCCTAACTCCCAAAACGACGTCGTTTTGGGGTTAGGGGATTAATGAACTCCCAAAACGACGTAGTTTTGGGGTGACTTGATATAACCTTATGTCAAGTGACATGACAAACGATAAACCCATATATATATATATATATATGTGTGTGTTGATTATTATAAGGTAATGCGCAGTGCAGCACACTAAAAAAATAATGATAATTGGCTGTGAATGTTACTTCTTTTAGTACCAAAAACTAATGAGTATAATACTTCAATCTATAATATAAGTCACTTTAATTATATTAATTAAATTATTGTAATTAAGAAATTACTTCAATCTATAATATAAGTCACTTTAATTATATTAACTGAATTATCGTAATTAAGAAATGATATAGTCAACTCTTCATTAAATTTATCTTAAATTGAAAAGTTTTTTCAACTTTTACCCTTATAATTAGATGAGGTTTTGAACGAGGGAGAAAGAGAGAAAAAGGAGTCACATTTAAATATTAACATAAACAAAATTGATAAATAAGCATTAATTACACTCTAGTTGATTTATATAACCAACTAGAGAATTCTTTCAGAATTTAGAATATTCTGAATTGGATGGAGTATGAATAAAGATGTCCACTGAATTTAATTTCATAATTAGCAAAATCTTGGCTACACATTATGGCATGTCATGCCCTTCAACATGGGAAGTTGTGCTCCCATCTTGTCAAAGTATAATTGGATCTTAGATTTCAGTCGCTAACTAGGCAAAGTCAATTATATTATTATTAATATTAATTTCTCATGTGACACCCACTTACATATAAGTGCCAATTAGTATAGAACTATATTAATATATTTTTTTAAACTCATGATGTCGTATAGATAGAGATGCTTAAGTTAATTAGGCCCTAGTGGAGCAGTATCATATATCCACAAAGGGAGATTCATTGAGTTTTTTTAATAAATAAATTATATATGTGTGTAATGTATATGTATATTTTATAAAATCTCTTATACTTATAAAAATCAAATAAATCAAGTTTATAATTATTTTTTATTCTTTCGTCACCCTTATATTGTTTTGGCAAAAACAATTAAATGTTTTTTGTATCATATTGAAAGATACAAGAATCAAATTTGAGTAATTATTGCTGATATGGGTAACTCATACAATCTAAGATTTATAGGTCACAATGTGTTTGGAAAACATTTCTAGTATGCATGCATCTTCAGTTTAGAAATATTGTGTCTTAGTGTCAAACAAGCATGCAAATAATTTAAAAGTCTCTTTAATTTGCCAATAATGTTCAAAATAATTTTTAGTGACATCATATATTTTCATACATGAAAGAGGGAATCTATAAATTAATGGATCAAATTAAAATCCATCCTATACATATAATTCTCCAACCATTCATGTCTGCTTTTTCAAAAGAATAACACTAGGGTCAAATCTCCTTTTTACCCTTATCTTTTTAAAAAATAAAATAAAACACCCTATATGCTTTAGCAATCATAAAAAATACGACTTAAGGATCATTAGTATTAGGTTATTACGTATTGAAGAATCAACCAGAGAAGTTGTATTAAATTAACTTGTGTGGTGGGGAGCGTGTGTTGTGCGCGTGGAAATTTGGAAAAGAAAGCAGAAAAAACAAAAAGGTTATTATTATTCTCGTTATGCTTCTTAAAAAATAAAACAAAGTATATTTAAAATAAAATTAAGAGAAAATTGTTGAAAATTTTCTTATTGCAAAATTTACTCCCTAAAAATAAATACCTGAAACAGAAGACATTCAACTTTAACTATAAGAATCACAGAAAACATTTGTACATAACTGAAGATGAAGATATGTTGCACGCAACTAGAGAAGAGTTCACCTGCTCAAGGACCTGGGTCTTCATATACTTTTAGCCCATAAAGTTTGCAATGAGTGATTTTTCAGTACAACAACAAAGCTTTATCCTAGCTACTAGGTGAGGTCGGCTACATGAATACAAAAACGTCATTGAACTCGATCAAAAACCAAATCTCTGGATCAATTGTTAACTAAGAGATCTCGCTCTGTAACCTCATTGAGCGCTCTTTTTGGTCTTTATCGACCCTTTTTTATTGGGCTCCAAACAACTTAATATGCCCTCTTCACTACTGCATCTAATGGCCTTTTCCTTGTACATGAATGTCCAAAACACTTCAAACATTTTCTACCGTTTTTTCTTCAATAGGTGCCACTTCAATCCTTCCTCGTATAGGTTCACTATGAATCTTATATTTCATTATATGACCACACATCCATCTTAAAATCTTAATCTCAACCACCTCTACTTTGTGCTCATGTAGTCCATTCAAAGTCCTACATTCATTATCATAAATCATTGCTGATCGAGTAGCAGTATGATAAAACTCCCATTTTACTTTGTCAAATTTTCCAAAAATAAAATTAATATTTTAGATAATTGAGTGTGAACATAGTTTATTGCCCATTAGCAATCTATGGGATTTACTTAATTGTTTATATTGTTTTAAAATTGTACATGTGTGCAAGTGGCCACAAAACACAATGACGCATGGAGATAGATTATAGAAATCACACGTGTATGGCATTAGAAAGAGGAATTTGATAATATTATTTAAGTGTACGAAGCTTCTTGTGAGTGAAAGTATAACGGTCACAATGTGAAGGAGCACTAATTCCTTACGAATACATTTTGCAGATACTCAATTAAAATTAAGTCACTGATTACGCAAATTAAACCACCCACTACATCAATGAATCTTTTTGTCCATCAGGACAATATGCTTCTATATATTATAGTATTTATCGTTACTAAGACATATACTAACAAGTCTTTTTCCCTCCATTAATCTATGGGTGGTTTCACGGAAAATTATATTCCAATTAGTGTGTGTTGTGTGGGGATAATTTTAATCTCATTACCATATTAAGATATACTTGGCATGACGTAAGAGTAAGTCAAATCGTCTGTATTGTTTCAAGAGTGTGAACCCTTACCTGTTTAACTAGTTATTCTCTCTATTCTTAAACTCATACATATTCTTTCCTTAATTGTCAAGTGTTACTTGACTTGAGTTAATGTGTGGAAAAAATGGAAAAGTATTACATCAAATAAACTTGAGTTAAATAAAGTGAAAAAACCTATAAATTTAAAACTTGATTTGAATGATTTAATAGATAACCCTCTCTTTAAGAGAGGCCGAATTTAAAAGTGAAGGCATAAAGATATATGAATAGAGGGAACTAAAAAGGAGATCTACTGAGCCCTCATTAAGATCAAAGTTTATATTCATATTTTTTAAGCTTAAGATACGTTTTTTTTGCTTTGATTAATGATCACATGGGTCTAAAATATTGTTTATAAATAGATATGCGGAGTCTCCGTTAAAATAAATAAATAAATAAATCAAAGTTCATATTCTTATTCAAGTGAAAGGACTTGTAATCTTACAACTTCAATTTTAAGATAAGTTTTATTTCCCCTTCTAATGGTCCCAATTTTATTTCCAAATAAATATACTAACCTCTGCTAATTATTTGAATATAGAGAAGGTTCACATTGATTAATTAAAGAAGTGATTTAATGTATATGATGTGAAAAGGGAGTTCTATCTAATAGTTCAAGTTATTTTGATAGAAAGCCTACCCTAACATATATATGTAAATAAAAGTCTAACATGGTATTAAGAGCCCCTCAATCTGGGCACCAACAAAAAAAAAAAGAAAAAAAAAGAAAAGAAAAAAGAGAGAATATTGTAGGCCTAATGGGTTTGAGACTCAAAAAGAAGTACAAGCTGAAACAAAAGGGGAAAAAATAATAAAAAAGTAGCACGCGGAATTGTCCCACATTGATAGCTCATGCAATTTTAATAGAAAGCCAACCCTAACATATACTCATATCTAAAATTCTAACATGGTATCAAGAGCCATTTGACACGGGGTAAAAAAAGAATGAAAACAAAATAAATTTTGATGGAAAGCCAACCCTATCATATACATCTATCTAAAACTCTAACACTAATAATCCTCCATAAAATATCAAATTTATACTAATATTCAAGTGAAAAGAATATATACTTGTATTTAAGTGAATGACTCACAAAACTTACAAATTTAAGGTTAGATACTCATCATCCACCTCTCACCTAAGAAAAACCAAAATTTAAGTGATCTAAGGCATAAAGATGAATGGAGGGGAAAAAGGAGCGTGTTGGTGAAAAATAGAGAGGAAAAAAGAGAGGAAAACAACAGAAAAAGAGAAGAAAGATGATACCTAATCTTACCACTAGTTGACGCATTTGCTTGTCTTAATTAATCATCTCATGGGCACAAGTTTTGTTTATAAATAGATACATATGCTATAAGCCTCCAATCCACAAAAGACATCAAAGTTTATATTCGTATTCAAGTGGTACAAGTTAATTAGAATCTCTAAGGAATCCACCGTTCATCATCTTCTTCTTCATCAACAACACACACAGAAGCATCACTGCACAACACAGACACAGATTAGAAGCTAATCAAAGTGATGGAATGGAAGAAATATTATTTGGATTTGATGTTGGTTCCTTTGGGACTTTCCATAATCATAGCTTATCATGTTTGGTTATGGCACAAGGTTCGTACCAGTCCCTTCACCACCACCATCGGCATCAACGCTCACGGCCAACGCTTCTGGGTTCCAACCATGTTGAAGGTACACAAACATATACTGATCTTATCCACTCAAATCTGTTAAAATATTGGATCTTGATCTATCTCTCATTGCTTTTTAGTTATCTTACTTGAGTTTGTTCTCTTAAGTTTCTGAAATCCATTATATTAGCAGCAGGTGTTTCTGTTAATATAAATATGATGGCGTGGGTACATATATACTTCTATTTTAAACTTCACTATCTTCCATGCTTGTTAAATCCAGATTGTAATTCACCAAATTTTTTGATCTTAATAAGTAGTTGTGTTGTTTAGTTATGTGGGATTTGGATGGGAGGGGAGGGAAAAATTTTACAAGTTGGATTTAAAAAAAATTAGACAAGTGGGATTACAAAATTTTAATAAGGAGATGCAATATAAAAGAGTAAGAAAATTAGATTAAAAACTTTTAACCCCATTTCTCAATCTTTTGTATCTCACTTTCCCTCCTCTCTCCTCATACCAAACAAGCCCAAATGTTTGTTCTCTCATTGGGTTACTGAGATGAAAAGCTCATACTACTTGCTGTCCTTAATATAATATCACTTATGTAGTGCAAGTTTCACTATGAAAGAGATATTATATTAAGAACCGGAGTTAATATCAAATAATTAAAATTCCTTTTTCTTGATCAGTTGGTGTTCCTTATTATTCACAATCACACTTCAAATTTTTTTGGTGTTTCTGCACTTCACTGGACATAGTTTGCTTATTATCTTTCATAAAGAAGCATCTATAACATATTGTACACACGTTCTTCTCAATGGATTTTTGTTTATTTGTTTATTTGTTTTTGTTTTTTAGCGTTTATATCTTTACACAGTATTTAGTTACAGTAAGAATGTTTGATTTGTTTCCACTTTCTTTTTACCGCCCTGATTTCTTTACATGCAGTAATTTATTCTTTATATCTGAACTTTCTTTTTATTGTGTTATGAGAATTTATACCCCTAGACTAATTTGTGCTTCAAAATAAAAAAAAAAAAGTTATAAAGTAGAACATGAGGGAAAAAGTTAAAGCAAGCATGGGTCGTGAAGGTTCAGATATAGCTAAATAGTTCAGATATTGCTTTACAGTTGTGGTACTTAATTTAGAATCAACATAGAAATAATTGAAATGAAAACCATACATAAATGAATATCCGAAAACAATTTACTGTGGAGTTAATTAGAATAAGTTCGGAAATTAAAATGAATCTTCGGCATATAATATAATCTCTACATACATACAATTGGCTGGCCTAGGTTTTAGGAATTTTTTTCCTTAAAAAAAACAGTGGTGAGGAAAGATTAAAAGAAGTGGCTTTAATTAGGGAATATGATGTTACGTCTCTTCATTTTCATTCAGAAGTGGGATATCATGATTCCACTTCCTCTTGTTTTTGCTGTCTTTTCTTCATTATCCTTTAAAAAATATCTCTTGGTGGCCCTCGTCCATTAAATTTAGAATAAAAGGAAAGAAGATGTCTCTTTTATGTTTTGTTTTATCCCACCATGCACCTCGTATACACAGTAAATCAAATCTAACGAACGGGATGCCGGTTCATAATATTAAACAAAAAAGTAAATTAAATCTAAGGAAAAAGTACACATTCGGTCCTTCAGCTTCCTTCTACTTCACTTATGGGTTGTTTGGTATGAGGGATTTGAAAGGGAGGGGAGGGAAATTTTTATGAGTTGTATTTTAAAAAATTGGAGAAGTTGGGTTATAAAATTTTTTAGAAAGAGAAGATATAAAATAAAAGAGAAAGAAACATTAATGAAAAAATTTTAACATCAAGTTGTTAGTACTTTCCTTTTTAATTAAAAAAAAAAACACTTTAAGTGGGTGGCAATTGTTTCTTTCTTCACCCTTTTAATTTGTTGATTCCGTGTTCATCTCTCCATCTTTAATTTAGAGCCCTCTATTCCATTATTAGCTTGTGACTTCTGCTTTAGAAAACAGCTAATTAATCGATAATAATTAAATTAATTATTTTTCCGTTCTTGGGGTTGAATTCATAAACCATATTTAAAAAAAATTTCTACTAGGATTAAAGAAGATAATCAGTTACAGGAGAATCTATAATGATGAATTTCATTGGTTATCTCCCTAAGTATGAAATAAATAATTAAGAAAAATCCTGATCACTCATTTCTTTTTTCCTAATTTTGGGTAAATTTATTTAGTAATCTTGCTTCAAACAACGGGGCACTTAGATATAATAATACATCATTGTGCATATCTTATCTGTATTATTTACATGAGATTTATATGGTTTAGTTTGTATTACTATATTTATATTTTAAATGAATAAAAATATTCAAATAATAATCATATGATCATCAACTTGTAAAAAATACAAAAAAATATCTGAAGTCAGGACTATCTATATTTTATCTGAATGGTAATGAAGAGATATACAATAAGGAGATTTGGATACAATTTAAATTTGAGGGTCATAATATAGTATATAAAATTATCCAACAGAAATTTACAAATAGGGTATCTTTGTATATTACATTACATGGATTTTAAGAAATAAGACGTATAACATGTTATTCATAGAATAGTGCAGCTTGTTTATACTCAAATATATAAAGTAAAGAAAATATCCGCATTAAAATTTTATTCCTCTTTTTTTTTTTTTTTTAAATCCGAATATTATAAAAGATCTAATGGTAGGTACGTTGGTAAGGTTCTATTCACTACTTTATAAACTCAAAAGTAGTTGTTTTTGTTTTGCTTTTGATACGTAAATGCTTTATTATACTATTTAACTTGTTTATGCAAAGTAAGCATTTCAATTTCACAAAAAAATGGTTAGTTAATTCCCTTTTTGTTTGATGAAGGACATTGGAAAGAAGGACATCATAGTAGTACAAACCCTACGTAACCTTATAATGGGATCTACTCTGATGGCCACCACATCGATCCTCCTCTCGGCCGGCCTGGCGGCCGTCATAAGCAGCACCTACAGCGTAAAGAAGCCTCTCAACGACGCTGTATACGGGGCCCATGGCGAGTTCATGGTGTCGCTAAAGTATGTGACGATACTCACCTTCTTCCTGTTCTCGTTCTTCTGCCACACTCTGTCCATTAGGTTTCTGAACCAGGTGTGCATCCTCGCCCCCACGACACAAGATGAAAAGTCCATAATAACCCCTCAGTACTTAACAGAGCTTCTAGAGAAAGGAACCATATTAAACACAGTGGGGAATAGGTTTTTTTACTCAGCAATTCCTCTTCTTCTTTGGATTTTTGGTCCTGTTCTGGTTTTCTTGTGCTCCATGGCCATGGTTCCTGTGCTTTATAACCTTGACTTTGTTTGTACTGCAAGTAACGGGAAAGGGAAAGTGGACTTCAATAATGGAACAAGGGACAATAATGACGACTATGTTTGATTAAGGTCAAACATGTGCATTTGTACGAAAATGAGAAATTCTTAGACAGATCCGATTTAAATCAGTTGTTCCAAACTAAATATATGCATGGATCAATGTATAGGCACAACTGCAAAAGTGTTTAAAACTCTTATATCAGAAATGTTTATAAATGTACTTGGTTTAACGTTGAAAACTACTGCTTTTCAATGTAATTAAATGCGATCCAGTATTATTTAGTTTAGTTTAATTTGTCAAATTTTATTTAGATTGGATTGATGGCTTTTATATATATATGTTGAATTTGTTAAAAGGAAAAAAATTGTAGTTTGGTTAAACTAGAATAGAAAATAGATTGATTAAATTATTCACAAATAAACATCATCTTTGTATGTTTACGCTATATGAGTGACTTAACTATATCTATTTTTATCAATCAACCGAGTAATTATCACTTTCTTTGTTTTGAAGTACTAATTGCATCTTGGTAATGTAAAATTGTTAATATTTGATGTCTTGTAACTTGTACATGGCCACCAGAAACTTAAGGAGAAGCGCTCTCCCTGAACCAATATTGTTTTAGCTTTTTTAGAAGGATTCCATGATTTCTAAGGTAAGTATGTGAAAATAGTTTTGTCTCAGCTTGTAGAAAAGTGCTTAAAAAAACACTTTTTGTGCTTCCCAAACGACCACTTAAGTAGAAGTTCTTTTATCCTTTTTGGAATTTGATGTTGATTACTATTTACTTCTTACTTAATTATTGTTTCATAATCAAAACTTTTCTCTGAAACACTTATTTTATATTTTACTTGGAATTTGAGTTAATCATAATTAAAAAAAGATGGTACTCTTCATACAGTATGTGAATAACGTCATTTGCAATATATTTCATTATACAGTTGATGCGTTAATTATAGTATAATGCATCATTTTTTTCGGAATTTCCTTTAATTGGTAACTCATCTTCAATACAAAGGTGACTTTTTCCCTTCTCTAGTACATATAACATATAAGGAGTTTTGATAAGTGGATCCTTGAGAGAGTTTGTTACAATTTAAAAAGTACTTATAAAAGTAATTATAAATTACTCCCTTTGTCCCTATATATAAGGTCTCAATATTATTATTTTTTAAATTGACTTTTCCCTTTTCATAATGCCCCATTTGTGTTGGTATAAATAATAAATGCATTTTTACCAATTTTACCCTCAATTAATTTTATATATTGTATTAATTAAAATGTTGATTCATTCTCTTTATTCTCTCATATCCAAGGTTTTTAAATACACGAGTTTAAGTAAACTCATGACAGTGACACAAAATTGTATCATAGACTCAAATCGTAAACTCATAAGATTTTACTTTTATCAATAAATAGACATTAATAGTATATAATTAAATAATTAAAAATGACAATAGTTTGATTTAAATATATTTTAAATTCTAATAATTGAAATTTAATCCATCTGCATTCAAAATTTATCATACATAACACAAACTTTTCTATATATAAATTTCATATAAAAAACCAATGAGCACGATCAAATCGAAAATGTTAGTATAAGTTTAAGAGTGAGTTAACATGATTATATCAGCTAGAAAGGTAAAAACGGTAAACTCGGTGTGTGAACTCATGAATTTGACTGGGTTTACAACTATCACGAGTTTGGAGTTACTTGACAAGGTTTTGTAAGGTAGAAACGTAAAAAGATATAATTTAGAGAGTCAACTTGTGAGTTTGACAACAATGCTCACATCATCTTTCCCCCATACATTCTCTTAGCTTCCATCATTTTCTCATTATTAATCTCTCTCTCTTACTCATTTATAAACTGTTAGAAAACTATTTAAAATTAAAATTATAGAATCCCATGATTATCTCATTGATTGTAGTTCCTAATTTAGTGCTTTCAGTTTAGGATACAAGTAGGAAAAATGACTTATAGTCAATCTGACTTATAAAAAAGTCAGATTGTGAAATGTTATTTATGTTTGGATTGACGTTAGCATAAGTAGCTTTTGTGATCTAAACTTATAGTCAATCTGAAATATTTTTAAGAGTATTGACTCGTACTAAAAATATACTCCAGGATACTGAAATGTACTAAAAAATACTTTATGATCTTAAAAAAATTATTTTAGGTACCAGACAGTACCCTATAATATTTTTTAGGGTACTAAATGGTATTAAAAATATACTTCATGATACTAAATGGTACTGAAAAAAATACCTTGTGATCTTGAACAATTATTTTAGGATCTTGAAAAAATTATTTTTAATACGAGTTAGTACCCTAAAATATTTTTTAGGGTACTGAATGGTACTAAAAATATACTTCAGGATACTGAATGATACTGAAAAAAATACCTCATGATCTTGAAAAAATTATTTTTAGTACCAGTCAGTACCCTAAATTTTTTAGGGTACTAAATGGTACTAAAAATATACTTCAAGATGCTGAATGGTACTGAAAAAATACCTCATGATCTTGAAAAAATTATTTTTAGTACCAGTCAGTACCCTAAAATATTTTTTAGGGTATTGAATGGTACTGAACGGTACTAAAAAATACCTCATGATCTTGGTCCAGAAGTCCGAATGGAACAAAAATTCCCCAAAGTAACTTTTCAAATAAGTTACTTTTGGTCCATAAATCCAATTGGAACAACTTCTCAACCAAACATGCATTTTCCCATAAGTTCGATTCAAATAGTGCATAAGTCCGATTGGGCTCTCCAAAAGTCATACCAAACATGTATTACACCCTTACTGACCTCGCCTCTACAAGTGGCGGGTAGTGGGACCTTTACCTTTTTATCAGTAAAATATGTATTAGAGTATTTATGCAGCAGAGCATGTAAACAATTTGGACAATATTAAACTGGTAGAGTAAATAAGTGTAAAAAAGAATAAGTTTTCCCCAAAGGGTTAATATACAGTTATCCAGTGTAAGTACCAAAATAACCAAAAATATTATACAGTCAAAGTAAAGGATTAATAACAAAAGCCATCTCTAACAAAAAACAACACATCAAAGCTGATTTTAACTAATAACACGTGTTTGCCGTACGTGCTTGATAGAGGAATATATAAATTGTTTAAATTTATCCCTAAGTATAATTACAACACCATCTTGCCAGTTTTATTTATTTATTTTTAATTTAATATTTTTAATTGTATAGAAATATAAAATATAAAAAGTGAGTGTAAATAAACATAGTGGCCAGAGGTGAAGGCACTAATTGCACCCTACTTAATACTTTTGCAGATTATTAGCCCATGATGGCGTACTTGCGTAAACGTCTCTCTCTTCTCCTTTCTTTAATTTAATCAACTAGGTGAATGAATCTGGTCGTTTTTTAATTATTAATATTTTTTGCCAAATTTTTACCATTAATATGAAACATATACATATTAGTTGAGTTCTGTTTCATAGAAATCAATGGACTAAATAATTGAATTAAACGTGGGGGATATGAACAAAAATAAATAAATAAACGTGGGGATATAAAGTTCTCTGAAGCTTTTTGATATTATTTGTATTCTCTGTGTAACACCCCTAATTCAATACTACCCATTACATACATTAATAAGTAGTGGAGCTATAGAGTGTGTAAGTTGGGTTAAGTGAATAAGTAACTGATACGTGGCTACAAATTTAAACTCTTTGCGGTGTATCAGGTCAGCACATTAGTGGTACAATTATCCGAATATTCAAATATTATACATAATACAGTCCAAAAAACCAAAACTCCGGCTGAGTCCTCATGCATGCTGCTTACCCTTTACACCGGCTCCTGATCCTCCATATCCTAAAGCTAGGGATAAGTCTGAGATTCAATACCCATTGAATCTTAGGTAACAGTTAACTTAATGCTCAAGTATAAACAATATATATGACAAATATTCATTACATATCAGCATCAACCATACATAGCACACAACAGATATAAGGTTACAATAATACATAGCACACAACAAATGTAATGTTAACAGCACAACAATACATAACAAACAACAAATGTAATGTTCACAACGTTTGCACTCACTAGTGCCACGAATCCACATGTCCTCAGCGCTAGGAAAACATACATACGACATTATCATGATTATAACCCGCACAAAGCTGAATGTATGTAAACAGGTGACCTAAGACCGAGTCTTAGCTACGATGCATGACCCAAGACCTAGTCTTGTCCATGACTCTATGAATCATCCTATCACATATAAGCATACAAGACACATCAGAGTTAAAGTTACAGTATACGTTTGTACCTTAGTTCGTGTAGCTAGTGGTGCGTTTGTCTGTTTGGTACCGATTCCCAACTTCTTGGATATCCTATAATATTATTACCGCATTTTCCCTTTATAAACAATATCCTAAGAGATATTTTTGCCATTGTTGACCTTTTTACCCTTGGTGGATTTTTTATTCAAATTATACCCTTACATTTTCTTAAAAACACAATTTCAGCATTTCTGCCGAGATTTTTTCGTAACTTTGAAAAATCATAATTAATTCCAAAAACATAGAAATGAGGTGCTCCAAAATTATACATGATCCTTGACATGTCTATTTTTGATAAAAAAAATAACGCCTTTCACTCTAAATATATGAATTAATACTAGTTTAATGTTTTCCAATCACTATTCAGATTATTTTCCATAAACGTGACCCAAATTCAAGAATTTTTATCTCCTTGTACAGAACTCAAAACCTTACAAATTTTATATCAATGAAAATCCCTACGTGTCTAATTTACCCTTATAAAATTTCATGATTTTAAGACTTCATTTGATATATTAAATAATGACTTCAATGCGACTGACTCCAGCAACCCAGAAATCTGGAAATTTCCTATCTTTCACTATCTTGTTCCATTAATTCTAAAAATTATTTTCCAACATGTTTTTACCTCATTCAGAATTTTTCAATGCAAGGGAGGCCTAAAAGCAAGTATAGGAATTTACTTCCTAATTTTCTAGATTAAAATACAATTTTACTAAAAACTAAAAAAGCTAAAGACTAGAGAACTTACCCTTGAAGAACCTTACTTCTCCTCCTTTCTTCTTGCTCCAAGGATTTTGCCTCTCACTCTCACTACTAAGGAAATCAGCTACTTGGAGTTGATTTGGTGTGAAGAATGAAGAGAGGTTGAGCCCCTATTTATAGTAAAATTCCAAGCTCACAAGAAACCTATCACACCCAATCACTTTACTCCCTATCCATTGGATCAAACCCACTTTATTAAACTTAATCCTCACCCTTCATTGTTGTTAGAAAAATCTAAACACTATTGAAGATCTTTTATTTTAATTTGCATGTGCTCTTATAAACCAAATATCTTGATTATTATATAATAAATTCTCTCGCTGTCTCATCTGATTTCTTTCCAGCATCCACAATTTCCTACTTCATTTACTCACTCCTAGTTCCCATTTCCCCTTGCCTTCCATTTCTTCCCTCTCTTCATCTCACGCATCCTCGCTCGTATTGTCCCGTCGCATGCTCATGGGTTTCGAAGAATGGCTTCTGGATTTATCGAAGACTGTTTTTTCCTCTTTTTCTTCCACATAAGCATTTATATATTGCCATGTCACCATCTAAGGTCAAATCTTTTTCTCTTTCCATTTTAAATTTAGACAACGTTAACGGAGTTACAAGCTTTGGTAAAATTGCCTTAATTTCTAACCTTTATATGTATTTTAACACCCATGAAAACTTAATGTTAATGATGGCAGTCGCCCTAGACATAGAATTTTGTTGTTAAAAGTGCACATTCACCCTATAAACAATTCTAATATACTTTTTGTGGAAAAAGAAAGGAAAAATAACATCATGGCAAAAAAACAAGAAGGGAAAATAACAAAAAGAGAATTAGTATTTTCCTGATGTTTTTACTCATTTAATATTCTTGTTGTGAACATTATAACCTTAAAAAGGCGCGTGTGCGTGTGTGTATATATATGTGTGTGTTTATATATATATATATATATTAAATTTTGTTTACTCTGTGTGTCTGCTGCCATCAGCTACCACCAACAAATGTTTGCCGTACGTGTTTGATAGAGGAATCTATAAAGTGTTTAAATTTATCTCTGAGTATAATTACAATACCATATTGCTAGTTTTTTTTTTTTTTTTTTTTTTTTTTTTAATTGTATAGAAATATAAAATATAAAAAGTGAGTGTAAATAAACATAGTGGCCAGAGGTGAAGGCACTAATTGCACCCTACTTAATATTTTTGCAGATTATTAGCCCATGCTGGCGTACTTGCGTAAACGTCTCTCTCTTCTCCTTTCTTTAATTTAATCAACTAGATGAATGAATCTGGTCGTTTTTTAATTATTAATATTTTTTGCAAATTTTTACCATTAATATGAAACATATGCATATTAGTTGAGTTCTGTTTCATAGAAATCAATGGACTACATAATTGAATTAAACGTGGGTGTAATATCCCGTTTTTCAAAAGTAGTATAAATTTTTTTCATCAGAGTAGAGCATCGGAACAAGAGTGTAACTGATATATATATTCAAAATGCCCACTGGCTAGTTACAGAGACGGTACGATAACCGAGAGTTTCTTTGAATAACAATAGAAGTGTCTCCCTGACAACAAAATATAGTCTTCAGCCGGACCTCTAAGTTTGCAGCTTCCCTCTCTCCTCGATCCTCGGTCCTCCTGATCCTGACGTTATGTTAAGAGTTGAGGTCCGCATCGGACCTCAGATAACGGTTAACCTCATGCTTACATACGCTACATATGCATTACAGATATTCACAACAAGCAAGCATATCCCAACAACACATAAGCCCCCAGGCAGATGTGTGGCCCCTAGCAACGTATTTCTAACAGCACCCAAAATGTGTGGCCCTTAGCAAACGTATGGCCCTTAGCAAACGCATGGCACGTAGCATACGTACCCCAATTGCACAATAAATGTGTGGCCCTTAGCAGACGTAAACATACCAACAGTACATAACATACAACAGAGTTATCATCCATTACACATAGGCATACATAACATATCACATATACGTATACAATAAACACCAGAGTTAGTGTTACAGTACGCGAACGTACCTTCGTTGACGGTAAACGGTACTTCTGTTGGAATACGGTACGATAGTAGGTCAGAACGTAATCAGGGATATCCTATAAGGACAATATCGCATTTATTAGTAATCAGTCATTATGACGGACATATTAGTCATAAATGACCATTTATTCCTGACCCCCTAATTGGCGGAATTTCGCCAGAGCTTTGCTACTTTGACTCCCAACTTTCAGAAACTCAATCCCTACTATGTTTTTACCTCGTCAGGCATCTTTCAATGGAATGAGGCTTAAAAACAAGAATAGGAATTTCATTTCCTACTTCCTAGATCTAACTAACATTTCTACTAAAACTACCGAACAAAAGACTAGAACTTAAAAGCTAAGGACCGAAGAACTTACTCAGAGCTTCGCTGCTTCTTCCTCCGAGCTCCTCCTTCTCTCTAACCTCTCTCTATATTTTGAAATCTCTAAGGGAATTGGTGTGAGAATTGCAAAGAGATGAAGGCCCTATTTATAGGAAAAGCCCATGGATATCAACCCTCGGATCAACTTTTCATCAACAGATGAGATGATGAAGATGTGGCCTTGTGAATATCACTCATTTTCCTCTTCTCTCCACCACAAAAAAGTCCCCTATGTCATCCCATGTCATGCACATGATGTCACCCCCTTGTTTAACAAGTTTCCTACCGATAAGTTCCCTGTTCGGTGTTCTAATCGCGTAATCTTGAAGAATCTTAGAAATCCAAGAACATAGCCTCAAAGGTCTATTCATCCTCTTTATAAATATCTAGATTAACTAAATTTTTGATCCTATTCAGGGCATTCTGTTGCCTGCCGAACATTTTCGGATAAACGTCTACGATTACGGAAATCGCTTCGGGTAATGTTAACTTCTGGACAAAATTACACTGAATCATAATATGTCTAGTTGTTAGCAACCTAATTCAAGGATTTTGAGTTAGGATTTATTTTCTATCGGTTCTCATTTACCCTATATGTTTTTTCCACAAATATCTCTTTTTCTCTTCCTTAACTCTTAACTTTTCATATTTCAAACATTTCCCTTCATTTTTCTTTAATAAATTTCGAAATTCATGGGCCCTTTTTGTTGACTTTTCAACCTTCTTAATCACTTAATTATATGCTTTAATTACTTAATTAATAATTATTCCATTTGCTAATTAAACCTTTAAGTATTTACATAATTCTCCTTATTCCTTTCCTAAACAATTAGCCCATAATTATTTATTTAATCCCTTACTAATTGTTGACAATTTTCTTAATTAGGATTGATTATTATATATCACAACTATTGGACTGACATTGGTATTTTATGACCCATGTAAAATATTAAAAACCATGGGGTCCTTTTGGTCCTCCAAATACTTTTTGATTTTTGCCTCATTATTTTCCAAGGGAAATAATCCCAAAAATTCTCTAAATTAGAGACAACATACTCTCTAATTTTTAACAAATATTTTGTTGTCTTTTAGGATTTATCACAATATTTTTAGGGCATTTTATGGCCCATAATTGCATTTTAGGGATTTTTAACTCTTTATCTCTCCTAATTTCCATAGAAATTACCTTAGAAAATAAGATAATTATAACTTATTATTTGAGACCACATATTCACCTATTTCCAATAGGTTTTATTTACCGACTTATGATATTTATCATAAGTCAGTTTTTAGGGTATTACAGTGGGGGATATGGACAAAAATAAATAAATAAACGTGGGAATATGAAGTTCTCAGAAACGTTTTTGATATTATTTGTATTCTTTGTGTAACACCCATAATTCAATACTACCCATTATATACATTAATAAGCAGTGTGTATATATATATGTGTGTGTATATATATATATATATATATATATATATATATATATATAAGAATATCATCAGAGTCACTACTACAAAAGATGGTTTTTGCGTCCCAAAAGTACGTCATTTTTAAAAAAAAGAAGTAAAAAAATAGAGGTGGTAGCATTTTTGTAATTATATGTGAGAAAATTTGACTTTTGGCGTCTAAGTTTGAAATTTGGACGCTAAAAGCATCAATTTTGGAGTCTAAGAAAAGCTCACTTTTGGAGTTTAAGTTTCAAACTTAGACGCCAAAAGTCATGCTTTTGGCGTCTAAGTTTAAGACTTAGACTCCAAAAGTCTCTCTCATGGGCCCCACACATAACCCCCTGCTGCACGACATGACCTTCTTTTCTTCCCCCACTTCATATCATTTCATTTCAATCTGCCATTCCTTCTCTCCTCTACACCTTCATTTCCAACCCTGCCTGAGACCTTCATCGTTGGCCCTCCTTTGTCATCGCCCTCCTCCGGCGTCGTCCCTCCTCCGTTAGCGTGGTTTGTGCTCGTCTTCCTCCTCGTCTTTTTCCGTCAACCATCGTGCGTCTTCCTCGTCATCTTTTTCCGGCGATGCGAGCCTCTCTGTCTTCTTTTACTGAAATCAAACTCAGATCCGGCTAATGAAGGAGGACGATGGTGAAGGTGAGCAAAAACACGGATCTGTAGATATTTTTTTTTGATTTGAGTTGATCTTGTTATTTTTCAAAAACACAAACTCAGATTTGTGATCCTAAATCTTTCAATGTGCTATAGATGATAGGTTCGGTGACGTTTTGTTTATTGCGTTCTGGATTTTTTCCAGATCTGAAATTTCTCAAATCTGTTTATTGCGTTATGGATTTTTTTGAGATATGAAATTTCTCAGATCTGTTTATTGCGCTCTAGATTTTTTTTCAGATCTTAAACTTCTCAGATATGTTTATTGCGTTTTGGATTTTTTCGTTCTGGATTTTTTTTTTCTGATCTTAAACTTCTCAGATTTGTGTTTAACGCCGTCCCCGTCGCCATCTCCATTTGTTTTGGTTTTTTTTAAAAACAAAATACCTATGGCGTCTAAGAAATATTTAGATGCCGTAAGTCTCCACCTTTTACGCCTCCCAAATAGGCGTCCCCAAATTTTTAGACGTTAAAAGGCCAAATAAATGGACGTTATAGACCTTATTTGTAGTAGTGAGTGGAGCTATAGAGCGTGTAAGTTGGGTTAAGTGAATGAGTAACTGATACGTGGCTACAAATTTAAACTCTTTTGCTGTCGACACATTAGTGGTACAATTATCCGAATATTCAAATATTATACATAATACAGTACAAAAAATCAAAACTCCGGCTGAGTCCTCATGCGTGCTGCTTACCCTTTACACCGGCTCCAGATCCTGAAGCTAGGGATAAGTCTGAGATTCAATACCCATTGAATCTCAGGTAACAGTTAACCTCATGCCCACGTACAAGCAATATATATGACAGATATTCATTACATATCAACATCAACCATACATAGCACACAACAGATGTAAGGTTACAACAATATATAGCACACAACAAATGTAATGTTAACAACACAACAATACATAGCAAACAACAAATGTGTAATACCCTAAAAATCGTATTTATGATAAATATCATAAATTAGTAAATAATACCTATTGGAAATAGGTGAATATGTGGTCTCAAAACTAGTGTAGTATTTATCTTATTTTCTAAGGTAAATTATATTAAAATTAGAAGAATTAAGGTACTAAAGAGCCAAAAAAATGCATTTGTGGGGCATAAAATGGCCTAAAAATATTGTGATAAATCGTAAGAGACAGTGAAATAATTATTAAAAATTAGAAAGAATATTGTCCTTAATTTAGACAAATTAATAAATTATAACCTTGGAAAAATTAAAGGAGAAAAATCAAAAAGTATTGTGAGGGCCATAATTGACCCCATGATTTTTAATATTTTACATGGAGTATAAATTACCAATGTCAGTCCAATAGTTGTGAGATAATTATTAGTTCTAATTAAGAAAATTGTTAACAATTAGTAAGGGATTAATAAAGTAATTAATGGCTAATTATTTAGAAAATGTATAAGGTGATATATAAGGGTTTAATTAGCCAATGGGTTAATTATTAATTAAGGTAATTAAGGCATAATCTAAGTGATTAAAAAGGAGTTGAAAAGTAAAAAACTTATCCAAGAAGTAGCCTTGATATTTTCGAAAAAATAGAAAGAAAAGGAAGGAAAAGAAGGTATAGTGTGAATGCAAAAGTGGTTTAAAGAATATTCTAAGGAATATTTTGTGAAAAAGCAAATAGGATAAATGACCACCGATAGAAATTAAATCCTAACTCAAAATCCATGAATTAGGTGGAAAACATCTGGACATATTATGATTCAGTGTAATTTTGTCCCGAGTTGGACATTTCCCGAAGCGATTTCAGTGTCAAAGGCGTTTATCCGAAAATGTTCGGCAGGCAACGAAATACCCTGAATGGAATAAAAAATTTAGTTAACCAAGATATTTCCAAAGAGGAAGGATAGACCTTCAGGGCTATGTTGCCGGATTTCTGAGATTCTGTAAGATTACGCGATTAGAACACTGATCGGGGAAACTTTATCAGTAGAAACCATAAAGCAAGAGTTGATGCCATCATGCATGACATCATTTTATTGACTAATGGGGAGGGGGGAGGTCGGCATATGGGATGAATGGAGGAGGATGAAGCTTGAAGAAAAAGATGGATTCCATGGCCAAAAATTGAAGTTGAAAGTTGGAAGTTTACCATTTTGCCCTCACAATTTTCCTATAAATAGCCCCTTTGCCTTTGACTTTTTCACACCACTTCCTCTTGAGAATTTCGAATCTTAGAGAGGGTTTAGAGAGAAGGAAGAGCCAGGAGAAGTTGTAACGAAGTTCTGCACGGGTAAGTTCTTCGGTCCTTAGCTTTTAAGTTTTGGTCTTTTGTTCGGTAGTCTTAGTAGAAATGTTAGTTAGATCTAGGAAGTAGGAGATGAGATTCCTATTCTTGTTTTTAAGCCTCATTGCATTGAAAGATGCCTGACGAGGTAAAAACATAGTAGGGATTGAGTATTTGAAAGTTGGGAGTTAATGTAGCGGAGCTCTGGCGAAATTTCCGCCAATTAGGGGGTCAGGGGTAAAATGGTCATTTATGACTAAAATGTCCGTCACAATGACTGGTTACTAATAAATGCGATATTTTCCTTATAGGATATCCCCTGATTATGTTCTGACCTACTGTCGTACCGTATTCCGACAGAAGTACCGTTTACCGTCAACGAAGGTACATCCGCGTACTGTAACACTAATCTGATGTTTATTGTATGCGTATATATGTTATGTGTATTGTATGCCTATTATGGTAGCTTATAGCTCTGTGGTATGGTTATGTGCTGTTAATATGTTTACGTTTGCTATGGGCGATATATCTGCATGCTTTTGGGCGATATATGTATGCATGCTTTTGGGCGATACATCTGCATTGGTTGCATGCTCATATACTGTTTATGTTGTGATTGCCTGTAATCCATATGTTGTGTATGTAAATATGAGGTTAACCGTTACCTGAGGTCCGGTGCGAACCTCAGCTCTTAACATAGCGTCAGGGTCAGAAGGACCGAGGACCAAGGAGAGAGGAAAGCAGCAAGCTCAAGGATCCAGCTGAAGACTTTCTGTTGTTGTTCTTTACTTTTGAAAACTCTCGGTTATTGAACCGCTTCTGTAATTAGCCAGACTGACGGCATTTTGAATATATGTATCAGTTACTCAATCGCTCCGATGCTCTACTTTGATGAAAAAATTTTATAATGTTTTTTGAAAATGGGATGTTACAAAATGTAATGTTTACAACGTTTGCACTCACCAGTGCCACGAATCCACATGTCCTCAGTGCTAGGAAAACATACATACGGCATTATCATGACTATAACCCACACAAAGATGAATGTATGTAAACAGGTGACCTAAGACCGAGTCTTAGCCACGATGTATGACCCAAGACCTAGTCTTGTCCATGAATCTATGAATAATCTTATCGCATATAAGCATATAAGACACATTAGAGTTAAAGTTACAGTACGCGTTCGTACCTTAGTCTGTGTAGCTAGTGGTGCGTTTGTCTGTTTGGTACCGATTCCCAACTTCTTGGATATCCTATAATATTATTACCGCATTATTCCCTTTATAAAAAATATCCTAAGAGATATTTTTTCCAATGTTTACCTTTTTACCCTTGGTGGATTTGTTATTCAAATTATATCTTTACATTTCCTTAAAAACGGAATTTCAGCATTTCTGCCGAGATTTTTTGGTATCTTTGAAAAATCATAATTAATTCCAAAAACATAGAAATGAGGTGCTCCAAAATTCTACATGATCCTTGGCATGTCTATTTTTGATAAAAAAAATAACGCCTTTCACTCTAAATATATGAATCAATACCAGTTTAATGTTTTCCGATCACTGTTAAGATTATTTTCCAAAAATGTGACCCAACTTCAAGAATTTGTATCTCCTCGTAGAGAGCTCGAAACGTTACAAATTTTATATCAATGAAAATCCCTACGTGTCTAATTTACCCCTGTAAAATTTCATGATTTTAAGACTTCATTTGATATATTAAATAATGACTTCAACGCGACTGACTCCAGTAACCTAGAAATCTGGAAATTTCCTATCTTTCACTATCATGTTCCATTAATTCTAAAAATTATTTCCCAACATGTTTTTACCTCATTCAGAATTTTTCAATGCAAGGGAGGCCTAAAAACAAGTATAGGAATTTACTTCCTAATTTTCTAGATTAAACTACAATTTTACTAAAAAATAAAAAAAAACTAAAGGCTAGAGAACTTACCCTTGAAGAGCCTTGCTTCTCCTCCCTCCTTCTTGCTCCAAGTGTAACATCCCATGTTTGAAATGCGGAATTTTTTTTTTTTTTCAAACAAGCAATCAGAGTAGAGCAAAAGAGCGAAAGAGTAGTTGGATTCTTAGCCAAAACATCAACCATTGTGTAACATTGTAATGATTACAGTAATCCTAAGGTTTAGAAAGGAAATAGTGTAATAACAGAATACGATAAGATAGAGATAGTCTTGGTGCACGCCTACTCCGGTACTTGCCTCGATCCACGAACCGTGGTCCTCCCGATCTCGAAGCTACGGTGAGATTCAATTCAACGCATTGAATCTCGGGTAGCAGTTAACCTTATACCCAAACAACACGATATCTGACCAATGAGATATTCATGAGCTAATACAACGGTATATCATAAGCATACTAGAGATGCATGATCATTATGCCGACAAAACATAAGCACGAGCAATATGTAAAGCCCCATAAGGTAAATAACAACAACAGCTGCACTATTCACCAGTGCCACGATAAACACTCGTGTCCTCAGCGCTAGGAAAACATAACGGCATTCCAAACATAACCCGTTTAAAACTGCTCAGTATAACGGTCTACGACATATCCTTGACATATATGCATTTAAGAAGCACAAGATTAGTGTTACGATGCAGCGTCCGTACCTTCGTTGGCAACGTTAGGTACTACCGCGAAAACGTACTTTTACGGAAAACGTGAACTTCAATCGGCGGTTCGTCGGGCAGCGTGACGGCAGCAAATCAGAGATTCTGATATCCTATAAGAGTAATATCACCTTTATTAGTGATTTGACACTATAACTAGCATTTTAGGTAAAAATTACCATTTTGCCCTTCTACCCCTAATTGGCGGAATTTCGCCAGCACTTCGTTACTCTGACAAATTTTCTTCCCGAAATTTTGCCAGAACTTCGACGCAACTATGATTTTCGAAAATAATGACTAAAATAGCCCTCCCATATGATACCCAATCATACTTGAAAATTTAAAGGCTATTCTAGCAAATTCTACCCTTACTTTTAAAAGAAGCTGCAAAGCTTCAACTTTTCAGCGACTCGATCCCTACTATGTTTACACCTCTGCATATTTTTTCAACGCAAACAAGGCTCTAAAGCAAGAATAGGAATCTCGTCCCCTACTTCCTAAATCTAACTAAAAATTCTACTAACTACCGAACTAAAGACTAAAGACTAAAGACTTACCCGTTGAAGATTTCCGGACAATTCTACGGGCTTGTTGCAAGATTTCCGTAGCACTGCTCTCTTCTTTCTCTCTCTAACTTTTTCGGCCAAGAGTAAGAAAGGGAATGGTGTGAAGAAATATGAAGGAGGGGGGGTATTTATAGGGTTTTGAAAGGATACCAAGGGAATTTTCCAAGTTGTTTGCACTTTTATGTCCAATAACTACACATGATTTTTGCCCTTGGTTTCTCCCCTCTTGACCGTCCTTCATGGTGATGTGGCAGCCCCTCATTGGTCCAAAATGGTGACTTGGCTTGCTTTATGCCCTAGTCCAACCGTTTTCCCCGATCGGTACCCGATTCGCGTGATTTCGGAGAATTCACAAAATTCTGGATTTACAACTCGAAGACATGTTCTCACTTAGTAGAAATGTCCAAGTTAACCTAAATTTTGATTCCATATAGGGCTCCAACAGTCCGGTTGAAGTTTTCTCGAAAACGTGTCCGAACGCGTCCTGTGTCGGAATTCGTTTCGGGACTACCAAACTCTTGGAAATAATTTACTGACTCCAAATATGTCTAAATAAATTCAAACCCATTCCTAAATGTTGAGTTAGAATTTATTTTCCCTATTTCCAAAAATATGCCTATATGCATTTTTCCCTATTTTGTTTTATTAGGAAAAATCACAAACGGCCTCGGAATTAACTTCCGGAAGAGGTCACTTGAAGGTAAAAACTCACTGATCAATATTTTACCTTGACCTTGGGATTCCAATTTCTAGATCTCTAGATAGGATCCGTTTCCTAATTTTAAAATTACTATTCATACTTTTTACTTTAATTTAATTATATTATTAAAATATGTTGCAACTTGGCCACTTGTGTTCTATCTCATTTTCATTTTATTTTCTTTTTATTTTGCCTTGAATTTCGGCTGGCCTTCTTTTTATTTTAATAAATATTTATTTTTTTATTTAATTAATTATTTAATCATTTATTTCCTTACTTTTTCCCAAAATTTCCACAAAATTATCTAATTGGTCCATTCTTGTATTTAGGCTCAAAAATACCTAAACTCAACTATTTTTCATAGAAATTTCCAATTAATTAGTAAATACATTTTTACTAATATTCCACTAATTTCCACTAATTTTTGAGCTTCACATAATTATTCTTGAATTTCCTTTGCTTATGCTTAAGTAATTAGCCCAATATTACTTAATTACTTCATTATCACTTGTTGATAATTTTCTTAATTACTATGCCTCATTACCTTCATACACTTGTATTAACATTAGTATTTTCATGCCTCTTGCATTTTTAGAAATTACAAGGGTATTATGGTCATTTCACTTCTTTTTTTTGAGTATTTTCCAACATTTTCTCCAATTTCATAATTTATAAAATTACAATAATTAGAGATTATATACTCTCCTAAGTCACTTGGTCATTTCTTGTCTTTTAGGATTTTCCCATAAATTTTCTAAGTTAATTACCATTTAAGGGGCATTTTGGTCATTTTGGCACTTTGGCCCTTAAACTCCCTAATTTCTTGCAGAAATTCTACTTAGAAAATAGACTGTATTTATACAAGACCGGAGATTGAAATTTCACTTATCGAAATATCCAACTTTTATTTATAATATTCCGGATAAATATCCGGGTATTCCGGATAATTATTACTTGAAAACCGGGTAAATCGGTTACGCAAGTTGAAACCACTGGTTTCAGGGAAAGAATGAACTAGCCGAGGATTGGCTGCTAAGCCTAAAAAGATTTTGAAGTTATCGAGTGCCCGGGAGATCGGAAGGCACCGCCGGCTATCTACAAGTTAGAGGCGATGCCCACGGATGGTGGGACGAGCGTTTCCACAACCCCGCCAAGCCACATTACGTGGGAGATGTTCTTGGAGCAATTCAACGAACAATACTTTCCTCCATCAATTCAGGTGATTAAGGAGGAGGAATTTATAGCGATACAACAAGGGAATGAGGAGTCATTTGACGACTACTTCGCACGTTTCACCAACTTGTCCCGATACTCTTCGTATCTGAAGAGCAATGTGAACGAAAGCTGGAAAGCGAACCGATTGGTGAACGGGCTGAGGTACGACATAAGATCGAGGCTGGTATCTCATCAATTCTCTAGGATGGCCCAAGCCGTGAGATCATGCAGATTGATAGAGCGCAACTTGAAGGAATTGCGCAAGTCCCGAGGACAGGAAGGCAACAATGCAAATCGCGGAGGGTCTAACCGCGGAGGTGCCTCACAGAAGAGGAAAGCGCCTTGGAGCGAAAACCGAGGTGGAAACAAGAGACCCTACCAACAGTATAGTCTCAAACAGCAGGGATCCCAGACGTGTCAGAAATGTAAGAAGTACTATCCAGGAGCCAACTGTGATGGGAAACAAGTCTGCCAGTGTCGAAGCTGGACACATTAGCCGGGATTGCCCCGAGAAGGCTGCAGAGGCGAGACCTCAAAGCGCTGGCCAAATCTTTGCATTGACAAACACAGAGGCCAAGAAGTCCCCGAGAGATGGTTCAAGGTACCATCTATCTCAATGGAAATCTACTTGAAGCATTGTATGACTCGGGTGCTAGTCACTCGTTTATTTCCTATGATTGTGCAAGTCGTTTAGGATTGCATGCTGTAGATTACCATTTGATCTTGTTGTATCTACACCGTTGGGTGTAAAGTCTTTAACTTCGATGCATGTATGAATTGTACCGCTAACGTGGATGGACGAGTTTCTAAAGTGGATCTTATCCGTCTACCTCTTCACTGCATCGACGTCATATTCGGTCTGAACTGGTTAACGGCCAACGGCGCAATGATTGATTGTGGCAAAAGGAGATATCATTTACTGGAGACAAGGTTGAAGTGAGCTGAACTTTCTCTCGCTACGTGAAGCCGATCGGTGCGTGAATCAAGGATGTCATGCTTTCATGGTATTCTTTTCACAAAGCGTGTGACCTGTCACTCCAGAATATCCCTGTGGTGAATGAATTTTCTGATGTATTTCCTGGAGGATCTCACCGAGTTACCTCCTATCCGAGAAGTGGAGTTCAATATTGACTTGATGCAGCACAGATCAATATCAAAGGCGCCGTATCGAATGGCTCCTAACTAGATGCAGGAGTTAAAGAAGCAGCTAGAAGAGCTTTTGAAGAAGGGGTTCATTCTACCCAGTGTATCACCATGGGGAGCCCCAGTACTTTTTGTAAAGAAGAAAGATGGAAGCTTCCGACTCTGCATCGATTACCGCGAACTCAACATGAGACAACGTCGTTGGATGGAGCTGATTAAAGATTACACCCTGGAGATCAAGTACCATCCGGGTAAAGCAAACGTTGTTGCTGATGCTCTTAGTAGAAAGACAGTGCAGGTATCATACATGATGATACGGGACCTATCACTTAGTGGTTTGGTCAGGTATAAGCAGCGAATCTACATACCGCCAGTTGATGAATTGAAGCGGACAATAATGGATGAGGCTCATAAGAGTAAGTACACTCTACATCCGTGGCATGGTCAAGATGTACAGTATGAAATCCGAACTTTGGTGGCCCGGGATGAAGAAAGACGTTGCGAAATACGTGGCCAAATGCTTGATCTGTCGAAAGTAAAGATTGAACACCGTCGACCCCCTGGTCTTTTGCAAGGACTAGAGCTGCCGAAATGGAAATGGGAGAACATAACCATGGATTTTGTGGTAGGTCTGCCTAAAATCAGAAATCATGATACAATTTGGGTAGTTGTTGACAGATTAACCAAGTCAAAGACACTTTATTCCCATCAGTATTCACTATTCTCCGGAATGATTGGCGGAGATTTATATCAAAGAGATAGTGAGATTACATGGTGTTCCTAAGAGCATTGTCTCCGATCGTGATACACGATTCAAATCCCGTTTCTGGAAAGCGTTACATGAAGGTATGGGGACTAAGCTAAGGTTCGGTTCGGCTTATCACCCTCAAACCGACGGTCAATGCGAAAGAACCATACGGACGTTGGAGGATATCTTTGCGAGCATGTGCCCGGATTTCAAAGGAAGTTGGGATCAACATCTTTCGCTAGGCGAGTTTGCATATAACAACGGTTATCATGCTAGTATACAAATGGCCCCGTTCGAGGCATTGTATGGGCGGAGGTGTCAATCACCATTGTGCTGGACAGATTCGTCCGAAAAGCAGTTACTTGGGCCGGATATGCTTGAGCAGACCTCTGAACAGATCGCATTTATCAAGAAGAGACTCCTAACTGCACATAGTAGACAGAAGAGCTATGCGGACAAAAGGAGGAGACCTCTAACATTTTATGTCGGCGACCATGTATTTCTAAAGTTATCCCCAGTAACGCTTAAGAGGAAGAAACTCAGTCCACGGTATGTTGGACCATTCGAAATTCTAGCTAAGCGCGGAGAAGTAGCTTATCAGTTAGCCTTACCCCCGAATCTGAGAAATCTCCACGACGTTTTCCACGTGTCGCAATTGAAGAAGTATCAATCAGACCGTGATCATGTCATCGAGTACGAGGATGTCGAAGTACGGCATGATAATACCTTCATAGTCGAGCCGGAGCAGATCATCGATCACAAGGAGAAACGGCTCAGAAACAAGACAATACTGTCAGTAAAGGTAGTCTGGAAGGGTTTGTCACCCGAAGAAGCGACTTGGGAAACCGAGAGTGACATGAAGGAGAAGTACCCAGAGTTCATGGGCCGAAGTTTAGTTAGTATAGATTAAATTTCGAGGGCGAAATTTTGTGTAAGGGGAGAAATGTAATACCGGATATTTATCTGGAATATTATAAATAAAAGTTGGATATTTCTGATAAGTGAAATTTCAATCTCCGGTCTTGTATAATTACAGTCTATTTTCTAAGTAGAATTTCTGCAAGAAATTAGGGAGTTTAAGGGCCAAAGTGTCAAAATGACCAAAATGCCCCTAGAAAGGGTAATTAACTTAGAAAATTTATGGGAAAATCCTAAAAGACAGTAAAATGACCAAGTGAGTTAGGAGAGTATATAATCTCTAATTATTGTAATTTTATAAATTATGAAATTGGAGAAAATGTTGGAAAATACTCAAAAAAAAGAAGTGAAATGACCATAATACCCTTGTAATTTCTAAAAATGCAAGAGGCATGAAAATACTAATGTTAATACAAGTGTATGAAGGTAATGAGGCATAGTAATTAAGAAAATTATCAACAAGTGATAATGAAGTAATTAAGTAATATTGGGCTAATTACTTAAGCATAAGCAAAGGAAATTCAGTAATAATTATGTGAAGCTCAAAAATTAGTGGAAATTAGTGGAATATTAGTAAAAATGTATTTACTAATTAATTGGAAATTTCTATGAAAAATAGTTGAGTTTAGGTATTTTTGAGCCTAAATACAAGAATGGACCAATTAGATAATTTTGTGGAAATTTTGGGAAAAAGTAAGGAAATAAATGATTAAATAATTAATTAAATAAAAAATAAATATTTATTAAAATAAAAAGAAGGCCAGCCGAAATTCAAGGCAAAATAAAAAGAAAATAAAATGAAAAATGAGATAGAACACAAGTGGCCAAGTTGCAACATATTTTAATAATATAATTAAATTAAAGTAAAAAGTATGAATAGTAATTTTAAAATTAGGAAACGGATCCTATCTAGAGATCTAGAAATTGGAATCCCAAGGTCAAGGTAAAATATTGATCAGTGAGTTTTTACCTTCAAGTGACCTCTTCCGGAAGTTAATTCATTTAGACATATTTGGAGTCGATAAATTATTTCCAAGAGTTTGGTAGTCAGCAACGAATTCGACACCGGACGCGTTCGGACACGTTTTCGAAAACTTCAACCGGACTGTTGGAGCCCTATATGGAATCAAAATTTAGGTTAACTTGGACATTTCTACTAAGTGAGAACATGTCTTCAGAGTTGTAAATCCAGAATTTTGTGAATTCTCCGAAATCACGCGAATCGGGTACCGATCGGGGAAAACGGTTGGACTAGGGCATAAAGCAAGCCAAGTCACCATTTTGGACCAATGAGGGGCTGCCACATCACCATGAAGGACGGTCAAGAGGGGAGAAACCAAGGGCAAAAATCATGTGTAGTTATTGGACATAAAAGTGCAAACAACTTGGAAAATTCCCTTGGTATCCTTTCAAAAACCCTATAAATACCCCCCCTCCTTCATATTTCTTCACACCATTCCCTTTCTTACTCTTGGCCGAAAAATCTAGAGAGAGAAAGAAGAGAGAAGTGCTCTGGAAATCTTGCAGCGAAGCCCTGTAGAATTGTCCGGAAATCTTCAACGGGTAAGTCTTTAGTCTTTAGTCTTTAGTCTTTAGTTCGGTAGTTAGTAGAATTGTTAGTTAGATTTAGGAAGTAGGGGACGAGATTCCTATTCTTGTTTTAGAGCCTTGTTTGCATTGAAAAAATATGCAGAGGTGTAAACATAGTAGGGATCGAGTCGCTGAAAAGTTGAAGCTTTCGCAGTTCTTTTAAAAGTAAGGGTAGAATTTGCTAGAATAGCCTTTAAATTTTCAAGTATGATTGGGTATCATATGGGAGGGCTATTTTAGTCATTATTTTCGAAAATCATAGTTGCGTCGAAGTTCTCGCAAAATTTCGGAAAGAAAATTTGTCAGAGTAACGAAGTGCTGGCGAAATTCCGCCAATTAGGGGTAGAAGGGCAAAATGGTAATTTTTACCTAAAATGCCAGTTATAGTGTCAAATCACTAATAAAGGTGATATTACTCTTATAGGATATCAGAATCTCTGATTTGCTGCCGTCACGCCCGACGAACCGATTGAAGTTCACGTTTTTAGTAAAAGTACGTTTTCGCCAGTAGTACCTAACGTTGCCAACGAAGGTACGGACGCGTCTTGTAACACTAATCTTGTGCTTCTTAAATGCATATATGTCAAGGATATGTCGTAGACCGTTATACGAGCAGTTTTAAACGGGTTATGTTTGGAATGCCGTTATGTTTTCCTAGCGCTGAGGACACGAGTGTTTATCGTGGCCCTGGTGAATAGTGCGGTGTTGTTGTTATTTACCTTATGGGGCTTTACATATTGCTCGTGCTTATGTTTTGTCGGCATAATGATCATGCATCTCTAGTATGCTTATGATATCTTGTTGTATTAGTTCTTGAATATCTGTTGGCCGTATATCTTGTGTTGTTTGGGTATAAGGTTAACAGCTACCCGAGATTCAATGCGTTGAATTGAATCTCATTGTAGCTCAGTCGGGAGGACCACGGTTCGTGGATCGAGGCAAGTACCGGAGTAGGCGTGCAGTGAAGACTATCTCTATCTTATCGTATCCGTTATTACACTATTTCCTTTCTAAACCTTAGGATTACTGTAATCATTACAATGTTACACAATGGTTGATGTTTTGGCTAAGAATCCAATTACTCTTTCGCTCTATTGCTCTACTCTGATTGTTTGTTTGAAAAAAAAAATTTCCGCATTTCAAACATGGGATGTTACAGCTTGAGCCCCTATTTATAGTACAATGTCCAAGCTCACAAGAAATTTATCACACCCAATCACTTTGCTCCCTATCCATTGGATCAAACCCACTTTATTAAACTTAATCCTCACCCTTCATTGTTGTTAGAAAAATCTAAACACTATTGAAGATCTTTTATTTTAATTTCCATGTGCTCTTATAAACCAAATATCTTGATTATTATATAATAAATTCTCTCTCATTCCACCATGTGCATGTGCCACTTTTGTGGGCCATAGGGTGTAATACCCGGATATTTATTATCTGGAAAATTATAAATAATGAATATTTATGATAAGTGAAATAAAGGACTCAAGACTTGTGTAATTATAGTCTATTTTTCTAAGTTAAATTCTGTAGGAAATCAGGGAATTTAAGGGTCAAAGTGTCAAAATGACCAAAATGCCCCTAGGATTTGTAATTGACTTAGGAAATTATGGAAAAATACCAAAAGGTAGTAAAGTGACCAAGTGAATTAGGAGATTATATTATCCTAATTATGGTAATTTAATAAATTATGAACTTGGAGAAATAGTATAAGAGTGTTCAAAAAGTAGTAAAAAGACCAAAATACCCTTGTAGTTATGAAATGATGCAAGAGGCATGAAAATACTAATGTTAATACAAGTGTATGAAGGTAATGAGGCATTGTAATTAAGAAAATTATCAAGTTATGATAATTAAGTAATTAAGTAATATTGGGCTAATTACTTAAGCATAAATGAAGGAAATTCACAAGTAATTATATGAAACCCTAAAATTGGTGGTTTTTGTTTTAAAATTAGTAAAAACATGTTTACTAATTAAATGGAAATTTTGGAGAAAAATAGTTGGGTTTAGGTATTTTTGAGCCTAAATACAAGAATGGACCAATTAGGGATTTTTGTAAATTTTTGGAAAAATTGGAATAAATAAATAATTAAATAATTGATTAATTAAAAAATAAATATATATTATAATTAAAATTTGGGCCAGCCGAAATGTGCAAAGGAGATTGAAGATAGAATTTGGAAAAAATATCTTACAACTTGCACATATTATATTATTATAATTAATTAAAGCATAAAAGTGTGAATAGTAATTTAAAATTAGGGAACGGATCCTATCTAGAAATCTAGGAATGAGATTTCCAAAGTCAAGGTAGAATATTGATCAGTGGAATTTTATCTTCCATTAGACTCTTCCGGAAGTTAATTCCAAAATTCAAGTTTAAATAGATATTATTGATGAGGAAGAGAAGGTCTTCAAAGTTGTAAATCCATAATTTTGAGATTTTTCCGAAATTACGCGAATCGGTGCGATCGAGGTTTATCGGTACGAAACCTTCCTTAACAAGTTAATTACATCATCAAGATGATGCAATTTTTGTGCCACATCAGCTGCTGCATGTCGACCAAGAGAGGGAAAGGAGAGAGAAAACTTGTTCAAGAAGTTTTCTAAAATGAAAAGGGAAAATTACAACTTTGGACCCAAAATTTGAGAAGGGAAAATTACACCTTAGGACCCACTTTTTGCCTATATAAAGGCATGAGTTCCTCTTCATTTTCTCACCCCATTCTCAAGTGCAAAACCGATTCTTGAGAGAGAAAGAAGAGAGAGGAGCTCTGGAGAAGTTCTGCAGAAGTCTTCAACGGGTAAGTCTTTCGGGCTTTAGTTTTTAGTTCGAAAGATAGTAGTAATGTTAGAATAGCCTTTAAATTTTCAAGTATGATTGGGTATCATATGGGAGGGCTATTTTAGTCATTATTTTCGAAAATCATAGTTGCGTCGAAGTTCTGGCAAAATTTCGGGAAGAAAATTTGTCAGAGTAACGAATCTTTGGCAAAATTCCGCCAATTAGGGGTAGAAGGGCAAAATGGTAATTTTTACCTAGAATGCCAGTTATTGTATCAAATCACTAATGAAAGTGATATTACTCTTATAGGAGGTCAGAAATCCTAATTTGTCGCCGTTACGCCGCCCGACGGGCCGTTGTTGGAGATTTCACGATTTTCCGTAAAACGTGCTAGAAATATTAATTCGTCAACGAAGGTACGTCCGCGTACTGTAACACTAATCTGATGTTCATGGTATGCATGTATGTGCTATGTGTATTGTTATGGTATGATTATTGAATGCAAATATGTTAGAACAGTTTGGTGCCGAAGGAAAGGCTAGTCTATGTGGGTAAGCCATTAAGTCGCCGTGAACTCGGTGAGGCCCCATGATAGACACTTACCTGCCATTCTGTTCGGTTTACGAAAGTATGTACGTGCGCGTCGGTAACCTTAACGCTGATGTTGATCGTATGCGTATTTGTGGTTGTGAGTCGGATGATATGTTGTGAGTATTGTTATGAGCTTTTGATTACATGCACTACGTGTGACACATCTACATGCACTACGTGTGACCCATCTACATTCACTTCGTGTGACCCATCTACATGCACTACGTGTGACCCATCTACATGCACTACGTGTGACCCATCTTTATGCACTTCGTGTGACACATCTGTTATACTGTTAATATGAATGATTGTGGATGATATACTGTATATGTGAATATGAGGTTAATCGTTACCTGAGATCCAATGTGTTAAATTGGATCTCAGCTATAGCGTCAGGGTCGGAAGGACCGAGGACCGAGAAGAGAGGAAAGCAGCAGAATCATGGTTCCGACTGAAGACTTTCCGATGTTGTTCTTTTACTTTTTGAAAACTCTCGGTTACTATACCGTTTCTGTAACTAGCCAGTGGGCATTTTGAATATATATATCAGTTATTCTTCCGCTCAAATGCTCTACTCTGATGATGTGAAAAGATGTTTTAAAAAAAAAATTATACTGCTTTTGAAAAGTCGGGTTGTTACATAGGGGCTGAATATGTAATCTTCAATCAGCATCATATCCTAATGAAGTGTTTACATGCTCTTTAACTACAATTGCCATTGTAGGATTGGTTTATTAGTTAATCATGGTCATTAGTGTTTCACATAAGCTTAATCTTGTCTCCCATTGGCCGTTAATTTTCAAAATAAGACAACCATCAATTGATGCTTTTAATTTTTGTCTCTAATTAATTTGAAGAATTATATAAATTATTTTAATTAGTGTAAGCTTAATTGCCTATTAGTTTTTTCTAATTTCCTTTAACTTGCTTAAGTGTTTTCATAACATTTCTTGTCTATTTTGGTCTTAAAATAACCATCATTTTATGTGCTAATTATATCACATTTTATGATCCCTAATCCTAGTCTTATATCTTGCCTTTTGTTAATTTAACTCAAAGTGAAATTTACCTAAAATTATAATTAACAAATTACAATAATTTGTGACACATATTCACCTTCATTTTATACAAATTATTCATCTAAATATAATATTTATGATAAATAGGAATTTTAGGGCATTCCACTCTATGAGACATAAGAAATATATTTCATCGTTAACTGAGAATGTAATCTCCTAGTTGAAAGTTAAAATGTGTTTTGCTTGATGTTCAAGCAACTTACTCATGAGGTTGGAAAAAAAAAATTTATCTTCGTTAATTATTGCAGAACCCATTACTTTTTACAGTGTTCATGAGTTATAACTCGTAACTTTTCACAGTGCTCATGAGTTATGCAGCGAGGTGGTTTTATTTATCATCGTGGAACCCATAACTCTTTACGGTGTTCATGAGTTATAACCCGTAACTCTTTACGGTGCTTATAAGTTATACCTAGGTGGTTTTGTTTATTATTGCGGAACTCGTAACTCTTTACAGTGCTCATGAGTTATGTCTAGGACCTACCCGTTAAAACACATATTGGGGTTTAGTATTACCTTTTATAACTTGAAGACATCAAAGTGTATGATGTCTTTTAATGTTGATTCACACGATTGTCTCTTGATTGCAATGAAAACTCCTCCATGAATCCTTCTTCCTGAGGGCTGGATACTGTTAGCTATGTGGTATATGTTTATTTTCCTTAGGCATTCTCAAAATGCATTGCGAATTCGCAAGGAATTCTTGAGAATTCCTTGCGAATTCTTGAGAATGCCTTCACGCACTCCAGTGCACTGGTTTTTTTTTCATCCTTCTTCTTCCGTCACCGTGTAAATCATGTAAATCGTCTTCTTCTTCCAATCTCTCAATTCGATCGAAAAATTTACGGTGGTAGTTTCTTTTCCCGTTTTCACCGCCATCCGGAATTGCTCTTCTTTGTGCTCGATCTCCACGAAGCTGGCGGCGACGGCGTCCAAGGTGGGGGGAGTGGGGGCGACGCAGTGGGTCATGACAACGACGGCGGACAAGACGTACGCAGGGCGAATGAATCCAGAAAACCTTAAGGGCATTGTGGTCATTTTGCATGAATTTGCATATCCCTCAAAAGTCCTTGTCACCTCTCAGTCTTTTTACAAATTCGGTGGGCTTTTAGGGGTTTTGCAAATTCAGATGGTATTTATTCGTCTTTTTCCTTTTATATTTTACGAGACAAAACTACATATTTACCCGTACGGTGCAAAATCACATAAAATAAGTTATAATCAAAACAAACACTTTAATCTCATGCGGAATCCTTTTTACCCCCCCTAGATGAAGGGTGTCTTTGTTGGCTATAGATACTATTCCGTTCAATCTTTAATATATGATATATTTGAGGAGTTGATCTTGATCCTAAATATAAGACAAAGTTTTCATATTTGTCAATCTTTTCCTAATTTACCCTTATTGATGCTCCCTCAACAATAATTAAGGATGAGAGGGAATTAAGGGAGGTGACTAGGGAATTTTAGAAAATACATGTTATATTAACTAACTTAACCAACTTCTTTAATCTAATCAAATTAAATAAATATGTCTTATATTATAGATCGGAGGGAAAAATATCTTTCTCAGGGTATGGAGGGTAAAGGGTATATCTTTTCCAATTATTTTCAAAACATACAAAAACTTGGGATGAATTCTCAATCACATGCTTAAGAAACAAGAGCCCTGCGATTCACGCCAACTTGAGTTCGGGTCTCATTTGGATTGTAAAAGTAAATTAAATTAATAAGATGGTGCTATTTGATAAAGAGTAGTATGCTGGTGGTGGGAGACAGGCATGCGTCATGAAATGCAAACGAATGGTAATCCAAAGATTGTGGTCTAATGTCTGATGTAATGACTATGATAGGTGTTTGATTAAAGGCCAATACTAGTGAGGATCTGATCTGCTATCTGATTATGTGTCTCAAGTGTCATCACTCCTTTTTACTTGTCTGTTCCTCTCTCAAGCACCAATATTGTGAGGCTCTTATAATAATATTTTTATAGGGCAGAAAGAGAAGAAATTTTTTGATCCTATATATTTATTTATGAGTCGTATCATTAAATTTTTCATAGCAGAATTTTACCGCTAATTTATTATTGTGTTTGTTTGTGCAATAGTTTGCAAGAAGGAATCTTCGTTTAGGCAGGGTATCGACAACAAAGAGATTAATGAAAGAAGCAATAAATTGTAATAGAAATGAAAGTAGGAAAATAGAGAGTAACTTTGTTATTATTGATCTTTTCAGCAAATGGAGAAGGTGGTTCCGATATTCATGGATCTGAGAACCTGCTTGGTGATGTAGTGGGTTTTGACCGAAACCTGGCTTTGGGCTGTGTGAACCCATGGTGTTGGCCTTGTTCCGATATAATGTATATTAAGTTGAGATAAAGTAGGAAAGTTAATGAATTTTAAAGCAGAGTTAATGAAGTGTAAGATTTTTTTTATATGAATGAAACATGCTAGATGTAACTTATAAATAGAATCAATGAAGTATTGTACGTGTGAATGAGAGGGGAACAAAGAAAATAAAATAAAAGAGAGAATCAAGATGGTGGGTGTTCTATTCTCTCTCTTTATCTTCCACTCGTGGTGGAAAATAATTAGAATCCGTACACATTAAGGAAGAGTGTTTATTGGTTTTATAGGCAAAGCACCCCAATAAAAAGTTTGGAGCCCCACATGGGCTTTAATGTATATAATTTCTGTTGGGTGATCAAAAGCAATTAGCTCAGGTCCACCATTATTGAGTCCTATCGCTATATATGCATATTGATTCGATGAAAATTACAGAGATTCCACAATCATATAATTTGATATTGTTATTTATAGTGAAGATTCCGAGAAATATATATAATTGAATAATCTTGAAGGTGTGAGAGATTATTTCTGTAATACTAATCTAGATTATATATTAGTGGTAGCTACTAGCTAGTCAGCTAGCCTGCCTTCGTGTTACTGGTGAGCACTTTAGTTTGTATAAACTATTCCCTAGATATCCTTAACATAAAACCCAATTGACTTAGACATTAAGAAAGCTAAATAAGTTATTTAATCATATCATATGTTATGTATTATTAGATTATATATCAATTTATAAGTTAGGCAAATTAGTTTAGAGAAAAGCGATGAGTATAAATATTTTAAAATAACTTTTTTATTTTATTTTTAGTTTCCTTAATCTTTTCAAAAAAGTCAACTAGATCCTATATTTAGAATTGGAAAATGTAGTATATACAATTGGAAGAATGGGAGATAATTACAATGATAAGACCAATTAATTTCATGGGTGAAACGGATTTATTTTTCTCTAATTACACAGCATAGGGCTGAGAAAAATTATACTTATCCTTATGTTGTCTTCTGAATTATTAGTTGTTGCTTAAAGTCTGACTTTTAGCAAATCGTCACCATAAGATGAGATGTTAGACTCTCAGCAGTGACTTCCAAAAATCATAATCGAAAGTCCAATTTTTTTGGGTGATGGGATCTATTTTTTCTCTAATTACGCAGTACTGTAATGAAAAAGTATGCTTCATCAAAGGCCTCTTCTCTCTCTAAATTGTTGTGTACCATATATACATATGTATTATGCTTTATAGTATATTGATTAATACATTTACAATGTTAGATATATCCTTTTGAAGTGTTGTATAAACAAGTCTTTTCCTTTTTGGAATATTTCAACTGATTTCATCCATAAAAAGTCAGTACAAAGTATAATTAATATATTGAGCCACCCAGGAAGATGTGTGTAACATTCCATTTTTCAAAAGCAGTATAAATTTTTTTCATCAGAGTAGAGCATCGGAGCAAGAGTGTAACTGATATATATATTCAAAATGCCCACAGGCTAATTACAGAAGCGGTACAGAACCGAGAGTTTTCAAAAGTAAGAACAACAACAGAAAGTCTTCAGCCGGTCTCTAAGCTTGCTGCTTCCCTCTCTCCTCGGTCCTTGGTTCTCCCGACCCTGACGCTATATTAAGAGCTGAGATCCGCACCGGATCTCAGGTAACGGTTAACCTCATATTTACATACACAGCATATGGAATACAGATAATCATATCAACAACAGTATATGTGCACTCATCGCCCAAAAGCATGCATACATATCGCCCATAGCAAACGTAAACATATTAACAGCACATAAACATACCACAGAGCTATAAGCTACCATAATAGGCATACAATAAACATCAGATTAGTGTTACAGTATGCGGACGTACCTTCATTGACGGTAAACGGTACTTCTGTCGGAATACGGTACGACAGTAGGTCAGAACGTAATCAGGGATATCCTATCAAGATAAAAACGTATTTGTTAAGGATCTATCATTACGACGGACATTTTAGTCATAATGACCATTTTACCCCTGACCCCCTAATCGGCGGAATTTCGCCAGCACTTCGTTACTTTGACCCTAATCTTCCAGAATTTCAACATAACTCCTACTCCAACATGATTTTCGAAATATATATCATATTCAACCTTAAAACATGATATCTAAACTAATTTGGAAGATTAAAGATCAAAACAACATTTCTACTATAACTACCGAATCGAAAACTAGAACTTAAGACTCGGTACTGAAGAACTTACTCAGAGCTTCGCTACAAATTTCCCCGGACTCCTTCCTTCTCCTTTGCTCCAAGAATTTTGAAATAGAAAAGAGTGAATTGGTGTGAGAATTATGCTTGGAGGTGCTTGCTATTTATAGAGATTTTGTGAGGGCATTTTGGTCATTTTCCAAATCCTTTCTTTCAATTTTGGCCATTTAATTTTTTTAGCTTCATTCTCCTCCACAAGAGGGTGTTGGCCGACCTCCCTTGGCCTCCAAAGTCCACAAAAGTTGTCATCTTAATGATGACTCACTTGCTTTATGGGGTTTTACCCGATAAAATCCTCCGATCGGTGCTCGAATCGCGTAATCTTGAAGAAACTTAGAAAACTGGCAACATAGCCCTGAAGGTCTAATCTTCCTCTTTAAAAATATCTTGGTTAACTAAATTTTTGATTCCATTCAGGGCATTCCGTTGCCTGCCGAACATTTTCGGATAAACGCCGTCGGTTACGGAAATGACTTCCGGAATAACAAACTTCTGGACAAAAATCCACTGATTCATAATATGTCCAGTTGTTTTCTACTTAGTTTAAGGATTTTGAGATGAGATTTAATTTCTATTGGTTCTCGTTTATCCTATTTACTTTTTCACCTTTTTCTTCTTCTTAATTGCAAGTTGCATATGCATTCACACACATTTTTCAACACAATTTCTCTTTCCTTCCTTCTTCATTTTTTTTTTTCCGAAATGCATGGCCCTAATAGCTTTGGCCGACATGCCCCATCCCCTTTAGCCATTTAATGAATGTATTTAATAATAACAAATAGTTCTATTACCTTATTGGATAGCTAAAAGCTTTGACTTTTCAACTCCATTGATAAATACTTCTTCCCTTGTACCGAAATGCTTCCCCTTCTTTAAGCCATTCATTGTGTTTTTACATAGCCAATAGCTTTTATTCAATGATCAATTCCATCTGCATCTTTTCACAACTTATACGTCCTTTTTTGATGACTTTTGGGGCAATTGCTTGATTAATTCAATTACAATACATAATCAATAGCTTAAGTCTTCTAATTGGTTGATTTAATTAACTTAAGTAATTAGTGCAATTTAATTACGCAATTGCCTTTTACTAATTTATGATATTTACCCTAAGTCAGATTTTAGGGTATTACAATGTACAGAATAATACATTCAAAATCACATAATGCATACACACACATACATGTATGCATATATACATATACATATATTTGTACATACACATGTGTATACGTACGTACGTACGTATGTGTGTGTACAAACACGCACACACGCGCGCGCGCCCGCGCGCGCACACACACACAGATATATATATATATATATATATATATATATATATAGATTATTATAAGGTAATGCGCAGTGCAGCACACTAAAAAATAATGATCATTGGCTGTGAATGTTAATTCTTTTAGTGCCAAAAACTAATGAGTATAATACTTCATTCTGTCTAAAATATAAGTCATTTTAATTATATTAACTAAATTATCGGAATCAAGAAATGAAAGTTAACTCTTCATTAAATTTGTCTTAAATTGAAAAGTTTTTTTTTTTAAAAAAACTTTATACCTTTATAATTAGATGAGGTTTTGAGAGAGAGAGAGAGAGAGAGGAGTCACATTCAAACATTAAGTAGATTAGAAAAATTGACAAATAATCATTAATTACTTTTCAAATGACTTATATTATGAATCAAAGAATTCTTTTAGAATTTAGAAGTGTAACATCTCATTTTCAAAAGTAGTAAATTTTTTTTCCATATATCAGAGCAGAGCATTGTAACAAAAGGAGTATTGAGTAACTGATACAACACGATACAGTGGCGTAACTACCTGTTCATAAAGAACAATACATTATCTGTTCAAATCTTAGATGTCCTTGATCGAGTCTTTACGCGATCTTCACACGTGCTGCTAACCCAGCTTATGTTCATCTTCCGTCCGCGAGTCTCCAGACCCTGAAGCTATAGTAAGAGCTGAGGTCCAATGCCCATCGGACCTCAGGTAACGGTTAACCTCATGCTTATATAAACAATATGTACAACAGATATTTCTAATATTACAGCAATGATCAAGCCAATACGTCGTATGATCATTTGATAACAACTACACTAACATGCAAAGTTATCCCTAGTCTGCACATACCCAGTGCCACGATGTACGGTCGTGTCCTCACGCTAGGAAAACATAACGGTATTATCATGACTATAATCCCGTGTAAAGCTGTATTTAGTGATCTAGATACGGTTCCCTAGTCACAGTGCATGTCCAGGACAGAGTCCCGTTCATGTCTTTATGAAACTATCCACAACATATATAAGCATAAGATCTAACTAGCATTTCTACTCTAACTACCGAAAGAACTACGAAAGCTTAAGACTAAGGACCGAAAAACTTACTCAGAGCTTCGCTACAAATTTCTCCGGACTCCTTCCTTCTTCCTTTGATCCAAATTTTCAAAATGAGCAAGAGCTCTTGGGTGTGAAATTTTTGAAGAGAGTTGCTTGCTATTTATAGACAAAATTTAGGTATTATTCATACTTTATCAGACGGATTCTGGACCGTAGGATCGCACTTCATTGAAATGGCAAGATCTTGACCTTACACATGGGGATGCCGACCTCTTCCCCCCTTTTTGCAGAATTTACATCATCCATGATGATGTCACAAGTTTACTTTATGGTCTTGTACCGATAAAGTTCCCGTTCGATGTCTAATCGTGTAATCTTGGAAAATCTCAAAATTCCGGGAACATAGCCCTGAAGATCTCTTCTTCCTCTTTCAAAATACTTGGGTCAACTAAATTTTTGATCCCATTCAGGGCATTCCGTTGCCTGCCGAAGATTTTCGGATAAACGTCTTCGATTCTGAAAATCGCCGGGTAATGTCAACTTCGGACAAAATTCACTGATTCATAATATGTCCAGATGTTTTCTAACTAGTTCAAGGATTTTGAGTTAGGAATTATTTTCCATAGACTCTCCTTTCTAATATCTGTCCCATTTCTTTTTGTCTGATCTCCTAATTACTCCGCCGGTTACGGAAATGACTTCGGAGACAGCCTACTCCGACATAAAAATTCACTTGTTTATAATATACTCTGACCTTAGAAACCTAGTTCATGGTTTTCTAGATAGGATTTAGTTTCTATTGGTGGTCATTTATCCTATTTGCTTTTTCACAAAATATCACAATTTATATTAATATTATAATACAAAGTATCTAGATATTATATTGATCAATTCTTATCCCTTTCTTGTTCCAAAATTTTCGGCCAGCTGCACCCTTTTTTTATTTTTTATTTTTCTGTTTTAAGTATTTATTTTATATTTAATTATCTAATATTTATTTTCCTCAAAATTCTCTCATTGGTCCATTTCTTTTAACATGGATTTAGGCTTTTAAAATTACTAGAATAATTCTAAACCTTTGATTTCACTTTCCAAGATTCAATCTTAACCATTGGTAATTTTTTTTTCCCTAATTTAATTAGAAAACTTAATTAGTGCCCTAATCACAAGATTAGCAACTTTTTAGGATTAGGGATTTTCATATACTTAACCTCATTTATTTTTCTTAATCTTTTCCAATTAATTAGAAAATATATTTTATGCTAAGCCATTAACATTTAATTAAAGGATTTTACATATTTACCCTTGGATTTTCTCTCAATCGTGCTTAATCAATTAGCCAGTAATTATTTAACTAATCCCTCACTAATTGTTGATAATTTCCTTATTTATAATTAATCATTTTCTCACAACTATTTGACTTACATTGGTATTTTATGTCCCATGTAAAATATTAAAAATCATGGGGTCAATTATGGCCCTCACAATACTTTTTGATTTTTCTCCTTTAATTTTTCCAAGGTTATAATTTATTAAATTGTCTAAATTAAGGAAAATATTCTGCCTAATTTTTAATAATTATTTCACTGCCCTTTAGAATTTATCATAATATTTTTAGGCCATTTTATACCTCACAATGGCATTTTAGTAATTTTGGCACTATTATTTTTCCCAATTTTCAAGAGATTTTTCCTTAAGAAATAAGATAAATCTATCACACTCCTTGAGACCACATATTCACCTATTTCCAATAGGTATTATTTACCAAACTATGATGCTCATCATAGGTCAGATTTTAGGGTATTACAAGAAGTGATTTATATTCTGAATCAGATGGAGTATGAATAAAGATGTCCACTGAATTTAATTTCATAATTAGCAAAATCTTGGCTACACATTATGGCATGCCATGCCCTTCAACATGGGAAGTTGTGCTCCCATATTGTCAAAGTATAATTGGATCTTAGATTTCAGTTGCTAACTAGGCAAAGTCAATTATATTATTATTAATATTAACTTCTCATGCGACACCCACTTACATATAAGTGCCAATTAGTATAGAACTATTAATAATTTTTTTTTTTAAACTCATGATGTTGCGTAGATAGAGATGCTTAAGGTGATTAGGGCCTACTGGAGCAGTATCATATATCCACAAAGGGAGATTCATTGAGTTTTTTTTTTTTTTAAAATTAAATTATATACGCGTATATCTGTGTGTAATGTATATGTATATTTTATAAAATCTCTTATAAAAATCATAAAAATCAAGTTTATAATTATTTTTTATTCTTTCTTCACTCTTATAATTTTTTGGCAAGAACAATTAAATATTTTTTGTATCATATTGAAAGATACAAGAATCAAATTTGAGTTATTATTGCTGAGCATTGTAGTTCGTATAAACTATTCCCACACGTCGTTAATATAAAACCAGTTGATTTTCTTAAGAGATATTAAGAAAGCTAAATAAGTACTTAATCATAGAACATGTTATGTATTATTAGATTATATATCAGTTTATAAGTCAGGTATAAATTAGTTTAGAGAAAAACGATGAGTATAAATAATTAAAAGGCTAAAGTATACGTTTGGTCCTTTATGTTTGCCTCTGGTATCATTTTAGTCCATTAAGTTTGTAAAGTACACGTTTGGTCCCTGAAAGTTAACACCGTTAGTTTAACTTAACGGAAAATACTAACTCAACAATTTTTAGCAATAACTGTGCAATTAAATGCTGATTAAACATGCTTATATGTTAATATTTTAATAAATTAATATTTTAAATCCAATTAGTTGAAAAATATTTAATCTTCACAGACAAAAAAAAAGTATTTAATCTTTACAAACAATGAAAAACCGTATAATAGTCCGTGAAAATTAAATATTTTTCAATTAATAGGATTTAAAATATTAATTTATTAAAATACTAACATATAAGCATGTTTGGTCAGCATTTAATTCCACAGTCATCACTAAAAATTGTTGAGTTAGTATTTTCCGTTAAGTTAAACTAACGGTGTTAACTTTCAGGGACCAAACGTGTACTTTACAAACTTAAGGGACTAAAATGATACGAGAGGCAAACATAAAGGACCAAACGTATACTTTAGCCTAATTAAAAATAACTTATTTAATTTCCTTAATATCTCCAAAAAAATCAACTGAGTTTTATATTTAGGATTGGAGAACATAGTATATACGATTGGAAGAGAGGGAGATAATTACAGTGATAAGACCAATTAATTTCATGGGTGAAACGGATTTATTTTTCTCTGATTACACAGTACAGGGTTGAGAAAAATTATACTTATCCCTTATCTTGTCTTCTGAACTACTAGTTGCTTAAAGTCTGACTTTTAGCAAATCGCCACCATAAGATGAGATGTTAGACTTCCAGCAGTGACTTCAAAAAATCATCATCTAAAGTCCACTTTTTTTGGGTGTGGGATCTATTTTTTCTCTAATTACGCAGTACTGTAATGAAAAATTATGCTTCATCAAAGGCCTCTTCTCTCTCTAAATTATTGTGTACCATATGTACTTATGTATTATGCTTTATAGTATATTGATTAATACATGTACAATGTTAGATATATATCCTTTTGAAGTGTTGGATATGAGTCTTTTTCTTTTTGGAATATTTCAACTGATTTTATCCATAAAAAGTCTGTACAAAGTATAATTAATATATTGAGCCACCCAGGGAAGATGTGCAGATTAATACATTCAAAATCACATAAGATATATATGTATGTGTATATATATATATATATATGTATGTATATATGCACACGCACACATATATATATATATTGATTATTATAAGGTAATGCGCAGTGCAGCACACTAAAATTTAATGATAATTGGCTGCGAATGTTACTTCTTTTAGTACTAAAAACTAATGAGTATAATACTTTGGTCTATAATATAAGTCACTTTAATTATATTAACTAAATTATTATAATTAAGAAATGATAGTAAACTCCTCGTTAAATTTATCTTAAATTGAAAAGGATTTTCAACTTTTACCCTTATAATTAGATGAGGTTTTAAACGAGAGAGAAAGAGAGAAAAATGAGTCGCATTTAAATATTAAGCACATAAACAACACTCTTGGCTACACATTATGGCATTTTCGTAATCATGGCATGTCATGCCCTTCAACATGGGAAGTTGTGCTCCCATCTTCTCAAAGTATAATTGGATCTTAGATTTCAGTCGCTAACTAGGCAAAGTCAATTATATTATTATTAATATTAACTTCTCATGTGACACCCACTTACATACAAGTGCCAATTAGTATAGAACTATTAATATATTTTTTTTTTAAACTCATGATGTCGCGTAGATAGAGATGCTTAAGGTAATTAGGGCCTAGTGGAGCAGTATCATATATCACAAAGGGAGATTCATTGAGTTTTTTTTTTTTTTTTTTTTAAAAAATTTAAATTATATACGTGTGTATCTGTGTGTAATGTATATGTATATTTTATAAAATCTCTTATAAAAATCATAAAAATCAAGTTTATAATTATTTTTTATTCTTTCTTCACCCTTATAATGTTTTGACAAAAACAATTAAATATTTTTTGTATCATATTGAAAGATACAAGAATCAAATTTGAGTAATTATTGCTGATATGGGTAACTCATACATATACAATCTAAGATTAATAGGTAACAGTGGACGTGTTTGGAAAACATTTCTAGACAGTTATATGCATGCATCTTCAATTTAGAAATATTGTGTGTTAGTGTCAAACAAGCATGTAAATAAATTAAAAGTCTCTTTACTTTGTCAATAATGTTCAAAATAATTTGTAAAGACATCATACATTTTCATACATGAAAGAGGGAATCTATAAATTAATGGATCAAATTAAAATCCATCCTATACCTATAATTCTCCAGCCATTCATGTTTGCTTTTTCAAAAGAATAACACAAACTAGGGTCAAATCTCCCTTTTACCCTTATCTTTAAAAAAATAAAATGCCCTATATGCTTTAGCAATCATAACAAATACGACTTAAGGATCATTAGTATTAGGTTATTACGTATTGAAGAATCAACCAGAGAAGTTGTATTAAATTAACTTGTGTGGTGGGGTGCGTGTGTTGTGCGCGTGGAAATTTGGAAAAGAAAGCAGAAAAAAACAAAAAGGTTATTATTATTGTCGTTATGCTTCTTAAAAAATAAAACGAAAGTATACTAAAATAAAATTAAGAGAAAATTGTTGAAAATTTTCTCATTGCAAAATTTACTACCTAAAAATACCTGAAACAGAAGATCGACATTCAACTTTTACTATAAGAATCACAGAAAACATTTGCACATAAAGATACGTTGTAAACAATAAGAGAAGAGTTCACCCGCTCAAGGACCTAGGTCTTCATATACTTTTAGCCGATAAAGTTTGCAATGAGAGATTTTTCAGTACAACAATAACAAAGACTTATTCCAATAGGTGAGGTTGGCTATATGGATTCAAAAATGTCATTGAACTCGGTCAAAAACCGAATCTTTAGATAAATTGTTAACAAAGAGGACTCGATCACTTAGTAACCTCAATGAGCATTTTTTTGGATTCCAAACAACTTGATCTGCCCTCTTCATTCGTGCATCTAATGGCCTTCCTTTTACATGAATGTTCAAACCACCTCAAACGATTTTCTACCATTTTTTCTTCAACGGGTGCCACTTCAACCCTTCCTTGTATAGGTTCACTACGAATCTTATATTATATTATATGACCACATATCCATCTTAACATATCATCTCAACCACCTCTACTTTGTGCTCATGTAGTCCATTCAAAGTCTCACATTCATTACCATAAAGCATTATTGATCGAGTAGCAGTAAGATAAAGCTTCCATTTTACTTTATCGAATTTTCCAAAAATAAAATTAATAATTTACATAAAGGGTTCATTGAGCGTGAACATAGTTTATTGCCCATTAGCAATCTATGGGATTTATTTAATGCAGTATTTGTTTATATTGTTTTAAAATTATACGTGTGCAAGTGGCCACAAAACACAATGACGCATGATAGATTATAGAAAACACACGTGTATGGCATTAGAAAGAGGAATTTGATAATATTATTTAAGTGTACGAAGCTTCTTGTGAGTGAAAGCATAACGGTCACAATGTGAACGAGCACTTATTCCTTACGAATACATTTTGCAGATACTCAATTATTATTAAGTCACTGATTACGCAAATTAAACCACCCACTACATCAATGAATCTTTCTTTTTGTCTATCAGGACAATATGCTTCTATATATTATAGTATTTATCATTTCTAAGACATACTAACAAGTCTTTTTTCCCCATTAATCTATGGATGGTTTCACGGAAAATTATATTCCAATTAGTGTGTATTGTGTGGGGATAATTTTAATCTCATTACTATATTAAGATGTACTTAGCATGACGATGTGTAAGAGTAAGTCAAATCGTCTATATTGTTTTTTATTTTCGTATATGTTTAACTAATTATTCTCTCTATTTTTAAACTCATACATATTCTTTCCTTAATTGTCAAGTGTTACTTGACTTGAGTTAATGCGTGGAAAAAATGGAAAAGTCTTACATCAAATAAACTTGAGTTAAATAAAGTGAAAAAACCTATAAATTTAAATTTTGATTTGAATGATTTAATAGATAACCCTTTCTTGAAGAGAGACTGAATTTAAAAGTGAAGGCATAAACATATATGAATAGAGGGAACTTAAAAGGAGATCTCTACTGAGCCCCTCCTTAAGATCAAAGTTTAGATTCATATTTTTTTAATCTTAAGATACGTTTTTTGCTTTGATTAATGATCACATGGGTGTAAAATATTGTTTATAAATAGATATGCTGAGTCTCCATTAAAAAAAAATGAAAGTTTATATTCTTATTCAAATGAAAGGACTTGTAAACATACAACTTCGATATTAAGATTAGCTTCTCTTTTTTCTTTTTTCTTTTTTTCCTTCTAATGGTCCCAATTTTATTTCCAAATAGATATACTAACCTTCTGCTAATTATTTGAATATAGAGAAGGTTCAGATTGATTAAATAAAGAAGTAATTTAAGGTATATAATTTGAAAAGGGAGTTCTATCAAATAGTTCAAGTTATTTTGATAGAAAGCCTACCCTAACATATATATGTACATAAAACTGTCACATGTATTAAGAGCCATTCAATCTGGGCACAAAAATAATAATAATAATAAAATAAAGAATATTGTAGGCCTAATGCTTCTGAGACTCAAAAAAAAAAAAAAAAAAAGTACATGCTGAAACAAAGGAAAAAACAAAATAAGAAAATAGAACGATGAATTGTCTCACATTGATAGCTTATGCAATTTTAATAGAGAGCCAACCCTAACATATACTCATATTTTGATACGGGGTAAAAAAAAGAATGAAAATAAAATAAATATTGATAGAAAACCAACCCTACCATATACATCTATCTAACACTCTAACACTAATAGGCCTCCATAAGAGATCAAATTTATACTAATATTCAAGTGAAAAGAATATATACTTGTATTTAAGTGAAATGACTCACAAAACTTTCAAATATAAGGTTACATACTCATCATCTACCTCTCACCTAAAAAAACCGGAATTTAAAAGTGATCTAAGGCAAAAAGATGAATGGAGGGAAAAAAGGAGCGTGTTGGTGAAATCTAAAGAGGGGAAAAAAAGGAAAACAACCGAAAAAGAGAAGAAAGATGATAGCTAATCTTACCACTAGTTGACGCATTTGCTTGCCTTAATTAATCATCTCATGGGCACAAGTTTTGTTTATAAATAGAAACATATGCTATAAGCCTCCAATCCACAAAAGACATCAAAGTTTATATTCGTATTCAAGTGGTACAAGTTAATTAGAATCTCTAAGGAATCCACCGTTCATCTTCTTCTTCTTCATCAACAACACACACAGAAGCATCACTGCACCACACAGACACAGATTAGAAGCTAAGTCACTAAGAAGAGAGATCTGAGAATCAAAGCGATGGAATGGAAGAAATATTATTTGGATTTGATGTTGGTTCCTTTGGGACTTACCATAACCATAGCTTATCATGTTTGGTTATGGCACAAGGTTCGTACCAGTCCCTTCACCACCATCATCGGCATCAACGCTCACGGCCGACGCTTCTGGGTTCCAACCATGATGAAGGTACACAAACATATACTGATCTTATCCACTCAAATCTGTTAAACATATTAGATCTTGATCTATCTCTCATTGCATTTTAGTTATCTTACTTTAGTTTGTTCTATTAATAAGTTTCTGAAATCCATTATATTAGCAGCAGGTGTTTCTATTAATATAAATATGATGGCATGTATACGTATATACTTCTATTTCAAACTTCACTATCTTCTATGCTTGTTAAATCCAGATTGTAACTCACCAAATATTTTGATCTTATTAAGTAGTTGTGTTGTTTATGTATGTGGGATTTGGAGGGAAATTTTTATATGTTTGATTTAATTTAATTTTTTTTTTTTTAGAGAAGTAGGGTTACAAAATTTTAATAAAGAGATGCAATATAAAAGAGTAAGAAAATTTGATTAAAAACTTTTAACCCCAATTCTCAATTTTTTGTATCTCACTTTCCCTCCACTCCCCTCATTCCAAACAAGCCCGAAGTGTTTGTTATCTCATTGAGTTACTGAGATGAAAAGCTCATACTATCTTTGGTGCTTAATATAAGATCATTTTCGTAGTGCAAGTTTCACTATGAAATATATCTTATATTAAGGACTAGAGGTAATATCAAATAATTAAAAATTATTTGTTCTTGATTGGTTGGTGTTCCTTATTATTAACAATCACACTTCAATTTTTTTGGTGTTTCTGCACTTCACTGGACATAGTTTGCTTATGATATTTCATGGAGAAGCATCTATAACATATTGTCCACACGTTCTTCACAATGGGTTTTTGTTTTTTGCGTTTATATCTTTACTCAGTATTTAGTTACAGTAAGAATGATTGATTTGTTTCCACTTTCTTTTTACCCCCCTGATTTCTTTATATGCAGTAATTTATTCTTTCAATGGAATCTAAATTCAATTTTTTTATTGTTATGAGAATTTATACCCCTAGACTAGTTTGTTCGTCAAAATATAAAAATAATTAGTAAAAGACATTAGCTATAAGGTAGAACATGAGGAAAAAAGTTAAAGCAAACATGGGTCGGGAAGGTTCAGATATGGCTAAATAGTTCAGATATAGCTTTACAGTTGTGGTACTTAATTTTAGAATCAATATAGAAATAGTTCAAATAAAAACGGTACATAAATGAATATCCGAAAACAATTTACTGTGGAGTTAATTAGTTAATTAGAGTTCGGAAATTAAAATGAATCTCCGGCATATAATAGAATCTCTACACACATACAATTGGCTGGCCTAGGTTTTAGGATTTTTTCTTGTTTTTTAAACTGCTGTGAGAAAAGATTAAAAGAAGTGGCTTTAATTAGGGAATATGATGTTGCATACTTACATCTCATCATTTTCATTCAAAAGTGGGTTATCATGATTCCACTTCCTCTTGTTTTTTCTGTCTTTTCTTCATAATCAAAGGAAAAGATCTCTTGGTGGTCCTCGTCCATTAAATTTAGAATAAAAGGAAAAGAAGATATCTCTTTTATGTTTCATCCCACCATCTCGTACACAGTAAATTAAATCTAATGAACGGGATGCCGGTTGATAATATAAAAAAAGTAAATTAAATCTAAGGAAAAAGTACACATTCGGTCCTTCAGTTTCCTTCTACTTTGCTTATGGGTTGTTTGATATGAGGGATTTGAAGGGGAGAGGAGGGAAATTCTTATGAGCAGTATTTAAGAAAATTGGAGAAATTGGGATATAAAATTTTAAGAAAGAGAAGATATAAAATAAAAGAGAAAGAAACATTAATGAAATTTTTTTAACATCAAGTTGTTAGTACTTGCCTTTATAATTAAAAAAAAAAAAACTTTAAGTGGGTGGCGATTGTTTCTTTCTTCACTCTTATAATTTGGTGGTTCCGGGTTCATCTCTCCATCTTTAATTTAGAGCCCTCTATTCCATTATTAGCTTGTGACTTCTGCTTTAGACAACAACTGATTAATCGATAATAAGTTAATTATTTTTCCGTTCATGTAGGTTGAATTCATAAACCTTATTTTTAAAAAAATTCCACAAGGATAAAAGAACATAATCAGTTACAGGAGAATTCAGAATGTTGAATTTCATTGGTTAGGAAAAAGCCTGATCACTTCTTTGTTTTTTCTTAATTATATGTTGGGTAAATTTATTTAATAATCTTGCTTCAAACAACGAGGAATTTAGATCTAATAATACATCATTGTGCATATCTCATCTAATTATTTACATGAGATTTATATGGTTTAATTTTTATTACTATATTTATATTTTAAATGAATAAAAATATTCAAATAATAATCTTATGATCATCAACTTGTAAAAAATACAAAAAAATATCTGGAGTCTGGACTATCTATATTTTATCTGAATGGTAATGAAGAGACATACAAGCAGGAGATTTGGATACAACTTAAATTCGGTGCGCATAATACAGCATATGAAATTATCCAATAGATCACAAATAGGGCATCTTTGTATATTACATGGATTTTAAGAAACAAGACGTATAATCATATTATTCATAGAATAGTGCAGCTTGTGTATACTCAAATAGATAAAGTAAATAAAATATACGAATTAAAATTTTATTCTTCTTTTTTTGCCCTGTTGATTTTAATCCGAACTTAACTTTATAAACGATCTAGTGCTAGGTACGTTGGTTAGGTTCTATTCACTACTTTATAAAGTCAAAAGTAGTTGTTTTTGTTTTTCTTTTGATATGTAAATGCTTTATTATACTATTTAATTTTTTTATGCAAAATAAGCATTTCAATTTCACAAAAAAATGGTTAATTAATTCCATTTTTGTTTGATGAAGGACATTGGAAAGAAGGACATCATAGTAGTACAAACCCTACGTAACCTTATAATGGGATCTACTCTGATGGCCACCACATCCATCCTCCTCTCGGCCGGCCTGGCGGCCGTCGTAAGCAGCACGTACAGCGTAAAGAAGCCTCTCAACGATGCCGTCTACGGGGCCCACGGCGAGTTCATATTGTCGCTAAAGTACGTGACGATACTCACCTTCTTCCTCTTCTCCTTCTTCTGCCACACTCTGTCCATTAGGTTTCTGAATCAGGTGTGCATCCTCGCCCCCACGCCACAAGATGAAAAGTCCATAATAACCCCACAGTACTTAACAGAGCTTCTAGAGAAAGGAACCATATTAAACACAGTGGGAAATAGGCTTTTTTACTCTGCAATTCCTCTTATTCTTTGGATTTTTGGGCCTGTTCTGGTTTTCTTGTGCTCCATGGCCATGGTTCCAGTACTTTATAACCTTGACTTTGTTTGTACTGCAAGTAACGGGAAAGGGAAAGTGGACTTCAATAATGGAACAAGGGGCAATAACGACGACTATGTTTGATTAAGGTCAAACATGTGCATTTGTACGAAAATGAGAAATTCTTAGACAGATCCGATTTAAATCAGTTGTTCCAAATTAAATATATGCATGGATCAATGTATAAGCACAACTGCACAAGTGTTTGAATAAGTTTTGTCTCTTATATCTGATATGTTTATAAATGTACTTGGTTTAACGTTGAAAACTACTGGTTTTCAATGCAATTAAATGCGATCCAGTATTATTTAGTTTAGTTTAATTCGTCAAATTTTATTTAGATTGGATTGATGGCTTAAGAATATATATATATATATATATATATATATATAGAGAGAGAGAGAGAGAGAGAGAGAGAGTGATGGCTTAGGAATATGTAATCTATTCTTTTTGACCCAAAAAAAAACCGACCACTAAAAGTAGCACTTCTTTGATCCTTTTTTGGAATTTGATGGTTATTACTATTTACTTCTTACTTAATTATTGTTTCATAATCAAAACTTTTCTCTGAAACACTTATTTTATTTTTTACTTGGAATTTGAGTTAATCATAGTTAAAAAAAGATGGTACTCTTCATACAGTATGTGAATAACGTCATTTGCAATATATTTCATTATACAGTTGATGCGTTAATTATAGTGTATAATGCATCATTTTTCTGGAATAATCCTTTAATTGGTAATTCATCTTCAATATAAAGGTGACTTTTTCCCTTCTCTAGTACATATAAGAAGAGTTTTGATGAGTGGATCCTTGAGAGAGATTGTTAGAGTTAGGACATATATATTGAACTTACAATTTTAAAGAATACTTATAAAAGTACTTATAAATTACTCCCTTTGTCCCTATATACAATGTCCCTTTTTTTTTTTTTTTGGATTGACTTGCCCCTTTTATCATGTCCCATTTGAGTTGGTATGAATAATAAATGCAATTTTACCCATTTTACCCTCACTTAATTTCATATATTGCAGTAATTAAAATGTTGATTCATTCTCTTTATTTTCTCTCATTCCCTTTATTCTCTCACATCCAAGGTTTTAAAATTTATGAGTTTAAGCAAACTCGTGATAGTGACGTAAAATCGTATTGTAAACTTGAATTGCAAACTCGTAAGAGTTAACTTTTATCAATAAATATGCATTAATAGTATATAAATAAATAATTAAAAAATGACAATAATTTGATTTAAATATATTTTAAATCACAATAATTGAAATTAAATCCATCTACATTCATAATTTATCATACACAACAATTTTTTCTTCTTCTAAATTTCATATATAAAACCTCTAAGTACGATCAAATCGAAAAGGTTAGCACAGTTCAAAAGTGAGTTAACACGCTTTTGTAAGCTATAAAGGTAAAAATGGTAAACTTGGTGTGTGAAGTTGTGAATTTGACTGCGTTTACAACTATCACGAGTTTAAGAGTGACTCGACATGATTCTGTAAGGTAGAAACATAACAATTAAATGATAAACTTAGAGAGTCAACTTTCGAGTTTGACAACAATGCTCACGTCATCTTTCCCTCATACATTCTCTTTCATCATTTTCTCACTATTACTCTCTCTCTTTCTGTCTTACTCATTTATAAACTGTAAGAAACCTATTTAAATTTAAAATTAGAGAATCCTATGATTATCTTGTTCATTGTAATTCATGATTTAATGCTTTTAGTTTAGGATATAATATCTAATTGCAATCCCTTTATTTTTTCCACTAATTACTCTCTCTAGAGTCTATATATTGTACCCCTTTCTAGTTGAATAATCAATAAGAGAGTATTATTATATTTTCGCCTCTGATTAAACATGGTACCAGAGCTAGAGAGTTTGATCAAAACTTAAGAGGGGTAAAAGAAATAGTGATTATGCGAGAGGACGAGAGAAACACGAGAGAAAAAGAGTGACAATGTTTAGGGTTTCCAAACGTAGCGATTTATACTACACCATTGGAACTAGAAGACGTTGCTAGGAAAACCCCTGAAGGTTTGACGAAGTTTCAAGAAGTGCATGACCCTCACGCGCCACCTCTGATCCAGGGCATGAATCCATGCATCATCGCTGTTCTCCACGCATTGCCGTTGATTTTCACTAGAACATGGATTCTTCTACTTTCCCTCCTTTATTCGGTAATTTTCCCAACAATTCGACAAATTCTAGAGTCAATCCCATGGCTTTTATATTAGGTACCGATTCTCAAACTTAAAGCATTACATTTTCTTGTTCCTCATCTACAGCACCTCCTAAGGCTTTGAGAGAAAGCATCAGAATTCTCAAAAAACCAAATTACGGTCATTAACCATAAACTTCATGGAGAGAACTACCTCTAGTGGTCTTAGAGTGTGCTGAGATATCTACGTGGCAAGATGAAGGAGAAGTATATTAATGGAGAAGCTCCTTAACCAGCGCACGACGATCCAAATTTTGACACTTGTTTGAGAATAACCAAGTGATGAGTTGGTTATGCAACTCGATGACTTTGGATATTAGTGAGGGCTACCTTCTTGTAACCATGGCAAAAGATATCTGAAATGCATCCAGGAGAACATACTCCTCCCTTGACAACACCTCTATCTTGATCCATCTAAAGCAACAACTACATGATTTGACACAAGGTAACATGTCAATGACTGAATATTATAATGCTTTGCTAAAATTATTGCAGCAACGGGATTTGTTTGAGGTTTAATTTATCCATAAAAAATATCGAGGATGAACAATTGTACAAGAAGATAGTGGAAGAATGAAGAATACATGACTTTCTCCTAGGCCTAAACGACCATTTCGAGGAGGAAAGGGGTAGAATTACGATATTAGAATTCTTGCCACATCTATTTGATTTTGTCAACTTTGTGCAATTTGAAGAAAGCATAAAACTCCTTAATCAAAGTAGCCCAAGTCAAATTAAGAGCTAAGCACTTGCTGTGAGAGGACTACAAGGTAAACGAAGGAATAAAAAATGGTGCAACTATGACACGAAGAAGGGCTATATCAAAGAAGAATGCTGGAAGCTACACAAATGGCCATTGAATGGAAAATATAACTTCTAAAGTCACCTTACCACAATTAAAATGTAAATTGAGGTTGATGACCATCTGAGCTAGGAAGAATTGTACATGCTTCGCATGATACTTGTGTTGAGATCCGTACACGCAGCGGAAGGATTCTCATCCATTGAAATTTTACGAATCTCATAGAGAGGATCTATCAACGGCGTTTAAATCAAGGTTCGTTAGAGAAACCGTACCTATACGAGCTTGTATGCGTCCTTTCTCGAACACATGGGCTAACACCTTCTTGCTCGATCAATCTCTAGGAGTCGACTCTACGAATCCACTTCCTCTACCGGTATCCACACCGAACAGCTCTCCAACACGTACACAGCGTGCTAGCGCCTTCTTACTTTGTGTCTCACCTCTTTTCTCTCTAGGTTTTTCGCGGCAGTTCCTTATTTTAATACGACTAGGTCATTATCTTTTATAGAGTTTCTAAAACCCTAATTGGGCCGTATTAAAATATTCAAAATTAATCTCAATTAATCTTGAATTCAAATTTTAGATATAAATAGCATTAATTAAATCTGTCCAACAGATTTAATCTAATATATTTATTTAATCCAAATTAAAAGCTTGCTGATTTGATTTATTTCTATAAATCAAATCTGAGATATAATATCTTTCTATTTAATTAAATCTGAGATACTATATCTCAATTTAATTAAATCTGAGATACTACATCTTTATTCAAAAATTAAATCTGAGATACAGTATATCAATTTATTATAGTTATTTAATTTATCAAATAAATTAAATACTATATAATAATATTATTATCTATAAATAATATCATTATTATTTTTGAATTTAATAATATATATATATATATATGTATGTAGATATGTATGTATGTATGTATGTATGTATGTATGTATGTATGTATGTATGTATGTATTTATGTATGTATGTATGTATGTATGTATGTATGTATTCATCCTAAATTAAATACAGTATTCATTAAATCTTAGACATATATAAGATTCAATGAATCTAGACACTTTTACTCATGTTGGGTTATTCTTGTGTGCGACCCTGCAGGCCCACATGAGATTGGCAGCGGGCCAATACTGTATCAGCCCACAAGTCACAAGTGGCCTCATGCAATACATTGCGACTACCCAATTCATATGGGGATCGATGATACGATACAACACACTACAAAAAAAACGACAATTAGTAGCGGTTAAAATGACCTATTTGTAACGGTTTTTGACGTGACAAACGACATTTGTAGCGGTTAGAGGAACCGCGACAAAATCGCTTGTGGCAAGCCGATTTGTAACGGTTAAAAAAAACCGATACTACATACACATAAACCGCTACAACCTCTGTTGCGGTTCAAGAAAACCGTCACTAAATCAGCGGGGCTGACGTGTGTTTCGAGACATTAGTCACGGTCCGTAACCGTTACAAATCATATTGTAGCGGTTCCGATATGATTTCATAACCGCTACAAAATAATGTGTTGATAAATTTGTCGCGGTTACTAACCGCTACAAAAATTCCTGCCATTTTTAGCAAAAAAATTTGCCGCCATCTGAATATTTGTAGCGGTTTACAACCGCTACAAATAGTCCCGCCACATGTGCTTTTGAATATTTGTAGCGGTTGCAAACCGCTACTATAAACGCTACAATTTTATTTTAAATTGTGTAGCGGTTATTACAACCGCTACAAATTCATTACGGTTTAAAAAAATGCATAACGCCATTTTATTTGAAATGTTGTAGCGGTTATTGCAACCGCTACAAATTCATTACGGTTTAAAAAAAAATTATTATTTATCGGCGTAATTCAGTAATTATTATTAATATATCTTTTTAACAAAAATAAAAGGACTAAATTATGAAATTTAAATATATAAGGTGCATGTATAAAAACAAAATAATAAGATTATGTAAGTAGAATAAGTGCTAAGAAATGAGGTGGTTAAAACAATACTGAATATTTAAAAATTATATGTACAAATCAATTGAATAATGTATATGAAAGAATAGGGAAAATTGAAAGATATATCTCGTTCAACTGCAAAATAACAAAGTTTAATTAGTATCAGAACTATAAATTAGTATGAGAAACATTAGAATTGATCGAGTTACACGGTACTTACCCCGTTCAAACTCACAATGTTCTGAAACGTAAAAATATTTGAGATGACTGAGAGAAAACGTGGGTAGAAAAGAAGTTGAGGCGTATTAAATGAGGTTGGGTGGGGGTATTTATGGTGGTGTCTGCGTATCATTTTGTAGCGGTTGGTGTCTCACTTTTTTGTAGCGGTTGTTATATTTAGTAGCGGTTTTGAGGTTATTGTAGCGGTTATTGTAGCGGTTGATCTTGTCGCGGTTTTAAGGGTTTGTAGCGGTTATATAACCGCTACAAAGTAATTCGAGTTCTTTTTTTTAAAAAAAAAACTTAAAGGGTTTTTTTCCTAATTAATTTCGGATTTTTTAAGTGTTTGTAGCGGTTATATAACCGCTACAAAGTAATTTACGAGGTTTTTTTTATTAAAAAAAAACTTAATATTAAAAAGATTTCATATTACTGACATAGGCATTAATTTTTCCTCTCAATCTTCTTCGACATCCCTACAAAGAAAGTTTACATAAAATGTTACGCGTGAGTTGAATACGTTTGAACACAATATAATTAAAACTTTAGTTAAATGTTTCAATTTCATAAAGCGTAAATTTAAAAACGTCTTAGAACTATAGGTAAATTGTCATCGCCGTCTGGGATGAAGTCTTCGAAGGCTGGCGGGCTGCAACGGCTCACAATCGTGGCGACCTTATCACCATCGCCCATATCGTAAAGGTCCCGAGGCTTTAAGTGAACCACCATATTCCAATCCTTGTGCCTCTCATCGACGACATAATAAACTGATGGGCCTCGAGGCAAGAATATACGGCTCGTCATCTTGATGACCGACCACTTTGTGTATAGGTAGGAGAAATTCAGCGATGTGATGCCTAAGTCGTCAGTCGTGAGTCCCACCGGACGTTGTGGTATTCGCCCACAAACACTTGAACAACGTCACGGTGAATAGGCACATGTAACTTATCCCGACCACATCAAGCGGCTTTCCATAATACGGGACGTCACCGAACCGCATGTTGCCGTCACTGCTGCTCGCATAACTCCTCGTCCCAAACGTGCCATATACACCAGAGTTTTGGGTCAGCAATCCATGATCTCGTGCGACGGTGCAAAACTTAAAACCATTGGCATTGTATGCCGTGAATCTTAGGGCGTGGTCAAGCGGGCCTCTGCGAGAGCTCGAATTACGGTGAGTGCGGGTTGTGGTCGTTCATTATTCTCCTCCTAAACCAACTCGGGAATTCTCTGTGAACCTTTCTATCAATTTCGGAGGATGTACGTATGCGAATCCTCAGTTCACGCTTCACATAACTCCTGAATTCCCTGCAATTGAACATGCAATGAAATGTGAGTATGTATAAAATGTAAGGAAATATATAGGATACGATATATATATATTTGTATGAAATCCTTACCGAAGGTACGGTTCAACTTTGGTGCAGTTAATCAAGACATGTCTATGTGCTTGGAACTTCTCAAGTGCCGTGAGTTTGAATTTCTCACTCCCGCCAACTGGTTTACCAACACGAGGGATTAACAACTCTGTTGTCTCTGGCTCCGGCTCAGGCTCAGGACAATCGTCTACACGAGGCGGTCGGTTGAATGACGTTTCAATGTCATCGAAGTACCTGGAACAAAAATACAAGACCTCATCCCCTGAACCATGGCCGTGAAAAATGACGGAGGAAAGATCATCTCCAAATGACACGAGCGTAAGAATGATTTTCTCCTGCAGTGGTCGAGCTCCTCCACTACCAAAACCTTCGAACACGGCTTAGAAAGAAAGTACAAAGCTCGACCAAAACGAGAGACACGTCGAGAGGCGCGTATTTTCATGGCCGGCGAGTAAGCGTTGCATAAGCACATGTGAGTCATGACTCTTCACCACTGTAACCTTTCGAGCACGCAAGTCAATACATCGTGATATGTTGCTTGAATACCGTCAGGAACCTTTATTTTCTTCAAGGTAGCGAGAAAGATTTCCTTATTCGGTTTTGTCAGGGTGAACCTTGCCGGTTGAAATCTGTCATGCTCATCCGGCCACGCGTCTCCACGACGCCCATCTCCGTAGATCTTTCTGGCTGCGAGATGATCTTTGGACTTGCACAGTTCGTTGAGAATCGTGTACAACACATTGTCGCACACATTCTTTTCAATGTGCATGACATCCAGACGTGTCGGAGCAAATTATCTTTCCAATACGGAAGAGCGAAGAAGACGCTCACCTTTCGCCATTGTTGGGCGTAGAACACGAAGCCACTGGCAGTCTTTGTTCCGGCCCTTGCCGGATCGTTCTTTTCCCAAACTCAACATCAACATCCTGAAGTTGCTCTATGATTTCTTCACGAGATAAATTCCGAGGGTCCTCTTTTTCCTGTTGCCCATTAAAACGATTGCGTTGCAACCTAAACCTGTGCGTACCATCGAGAAACCTCCGATGACCCATGAAGCACCACTTACGGCTGTGGGGAAGGCGCGGCGAGTCGAGTCAAAATTGCAGTGGGCACGCAAGGCCGGTATGCACATTCCACCGAGATAATGTCTCGAGGCCGGAAAGTCGCTTATCGTCCAAATCAAGGCCGCACGCAAGTTGAAAAGTGTCTTCTCGTGCGCGTCGTGCGTCTCCACACCTACATTCCACAACTCCACCAACTCCTTGATCGGCGGTGGAGATACACATCGATGTCATTTCCGGTGCCTTTTTCCTGGAATGATCATGGACATAATGAAGGAGCTTTGTTTCATGCACATCCACGGGGCAAGTTGTAGGGTATCAACATAGCGGCCATATACGTAGCTTGTGCTAACATTCCCAAATGGATTAAAACCGTCGGTCGCCAAAGCAAGACGGACATTTCTAGGGTCGCGCGAAATCTGGAAAGGCGAGTCGAACGCTTTCCACGCTTCGGCATCACGTGGATGCTGAGTTTACCATCTTCATTCTTATCATCTTCATGCCACCTCATATCTTTGAAATTGTCTTAGACGACATAAACAATCTTTGCGGCGAGGTTTTAAAGGAAAGTACCTTAGAATCTTCGCGAGTTTCTTCTGCTTCTTCCCTTTCCGAATAGTCTTGAACCTCGAAGTGTGACACTTCTTACAAGTCTCCCTCCGATCGTCCTCTCCCCAATAAAGCATACGATCGTTTGGGCGGGCATCTATTTTTCGTAGTTCAAGCCTAATCTGTTGATTATCTTCTTCGCGGGAAAGGCTTTACAAGAAGATGTTCCAAAGCAAAATCTCGTGTTTGCCACTTCTTAAACTTACATCGCACACAAGGACACACGATCTTCCCATTAATGCATGCGTGAGAGAAGGCGAAATCTAAGAAAGTGTTCAATCCCGCTAAATATACAGGAGAACTACGCGGCTGCTTGATCCATGACTTATCCATATGTAACAAACAAATCTAGGATAGAAGATAAATGTGGATACAATGTTTAATTACATTCAACGCAGAACTTGGGATCTTTAAACATGCATCGAATGTTTTGTAGCGGTTACATAACCGCTACAACAACCGTTGCAATTACAACGAACAATTTTGTAACGGTTATAAAACCGCGACTACAACCGCTACTGAGTAAAATTTGTCGCGGTTATATTCATCACAACCGCTACAAAATGATGCCTGTTGAATCTTGTAGCGGTTATCCAACCGCGACAAAATAGGGCGCCCTTTTTCAAATTTCAAATTTGTTGCGGTTTCTCATTAGAACCGCTACAAAATTTAATTTAATTTTTAGTATTTTGAAATAAAATTTTAGGAAATTATTTTGGATTATAATTAAAATATATAACTAAAGCACACGTTAAACAAGGATTAAAATTTTGTATTAAAAGTTTTAGGGTTTTCGATTAAAATTTCTTTAAATGAGTTATAGGTTTTGAAATAACGTATCAAATTTAACGGTAACAAATATATAACTAAAGCACATCTTAAACAAACCAAATATTTAAACCAAATTAAACTAATATCCAACCGTATGAGAATAGTGAAGTTTTCAAAATAAAAACTAACTATCGGGAACATGATCATCAAGTCCCGTCCTGGGGGTCTGTCTCGGGGGTTGGTACACGTGGGGGATTCCTCAAAGATGAACGGAGGGGGAGGCTCGGGATCCGGAAACCGCTGGTCGGGTAATAGTCGCGCCGGGGCCCCGATGCCTGCGAGTCCAGCTCTCCACATGATGATCGTACCAACGGTGGATACTCTCTGCATGCGCCTATGCAGCCTCCTCGTCGGCCCTCCTGCGCATCTCTCGGCCTCCTCGTCGGCCCTCCGTGCAGCCTCATGTGCAGCAACCTGCTCGGCGACCTTCTCGGCAATGATCTCATCAAAAGCCTCCGGTGGTGGCCTTCTCGAGCCGGAGGGTCCGGTGGACCCGGAGGAGGAGCCATGCTTCGGGTACACCATGCTAGGCTGGCGCCAAGGCCCATGCCCCTAACACGGCCGGGATGCTCGACCGGGCCCACTGCGGCTTTCGGTGGGCGTGGGATTCACGGACCCACTGTGACTCGGGTCTGCGGCGCTTGTAGCTCGCCTCGGTCTTCTCAATCCGGGCGACCCACGCGTTCATGAACAATCATTAATAAAATAATTGACGATCAATTTTAATATACAACATTCATTATATTTTTCAATGTTTTTGTAACTTACTATTATCTCCTCTGTGCTGAGAGGTCGGCGTCCCATCACGGTGTCTATGGGTGCGTGTCCACAACTTCCCATAGTTCGTTTGTGTGTTCTCCTCCGAGCCTTCTTTTCTTTGAAAGAATTAAAACAATATGTACTTTGTTATTGGAAAAACAAAACAATCGGTATGTTAAATAATAACATACCATCTCACTGTAGGTCACAACAAACGTCTTGGTCCCTGCCGTGTGATGGACCCTCTCTGTGCCCCTGCTTCTTGTGTTTCTCTGCGACAAAGCTTTGATCGGAGGAGGAAACAAAACTTAATTTAAACTAAATTTAAATTATCACTTAAGTGAAACTATTAATTAATTTAAACTATATGTAATTAAATTATAATTAATTTAATAAAATGTACTGCCCAGTCGACACCTCTCCTATATTGGACGAAAGCGCCCACCGATCCGGGTCCACGCCGTGCGGGACTCTCTCGATCAGTGCTGCAGAGGAATAGTGCCATCTCCATTCATCGATTGTAGAGACGATTCCTCAGACTCTTCCACCCTTCCCCACCTTCATCATAACGTACCTTTTGTGTTGTTCGCGAAGTTTAAACTTTTACGTATCATAAATTCATTATTAAAAATTAATAAATAAAGAAATAAATAATGAAAGAAATAAACTAAAACTGATAACTATTAACATGTAAAATGTAATGAAACAATATTGACTACTGCGAACTCCGCTAAACGCCTTGTTCTTTGTGTCCTTCGTCACACTCTTCCAATCCTTAAAAAAATCGGGAACCATGCCCAATTGCCGCCAAATTCGGACAAAAACGGTTCATCGGTGACCACGGTGCCGATCGCACAGTCGTGAGCTCGTTCCACGGGACTACGACCGATACCGGACATCTCCCGGTCGTGCGAGTGAGAGTGGAAACATCCGGCGTCCCACTGCGATGTTCCCATGTTTATCTGCAATATTAGAAAAATTGAATTAAACCTACAAAATTTATATTAATTTCTCCAAAAAAACCAATTAGATATACCTTCGACATCCACTTTGTAAATCCATTGGAACGCGAAGACGCCGGTCGGGGTTCCCGTGGTCCCGCTGGGTTTCTGGTCCATGAACCGCTCCACCTCCACTAGGGGAATGTCGATCCGGATCTCCGCATTCTCGTCGTCTAAGTCGTTCAACGACAAACTTGCTTCTTGATCTCCCCCTACGGTCCCCACATTTGGAATTTCTTCATCGGCGAAGAGATTGGAAAACTCGTTCGGCTCTGAGATGGCGGTGGTATATGTTGGGCCCCACGCCTCTCGTCGGCCTCCGCCCCTACTACTACCCCCTTAAACCGGTTTTGAAAGGGACACCTGCTTTTCCCTTTCCCTTCTCTCCTCCAGAAACCATGATGTTGAAAGGTAGAAGTTTAAAAGTAAAAGTTTAAAGAGGGTGAAAGGTAAAAACGGTGAAAACTCAAACCGTTGGAAGTGTGACTTTGAAAATGAGGATTCACTGTTTAAAAAACCGAACATTTTGTAGCGGTTAACCTCATAAACCGTTACAAAATTTGAAATTTTGTAACGGTTCATACATCACCGCCACATAAACCGCTACAAAATATCGTAGTTAAAATTCAGTAGCGGTTGTGTAATAACCGCTACAAAAACCGCTACAAAATAGGCGACCCTTGAAATTCAGTAGCGGTTTCTATGAAACCGCTACAATATGACCACATTTTGTCGCGGTTTTTGTTGTGAACCGCTTCTGAGAATGATTTTTTCAAAAAAATTCCAAACTAATTAGTTTGATTCAAATACTTTATGAATCAAACTAATTAGTTTGGTACAAATATTTAAAAACCAAACCTTCAATTCATTTATTTATTTTCTTTAATTTTTTAAAAGCTGTCACACGTAATAAATTACACATAATGAAGTAACCAAGAATAGTCCAACATGTCAGTGGGATTGGGACTCAATGTAGCCGCCGATCTCCCACGAAAAACGGGTGAGTCATTTTCATCGAGAGATATTTTCGTGAGACAAAGGTGGCTACAATGGAACCCAATCTCCGGTCGCTGTTGGACTCTTCTCGGAAGAGTAGAAGTATTCACGCCAAAGAAATGAGCAAACCTTGGCTTGTGGTGAGCAGATTGCCTCGCAAGGATGAGAGAGGCAAATATCCGCACCCTCATCACCCGATATAAGAGATCGAGCTACGATATCTGCATTCCTTGGACGACCAAGCGAGATAGTTCATTCAGTTACAAGTCGAAGATTTAGTAATTCCTTTAGTAGCTATAGTTGATGAACGTTATTTATAGTGTGAAAATTTGTAGCGGTTCACCTCGAAACCGCTACAAAATATAGATTTTGACGCGGTCACGGTCACTCTTCCTTGACACCGTGACAAAATTGTGACGTTTCGTTTATTTGTAGCGGTTTTTGATGGAACCGCTATAAAATCACCGCAACAAAGTTGGCGCCAATGTTGGCGCCACTTTGTAACGGTTCTACTCAAGAAACCGTTACAAAATCACGGTGACAACAATTCCGCCATTGCGCGCCAAAGTGGCGCCAAATGCTGTTGCGGTTCTACTCAAGAAACCGTTACAAAATCACGGTGACAACAATTCCCGCCATTGCGCGCCAAAGTGGCGCCAAATCATTGCGGTTTATTTTGAGTGAACCGCTACAAAGGTAGCCGAGGTCCATACCGTCATGGCTTCCGTTACTATTTAGTGGCGGTTATGGGATAAAACCGTTACAATTTGTTGTTTTGTAACGGTTTTTTTTAACCGCGACAATTTAACCGCGACAAAATAGGTTTTTTTTTGTAGTGACATATCATACAACCATATCACGTCCCTTTTGTCACGCGATAATTTGGTCAAGGATGAGGCATGGTGATGACTTCCCATTTTTAATAGATTTGAGATATATTTTGATATATTTAGGAAGTCATCAATGCTAAATTAAAGAGATTTTGTTGAGATTTTAAGAGATATCAATCGGGATGCATTATTAGTGGGTTTCAAATTAATTGGGATGCACCGGCCGAGACGAGAGTCAGAAGAAGTCTGATAGGACTAGTTTTGGCATGAATCTAATAGAGTTGTTTCAAACCATTTGGTGCTTAAACTAAGAAAGGGTTGGTCTATGTGGTTCAGTCATAAGTCGTCGTGAAAGACGATGAGACTTCCACTAGACTTTACCCGGCTTGGCCAATGGGTTTGATTAACTGTATTGGGTTCCGAGGCATAAGTCTAGTTAAGGCTTGATTTAAGATTCTATAGTTACTATGTAAGAGTTGTAATTATACACATTCCAGATAATTGTATCACATGAATATTGCTTTAGGAAATATTTAATATACCAGCTTATGCCTGGGCATTTTATATCAGTTACTCATCGTCCAAACGTAATGCATGCTCTTCGTTCTACATTACTTTGACCTGTAGCACCATATTCCTAAATACTAAGTGTTAACGGGCACAGTAAGTAGTAATGGAATTTGGGATGTTACAGTGTCCAAGCTTGTTTTCGTGGCCTCAAGCTGTGCTTGATTAGTTACTCTCGTGGACTGTGTGTCCACACTTTTTTTTCGTTCTGTAATATCCCATTTTCAAAAGCCGTATAATTTTTTTTCTTTCATTAAAACATCAGAGTAGAGCATCGGAGCAAGAGAGTAACTGACATATATATATTCAAAATGCCGTAAGTCTGGCTAATCACAGGAACTGTACATTATCCTAGTGTTTTCGAATGTAAATGAAAACAAAAGTGTCTTCCTGGTGACACCTACGCCATGGCAACATAATATATAGTCTTCAGCCGAGTCTCTATGCGGCCTGCCTGCCTTTATCCTCGGTCCTCCCGACCCTGAAGCTATGTGAAGAGCTGAGGTCCGACGCGCACCGGACCTCAGGTAACGGTTAACCTCATAATTATATACACCATATATGTACTACAGATATTCATGAAGTTTCAGCGATATTTACGACAATCAGATGTAAGGAATACATAATCAGATATGTATGGCAATAACAATACAGTCAGATGTAAGGTTAAGGCACAATGGGAAAAGTACATAATTAGATATGAACGGCAATAACAATACAGTCAGATGCAAGGTTAAGGCACAATGGACAATGTACATAATCAGATATGCACGGTAATAACAATACAGTCAGATGTAAGGTTAAGGCATGACAAAGGAAAATACATATATGCATACAATAACTATCAGAGTTAGTGTTACTAGTACGCGAACGTACCTTCGTTGACGATATATGGTACAACTGTTTGTCAGAACGTAATCACAGGTATCCTATAAGGACAATAACGTATTTGTTACTAATCAATCATCATAACAGTCATTTTAGTCAAAAGTGATCATTTTACCCCTGACTCCACTAATCGGCGGAATTTCGCCAGAACTTCGTTACTTTGACTCTAATCTTCCAAAATTTTGACATATCTCTTTCTCCAACATATTTTTGAAATAAATATCATATTTAACCCTAAAACATGATATCTACAATATATTGGAAGTTTAAAGATCAAAACAACATTTCTATTATAACTATCGAATCGAAACTAGGACTTAAGACTAGGTACCAAAGAAATTACCCAGAGCTCCTCCTTGCTCTCACTTCTCTCTAACCTCTCTCTAGAATTGCTTTTTGAATTGATGAGAAATGAAGAGAATGCGAAGGCCTATTTATAGGAAAAGTCCATGGATCTCAACCCTTGGATCAACTTTATTGAATTCAATCCTAGCCCTCCATTTGAACCCTTAGCTAACAAGTTTTCTCCTCCATTTTCCACCACAAAAAACGTCCCCCTATGTCATCCTTTCAAGAAATGAAGTCATGCTAATGATGTCACTCTTGCTTTATGGGATTTCTACCGATAAAGTTCCCTGTTCGGTGTTCTAATCGCGTAATCTTAATTAATCTCAAATTTTCCTTGATGTCACCTTGGAGATCTATTCTTTTTCTTGAGAAATGTTTGGATCAACAAAATTTATGGTCCTATCCAGGGTATTTCATAGCCTGTTAACCATTTTAAGATAAACGCCGTTGGTTACGGAAACGACTTCCGGAATAACCAACTTCAGGACAAAATTCCACTTGTTCATACTATGTCCTGTTGTTAGAAACCTAATTCATGGTTTTCAAGATATGATTTTATTTCCATTGGTTCTCGTTTATCCTATCTGCCCTTTTCCACAAAATATCTTTTTTTTTCCTCTCAAATATCATGATATTATCCCTTTTCCTTTCACACTACAACTTCAACATTTCTTCTCTCCTTTTTCAATGATTTCGACTGCACACACACACAATAATCAATTCAAATCCCTCCCCCCATATTTGACTTTTTCAACTTTGCTTTTGATTTATTAATTGAAAAGGAAACCCCTTTATGTTTGGCCGACATCACCCTTTGTTCAATCACAAATGCTTTTAACAAATATCCTTCCATCCACTTGCATCTTCATATACTCATTTTCCTTCTTCCATTTCCTCTTCTAACATTTCAAAATTCATAGCATATTTTTGGCCAAGGATGTTGCTTCCCATTGGTTGGTTCAAACTTTGACTTTTCAAAGGTTATAAGCAAGCTTGATTAGTGTCTTAAACTCATGCTTAACAATCTTTAACATATATCATGTTTTGTAATTAGGCTTTAGGGATTTCATGTATTTAATCTTATACATTTTCTTAATCATTTCCAATTAATTAGCATCTACCCTTATGCTAATCTTGACCCTCCATTGGTCATTAATCTCAAATTTGGGGTTTTATATAATTAACTTTGGATATCACCTTTATTCATGTCTAAACAATTAGCCATTAATTATTTAATTAATCACTTACTAATTGTTGATAATTTTCTTATTTAGGATTAATCATTTTCTCACAACTATTACACTGACATTGGTATTTTATGTCCCATGTATTATATTAAAAATCATGGGGTCACTTATGATCCCCAAAATAATATTTAATTTCGCCTTATTATTTTCCAAGGAAAATAATCCCAAAAATTATCTAGATTAGAGACAACATATTTTCCTATTTTTAATAAATATTTATTTGTCTCTTAAGATTTATCACAATATTTTATGACCCATAATTGCGTTTAGGGCTTTCCAGCTCTTTATTTTCTCTAATTTTAATAGAAAATACCCTAGAAAAATAAGGTAAATATGACTCAAGATTTGAGACCACATATTCACCTGTCTCCAATAGGTATTTTTACTAATTTATGATATTTATCATAAGTCAGATTTTAGGGTATTACACGTTCTGTTTAAGTCATCATTCAGACTGAGTTTTTCATATCATTCGGTACTTAATTTCATCGATGAGTTATTTGTTTACCTAGTATTTTCTTATCAATAATATTTTTATAATGGCATCTACATTTATGATTTCGAACTTGGAAATTGAATAATTTATCATTCCATTATTATGAGATTTTACTTGCTTAATTTATTCCTTAGCATTTTATTTATTTTAATGGCACGTTATTCACCAAAAAATATTTTTGGCCTCAGATAGCGAAGCTGATCATGTCCCTCTTTCTAATCATTGAAGGTCTATATGGCTAGGCTGAAGCTGGAGTGCCATTTGAATTAAGCCTACTTCAATGTGAGACCTTAAATTTTTTTGTACATGTTGGTAAATCTTGTTTAGGTGCTCCCACGTTGTCTATAGGTAGGATTCCCACGTTCCTGGTGTGTGTGTGTGTGTGTGTGTGTGTGTGTGTTGTTGCAAAGCCAGAAGAGACTCTACCGAAATCTCTACAAATAACTTAATATTTTAATTGAAAGAAATACGTTGTAAATGAGTTAGAAGTACTGCATTCCCATTCAATATTATCGTAATTAATAAGTAAAATATTTGTTTATGTGTCTCTTAAGGCTTTAGGAATGCAAGTCCTCTCATATTTCGTGCTGGTCATCCCTGGATTTTTGGGGCGTGATGTAACATCCCAATTTTTAAAGCGGAATTTTTTTTTTTCAATCAGAGTAGAGCATGGGAGCGAAAGAGTAACTGATCATAACAAAATATGAACCATAGTGTAACATAGTATTGACATTACAGTGATCCTACTGTTCCAAAAGTAAACTACTGTTCAAAATGTAAGTACAGAAAGTGATAAGATAACTCCGGCCGGAAGCCTACTCCTGCTGCTTTCCCCTATCACCGATCCGTGGTCCTCTGGATCCTGAAGCTACAGCTGAGATTCAATTCACCGCATTGAATCTCAGGTAACGGTTAACCTTATGCTCAAATAAAACAGTATATAGACAACGAGATATTCATGACATAACAAAGAACATCTCATCGGATAAGTGTGACACGGATGGAACATAAGCATGGAGCGGTATGTAAGGTCCTACACAACAACATTGTGACACGAGACAGGACATAAGCATAAAGCGGATGTAAAGTCCTACACAAATATAGCTCGCACATTACCCTGTGCCACGATCACGTGTCCTCAGCGCTAGGAAAACTCAAAGCGGTATTATCATGTCTATAACCCGTACAAGGCTGTATGTATAACGACGACCCTAAGCAGAGCCCCGGTATATGAACGTATCTATGACATATATGTATATGAGAGCTATAGGATTAGTGTTACAGTACGCGTCCGTACCTTCGTTGATGTACGTAGATGTTTCTGGCGGAAACTGTACTTTCTGACGGAAAACAGCGGTTTGTCCGACAGCGGCACGTTGGACAGCGTAACGTCAGCAGATCAGAGTTTCTGAGGTCCTATAAGAGTAATATCACTTTTATTAGTGATTCGATACTAAATCTGGCATTTTAGGTAAAATTACCATTTTGCCCTTCTACCCCTAATTGGCGGAATTTCGCCAGCACTTCGTTACTCTGACAAATTTTCTTCCCAAAATTTCGCCAGAAATTCGACGCCATTTTGATCTTCGAAAATAAAGACTAAAATAGCCCTCCCATATGATATCCAATCATACTTGAAAAATTAAAGGCTATTCTAGCATTACAACCCCTACTTTTGAAAGAACTACACAAGCTTCAACTTTTCGGAGACTCGATCCCTACCATGTTTTTACCTCTTCAAGCATATTTTTCAATGCAATGAGGCCTAAAAATAAGAATAGGAATTTCATCCCCTACTTCCTAAATCTAACTAACAATACTACCAACTACTGAACTAAAAACTAGAACTTAAAAGCTAAAGACCGAAAGACTTACCCGTTGAAGACTTTCTTCACAATTTTTCCAGAGTTTCTCTCTCTTCTTTCTCCCTCTAAGATTTCGGCCAAAGGAAGAGTGAATTGGTGTGAAAATTTCATGAAGGCATGCTACCTATTTATAGAAATTTCAAGGGATATGTTTGGAATTTTCCAAATTGTTTTCAACCTTGGAAAATCACATGAAAATGGTGTAAAATCTTGGTCCATGGAAGCATGCTGGTCGAAATCTTTGGGTGATGTGGCAGCCTCCAATTGGTCCAAAAATTTGATGACAAATGCCACTTTATACCCGGTCTAATAGCATTTCCCCGATCGGTACCCGATTCGCGTGATTTCGGAGAAATCTCAAAATTCTGGATTTACAACTTTGAAGACATGTTCTCACTTACTAGAAATGTCCAAGTTAACCTAAATTTTGATTCCATATAGGGCTCCAACAGTCCAGTTCAAGTTTTCTCGAGAAACATGTCCGAACGCGTCCGGTTTCAGAACGCATTTCTGAAATTATCAACTTCTTCAGAAAAATTCACTGATTCCAAATATGTCAAAATAAATTCAAACTCATTCCTAGATGTTGAGTTAGAATTTATTTTCTTTATATCCAAAAATATGCCTATATGCATTTTTCCCTATTTTGTTTTATTAGGAAATCACAAACGACTTCAGAATTTTCTTCCGGAAGAGTCTAACGGAAGATAATAACTCACTGATCAATATTTTTCCTCGACTTTGGAAATCTCATTCCTAGATCTCTAGATAGGATCCGTTTCCTAATTTCTAAATTACTATTCACATTTTTTACTTTAATTAATCATATTATTATAATAATGTCCACTTGCATAATTTATTTTTGTTCTTATTTTCATTTTTTTTTCTTTCTTGGGGCATATTTCGGCTGGCCCTTTTTTTTAATATTTATTTGTTTTTTTATTTAATTAATTATTTAATCATTTACTCATTTAATTTTTCCCAAAAATTCCACAAAATTATCTAATTGGTCCATTCTTGTATTTAGGCTAAAAAAATACCTAAACTCAACTATTTTTCACCAAAATTTCCAATTAATTAGTAAACATATTTTTACTAATTTTAAAACAAAAACCACTAATTTCTGGGTCTTACATAATTACTTGTGAATTTCCTTTGCTTATACTTAAGTAATTAGCCCAATATTACTTAATTACTCCTTTATCACTTGTTGATAATTTTCTTGCTTAGAACACCACATTACCTCCATACTCTTGCATTAACATTAGTATTTTCATGCCTCTTACATTTTAGAAATTACAAGGGTATTATGGTCATTTCACATCTTTTTGAGTATTTTCCAACAATTTCTCTAATTTCATAATTTATAAAATTACAATAATTAGAGATAGCATACTCTCTTAATTCAGTTGATCATTTTACTGCCTTTTAGTATTTTTCATAATTTTTCTAAGCTATTTACCCTTTCCAGGGGCATTTTGGTCATTTTGGCACTTAGGCCCTTAAATTCCCTGATTTCCTACAGAATTTAACCTAGAACAATAGACTATAATTACACAAGTCTGGAGACAATAATTTCACTTATCAGAAATATCCAATTTATTCATAATATTCCAGATAATAAAATCTGGGTATTACACGTGACATTTCCTTAGGGGCATTTCGCCAAGCAAGAACAAGGAAGGTCATGGAATGATGATTATTTAAGAGCATATGTTAAGTTATGAAGAGTATATGATAAGTTTCTTGTGTAAGCTTGAGATTTTGTCAAGTGTGTCAAGATGGAAAGCCATGAAGCCAAGATATTTTGATACATAAAAGAGTCTTCACGAAGCTCTAAAAGAGGCTCTTAATCGTCCAACAAGGAGGGAGGAAGAAGTCACATGGATTTGATAAGTGATGACAGAATGGAATTAAGGAACAAGTCATAAAATTTCCACATTGCACCCAAAACTACCACTTGTCATGAACATGAAAACAAGGGACACATGTGCTTAAAATCAAGATGGAAAAGATGATTCATGGCTTCTTGGATAAGCCTATTTTCGCCCCACATGGAAAATAAGGAAGGGGGAAATTTACCAAAATAGAAATAAAATAAAAAAGAATTACCAATTTGGAGCACTGTTGAAACTATGTACCGAAGTAATGCTGACGTCACAAGTGGCGTCGTACCTTCTGACGCCACTAGTGGCAGAGTCAATTTTTTTTAAGTTAAAATTTGGTTTTCCTCTCTTTAAAAAAAAATTAAAAAAATCGATTCTGCCACTAGTGGCGTCAGAAGGTACGACGCCACTAGTGGCGTCGTACTTTCTGATGCCACTTATGTGGCGTCAGAAAGTACGACGCCATTTGTGACGTCAGCATTATTTCGGTATATAGTTTCAACAGTGCTCTAAACTGGTAAATATTTTTTTTAAAATTTTTATTTTGGTAAATTTCCCTAAGGAAGGAAGCAAGAAATTTCATTCAATTTTCCATGAGTTAATAAGACAAGGGAAAAATCAAGGAAGTGTAAGGGATAAGCCATTATTTTAAAGGCTACAATTTAGCCAAACATGCAAGTATAAGAGGAAGCTTGAAATAAACCCCATAATGCCACATGTCTTGTTGGGGAAATAGACATCAAAGCAAGAATAAATGAGGCTAATAGGATAACATAAAGGTTTGCCTAACAAGCCATGAAATTCGAATTGCATGAGGACAAGGAGAGGAAAGGAAGCACAAAATATAATATAGGCTAAAATAGACATATTATGTAAGGGCATTTTGGACAATTGATAAGGGAATCCTTAAGTGATTTTTACCTTCAATTATAAATCACTTTTTACCCCTTTCTTCATGTAATTTTCGAATCAAATACCCAAGGGAATCAAAAGTGAAGAGCTAAGTGAAGACATAGGAAGAAAGAAGGAAATACCAAGTTTCCAATGTGTCACACCCCATATTCAATACTACCCATTATGAATACTGTAACATCCCATTTTCTAAAGCGGAAATTTTTTTTTTTTAAATCAGAGTAGAGCAATGGAGCGAAAGAGTAACTGATCATAACAAAACATGAACCATAGTGTAACAGAGTATTGATACAGCATCCTATTGTTCTCATAGGTGATTACGTAAAACGATAAAGTGACAACTCCGTCTCAGAGCTCACTCGTGCTACATGCCCTCCAATTATGAGCTCACTCGTGCAGCTTGCCTCGATCTCCGATCCGTGGTCCTCCTAACCCTGAAGCTATAGCTGAGATTCAATTTATCGAATTGAATCTCAGGTAACGGTTAACCTTATGCTCAAATAAAACAGTATACGGATGACAGATATTCAAAACATAACAGCAGCATATCTCTTATGCATATAGCAGATGCATGATTGCATGATTGTGACACAGACAGAACATAAGCATTAAAGCAGTACGTAAAGTCCTACACAATAATAGCCTGCACAAAAACCAGTGCCACGATGATCGGTCGTGTCCTCAGCGCTAGGAAAACTCTAACGGTATCATTAAGTCTATAACCCGCGTGAAACTGTATGTATAATCGGTAATCCTGAACAGAGTCTCTAACCGTGAATGTATCTCGGTGACCCCTAACAGAATCTCTATCCGTGAATGTACCTATCACATATATGTATATGAGCAGCACTAGATTAGTGTTACAGTACGCGTCCGTACCTTCGTTGATGTACATCGAACTTCGACGCAATTATGATTTTCAAATTCTAGACTAAAATAGCCCTATCATATGATATCTAATCATACTTTGAAAAATAAAGGCTACTCTAGCATTACTACTCTAACTATAGAAAGAACTACGAAGATTTCAACTTTCGGGGACTCAATCCCTACTATGTTTTTACCTCGTCAGGCATATTTTTCAATGCAATGAGGCCTAAAAATCAATAGTAGGAATCTCACTCCCTACTTGCTAAAACCATCTAACAATTCTACTAACTACCGAACTAAAAAGACTAAAGACTAAAGACTAAAGACCGAAAGACTTACCCGTTGAAGATTTCTGCAGAACTTCCCCCAGAGCTTTTCTCTCTACTTTCTCACTCTAATTTCGGTAAGAGCAAGGGAAATGGATGTGAGAATTTGAAGACCCCCTCCCCCTTATTTATAGGCAATTTTTGGGTCCAAAGTTGTAATTTCCTTTCTTTCTTTGTAATTTTCCTTTTCATTTTAGAAAACTTCTTGAACAAGTTTTTATCTCTCCTTTCCCTCTCTTGGTCGACATGCAGCAGCTGATGTGGCAGCAAGGGAGTGGTCCAAAATGGTGATCACCTTACTTTATGCCCGATGCAGGTGGATTTCCGATCGGTACCCGATTCGCGTGGTTTCGGAAAAATCTCAAAATTCTTGATTTACAACTTTGAAGACATGTTCTCACTTACTAGAAATGTCCAAGTTAACCTAAATTTTGATCCCATATAGGGTTCCAACAGTCCAATTGACGTTTTCTCGAAAAACGTGTCCAAATGCGTCCGGTGTTGAAACGTATTTCTGGAATCACCAACTTCCTCAGAAAATTTCACTGATTCCAAATATGTTCATATAAATTCAAACTCATTCCTAGATGTTGAGTTAGAATTTATTTTCTTTAAATCCAAAAATATGCCTATATGCATTTTTCCCTATTTTGTTTTATTAGGAAAATGCACAAACGGACTCAGAATTGATTTCTGTAAGAGGTCACTTGAAGGTAAAAACTCACTGATCAATATTTTACCTTGACCTTGGAATTCCTATTCCTAGATCTCTAGATAGGATCCGTTTCCTAATTTTAACATTACTATTCATCATAATAAATTATATTATATAATAATAATACTTTACAACTAATATCATATATAAATTTTCCATTTCTATCTTCAATCTTTCTTGGGCAATCCTGACAACATCTGATCCTCTTTTTTTTTCGTTTTATATTTTATTTAATATAAAATAATTATAAAATAATTATTTTATATAATTTCTTATATGATTTTCCTATTGGTCCAAACTTGTATTTAGGCTTAAAAATACCTAAACTCAACTATTTTTCTTCAAAATTTTCAATTAATTAGTAAATATATTTTTACTAATTTTAAAAATTTGTCCACCAATTTTTGAGCTTTACATAATTATTTCATAATTTCCTTTGCTCAGACTTAAGTAATTAGCTAGAAATTACTTAATCACTTAATTATCACAAGTTGATAATTTTCTTATTTACATCACCTCATTTTCTTCATACTCTTGCATTAACATTAGCATTTCCATGCCTCTTACATCATTCTATAATTTGCAAGGGTATTTTGGTCTTTATTACTTTTTGCACCTTGTTATACAATTTCTCCAATTTAATAATTTACTAACTTACCATAATTAGAGATAATATATTCCCTTAATTCAGTTGATCATTTTACTGCCTTTTAGAATTTTTCATAATTTTTCTAAGTCCTTTATGTCCCTTAGGGGCATTTTCGTCATTTTGGCACTTTGGCCCTTAAATTCTCTAATTTCCTAGAGATTTTTCCTTAGAAAGTGAGATAATCATGACTCAACATTTGACACCACATATTCACCTTCTTTCTATAGGCATAATTTTACCAAATTATGATACAGGTTTTTAGGGTATTACAAATACTAATAAGCAATATATGAGAATATCATCAGAGTAGAGCGATTGAGCGTATAAGTTGGATTAAGTGAGTGGGTAACTGATAAGTGGCTACAAACTTAAAAACTCTTTGCGGTATATCCGGTCGGTACATTAGTGGTACAATTATCCGAGTATTCAAATATTATACATCTAACAGTATAAGTACAGTCCAAAATAAATCCTCTGATTGAGTCCTCATGCGTGCTGCTTACCCTTATCACCAGCTCCCGATCCTCCAGATCATGAAGCTAAGGTAAATTCTGAGATCCAATACCCATTGAATCTCAGGTAACAGTTAACCTCATGCTCAAGTATAAACAATATATGTATGACAGATATTCATTACATTTCAGCATACACTATACATAGCACACAACAAATGTAAGGTTACAACAATACATAGCACACAACAAATGTAAGGTCAACACAACAATACATAGCACATAGCACATGTAATGTCAACAACATTTTCACTAATCAGTGCCACGACAGCTCCTCGTGTCCTCAGCGCTAGGAAAACAACCCTACGGCGTTATCAAAATTATAACCCGCATAAAGCTGAATGTATATAAACAGTGACCTAAGACCGAGTCTTAGCCACGGTGCATGACCCAAGACCTAGTCTTGTCCATGACCCTATGAATCATCTATCACATATAAGCATACAAGACAACATAAGAGTTAGAGTTACAGTATGCGTCCGTTCCTTAGTCCGTGTAGTTAGCGGTACGTTCGTCTGTTCGGTACAATTCTTGATTTTCCCGGATATCCTATAATAGTATCACCGCATTATTTCTTTTGTAAAAAATATCTTAAGAGATATCTTAGCCACTATTGACCTTTTTACCTTTGGTGGATTTGTTATTCCAATTATACTCTCACCTTCCTTTAAAAACGCAATTTCTGCATTTCTGCCTCGATTTTTCGGTAACTTTGAAAAATCATAATTAATTTTAAAAAAAATCAAAATGAGGCGCCGTAAAATTCCTCACAATCCTTGACATGTATATGTTTGAGGAAAAATAACTTTTTTCACTTGAAACATGTGAATCAATACCAGTTTAACATTTTCCAAACACTGTTCATAATTTCTCCCAAAAACGTGACCCAACTTCAAGAATTTTTTATCTCCTTCTACAGAACTCAAAACACTACGAATTTTGTATATTTAAAAATATATGGATGTATAATTTAACCATGAAAAAATTCATGATTTTATAACTTCATGTGGTTCATAAAATATTAGCTTCAACGTAGCTGACTCCAGAAAGCTTCAAACCGAAAATGTACCGATGTTTGCTACTTTGATCTTCAGCTTCCAAAAATTATGTTCCACCATATTCTCCATCAAATTTTTGTTTTAAACCCATTTTAAATCTCAAAAACATGAAAACGAAATCACCTTAAAGATTCAAGATTAAATCATAAATTTACCATGAATCTAAAGACCGAAGCTAAAGAACTTACCTTGAACTTTTCTTCTACTTCTTCCGGCTTCACCACACTCACTCTCACTTCATTATACTCAGCTTATTGGAACTGATTTGGTGTGAAGAATGAAGAGGCAAGCCCTCCTATTTATTGGCACAGTTCATGACCTGTGGGTCCCACATTCATTGGCGGATCTTGGAGAAAATGTTTGGGGGGCCAAATGTATACTCATTAACTAATTAAATTTTTTTTATGATTATATAACATTTTTAAAATATTCAGATTTAAAATATTATATAAAATTTTACATTATATTAATTTTTTTAAAAAAAAAAATTTCTAAGGTTTGTCATGATTTCTTGGACTTTTGATATTAGGGGTAAAATGATCATAATTATTCATGCAAATGATTTTTTGGACTTTTGATACTACTTGTTTTTAATTTTGCATTGTAAGTGTTTAAGAAAAAAAATTGAGATTTTGTAGGGTCATGATGAGGGCCTTTTTCGTCTTTAGCCTTGGGGTCCACAATCAAAAATAAACCAAGGATTGCGTATAGGCAAACCTAGGATCGTTCTCTCTCTCGAGGAGCCTTTTATTGAATCCTAAGTAATCTAAATGACATGCAAATGCAATTAAAACAAGGGGAAAAATTGGTTTTGTATTTTTCGAATTTATAAACTAAAGAGAAAAATAAGAATGCAATTAAATTAAATTCTAACTATTATTTTTGGTATTTTCTTTATAAAATGGAATGGAGTATGAATGCTCTTGGAAATGGAACATGACTATCATAGTTCAATTAAATATAGGAGTAAATTTTCACTAAGTCTAAATGAAAAACCCCAAGGTACCACTTGAGTCCAATATTCCCAATTAATAGTAGTTACTACCGTAGCAAACTACTATCTCTTGAGATATTGTTGAAAACCACTTAGTGTGTGATTAGGATTAAATTAATGCAACTTGGTTCCTCTTCATATGAATGCGATACCACGCCACTCAATTAATCCAATTCAATCATATTATCTAACAATACCACGTAGACAACACAATATCATTGAATCAATAAGGAAATATATGTATATAAATCCAACAAGCTACAAAATTTAATCCAATCACAATTGTCAAACTAACAAAGACAATAAACATTAATCTCAGTTCCAAAATTTATACACAATAATTCCTAAAACTAGGTAATCTAAATATATAAATTTGGACAAATAGATTGAACAAAATACTCCCCTTTGAAGCTCTGAAACTCAAGTCCATCTTTCCCAATCCCAAGAGCCAAAAGAAATCAGTCACTCATAGCTGCTGAGAACCAAAACGAAGTTGTCTTCCTCCTTCCTTGAAACGCTGATGCTCAGATTTGCAGCTCCTCTCCCACAACGTTGATGACTACTGAAGAAATTGACGGTGAAGGTGTGGGAGTATATGGAAGAAACAGATGAATCAAAGGAAACTGTGGTCGAAGGTATGAGGTTAGAAGAAAGGAAGAGGTCCAGGATCGAAAGAGGTCTGCGTTCTGGTTCTGTTCTCCTTTTCTCTGGTTTTTCGCCCCTGGTTCCGGTTCGTTTCTCCGTCGCGGTGGTGGATGCAGCTCGCCGGCGGACTAGGTGGTGGAGATGCCGCCGGCGAGAGGAATGAATTTAGGGGAGGAAGGAAGAGGAAGCACGATGATGGACTCGGAGGTTCTGTTCTTCACGGCGCTCTCTCCTCTTTTTATGTCGGGTTCTGTTTCTTTTATTTAATCCATGATTCCCCAATCTCCAGCTGCCCTAATTTAATGCCCAAAACGCAGCAGTTGCAGATAGGGACTTAAGTGCAAAGTTTAAAACGTTTGGTAGAGGGACTAAACTGAAACTTTTACAACTTGAGCCCAAACTTCTATTTTTCAAATTTGATTCAACTTCTTCAACCACCTACAATTTAAACCAATCAAGCCAACATCAAATCTTCCCAAAAAATATTGAATAAGAGTAATTACAATAGTTACGACAATTTTACCATTTTTAACACATTTTTCATGTAATCACTCATTAATCCAAATTAATCATAAATAATTCATTTTTGGCCCAATTAACATGATTAATTCCCGAATTAACCATGAAATAACACATAAAAATATGGTACGATCAATTCCCCCACACTTAGACCTTTGTACTCCTGAACAAAGGCAATTGAATACACAATTCCAAGTCAAAATCACTAATGCATTTGAAAAATGAGCAATTTCATAATTAGAAAGCAATGAATTAATTAATCAAATTTCTCAAGCTAACACTAGTGATAATCAAGGATGTAAAGAAATTAGCTGACTATACAATCCCAAATATTAAAATGAAGCATAGGAGAACTCTCAAGGTATTAGTGTTTCACTCATCTCACCTCATTGGAATAATTTCACTCTAGTTCACTTAATCAATACCTTACCATAGGCTTGTAACAACTCTAATATCTCCACTATTAATCGCAATTAATGTAATGAATCAAGAGGACTTTAAAGGCTTGTAATGATGGATGAAGGCTAAATGGGATGAATTAATGAGAAAAAGAAAATAGTTTATATGCAAGTCACAGTTAATAACCAAGTTCATAGCATCTAAATAACTTTACAAACTTTTGCCAATTCTTTTGAAAATTCATGATCAAATGCCTTCTTCATTTATTTATTTTTTATTTTTTTTTTCTTTTTTGAATACCTTTCTTTCTTTCTTTTCCTCTTTTTTTTTTTTTTTCATATACATGGCATTTCAAATTTTTTTATTGGCAATTCTCTTTTGATTTTTAGAATACTATGAACACTATGAGTAATGACATGCATACAACATAGGAATGGCTCAAAAAGGGAAGCAAATGGTAGATGAATTTAGGTTTGTGTTTGGTTGAAAATGGTTTAGAATTGAATGCCTCTTTCATTTTCATCACAATAACGCAAATACCGTTTCGAAAAAGAGTGGAAACAAGTTCTAGAAGGTGAAAAACTAAGCGAACATGCACACATGAAAAGACTTTAAGGCTCAAATATCCTTCCAACTAGGTTTTTCTCCAATGGACACTCTAACAAAATCAATTGCATGGTAAACTAACCACAAAACATCTACTTAACTATTCCAAGTGCTAACCTTACAAACACAACCAATCAAAACATTGCAATCAGTTAAGATAATGCTCAACTCTTAAATGCACAAGTGATATATAAACTCTCTTTTTCAAAATAAGGAGTAACCAAAAATCCAATTGTGGGTTCATTTCTCTTTCCATTCACTTGAAAAACAAAACATGGTTTTTATAAAGTTGCCAAAACACTAGATCTCATGAAAGCTCAAAGAATTTCCCACAAATCATACACTTCCAAAGTGGCAAATGCGACCCTTTACCACTTAGGGCATGCATTAAAGCAAGTCATTCTACAAAAAAAATTTTGAATTTTTCTTTCTTTCTAGTTTTAAGCATTTTTTTCATTTAAAAACAACCATTTAATTGGGATTCAAAATGTATTTCTCTCCCCCACATTTAATCAACACATTGTCCTCAATGTGAAAAATCACTCTAAAGAGAATGATAAACAAGGTAAAATTCAAGGCACAATGGTAATTAAGTAGGGTAGTGACCAAGAGAATGCAAAGCACACATAGGGGGTTCTTATTCTACTTACTCAACTACATTATTTCTACTTTTTCTACTGGATTGTGTCCCTCCCCCACACTTATCTTCCTCATACAACAATTAAGCCCAAATAATCATAGGAATTAGGAAGAAAATAAGTGAGGAAAGAGACAACCTGTGTTAGAGGATCTTGAGTCGCTTGAAGGAGAAGTTCTCATCCCCGATGAGAATCATGTGCAAAGAAGACAAGCAACCAGCAGTATCCCATCCAAAAATAGAAACATGGAGAGATTTCAAGTGACTTAAAGATATTTTAGGAATCAAACTCTCCAAGTAACTATCACATCCAAGGAAATCAATGTTACTCCCATCAGTAGGAGTCAAACAAACAGTTTTATTTTGAAAATTCTCTTGTGTTTGCAAAGTGGAAAGTGCGGAATCCAACTTAGTGTTGAGGCACACCACATCAGCATTGCAATCACAAGAGATGGAAGGCAAAAGAATGGAAGAAGAAAGAGAATTTTTCAAATCATTACCATCCAAAACTTTTGAATTTTCAAAAGAATAATTTTCTTTGTCTATATTGGGTGGAAAATCACAAGATAGCACTTCATGAATAGAAGTGTGAGTATGAGCAGCAAGATAGCTATCCAGGACCAAATTAGATGCAGACAAGGCAAAAATGGATATGGAATGCTCAAGAAGACAAGTTTCAGCAGTGTCATAATCACAATCACCTAAGTCTGGAGGTAAATCACAAGAAAGAGGTGTATGAAGTGAATCATGTAGATGAGATTTCTCATGATGCTCAAACATGACATATTCAAATTCAAGCTTCCCAAGTGTTGAACCAACATTAATTTGACCTACAAAGAAGAACAAGCTTGGGAAAATAGTCTCTTTCATACCTACTTCACATGGAATGATTAGCTCATCTAAAAATCTTGAGGTATGAGAAGTGATCTTAGTTCTAGGATGAACCGATGAGTTAGGAAGTGGCCTTTTAACCATATTATGTTGAGGTTCAAGGCGAGTCACATTAGAGGATGTCTTAGTTGGTGTGAGGGCTATCCCCTTAGAGACCAAATCGTCCAAGTCTTGCCTACCAACCTCAAATTCAGCCTCCTCCATTGGTTTATGACCTGAAACATTGACAAAAACACCTTCCTCACAAGCATCATCACTAAAAAATGAATTATTCGGAGAATTAAGCTCCAATGAACTAAGAGAAGTAAGAGAAAAATCACCAACGGATGATAACCAACAATCAACCATTGATGAGTTAAGGTTGGAAATCTCACTCCCAAGTGTATCAAAATTATCAACAAAAGGAGAGGAAAACTTATCATCACATGAATCTAATGCATTCATGGTTTCTTGAATTGTCTCCTCAGTGAGGCAAGTATTTGAGGAACACATGGGGGCCGTGACTAATTTTTGAGGTGCAATGGGCAAATCCAATTGTTTAGCCATGACTTCTTCAAGTAGCAATGAATTCTCAGCTTCTATACTCTCAGCATATACTTCAACTCCAGAATTCTCATTACCGCCTCCTCCACAACAAAGTGTAATTCCCGAGCTTCAATTTTGACTCCATCAAAGTTAGAGTCATCTTTGAGTTCTGCATAGGAGCTACTCTTGAGTCCTTGAATGTCATCTTCTTGTTGTTCCTCAAATGGTTCTTGAGAAGCTTGTGACATTATCGACATAAGATGCTGATAGTATTGGTTTAACCATTGCTTAATCTCCCTTTCCTCCTTGGCCAAGTCCTTTGAACTTCCAAACAACTCCACCTGACTATTCAAACTTTTCAAGCGCTCCAACTTTTGGTCAGAGATGTGGCTTAGAGCCATGAGCTCACTCATGTCACTATCCATATGGAAAAAGTATTTCACAAAAATTGTGACTTGGAAATTGGAATCATGTACCGAAATAGTATCACAAGCAAGTTATCCACAAGCAATCCAAATGCAATGAAACCAATATGTAGCAACCAAGCACAAAACAATTGAAATCAAGTAGGAAAATAGTAGAATGCAAATGAAAATGCAACAACTAAGAAAAATCAAGATATTTGGGTTTTTTTTTTTAAATGCAAGTATGCTATGAATTAACTTGGAGACATGGTGAATTCAAACAAATAAGCTCAAAATCATATCAAATTTAATGCAAATACACCACACAGAAGCTACCAAGTCAAGACAATGCAATAATGCAACAAGTGCTATGCAAGCTACCTAAATGCAAAAATCCTAAACTATATGCAATGAAAAATCAAAAATGCAAAACTAACAAGCTTCACACGAGAAACCCCTTGTCAAAAGTGAATTTGACAATTAGATTACCTAAGGAGCCAATTACTTAGCTCCCAAGAACGGCGCCATTTGATGAGGGCCTTTTCGTCTTTAGCCTTGGGGTCCACAATCAAAAATAAACCAAGGATTGCGTATAGGCAAACCTAGGATCGTTCTCTCTCTCGAGGAGCCTTTTATTGAATCCTAAGTAATCTAAATGACATGCAAATGCAATTAAAACAAGGGGAAAAATTGGTTTTGTATTTTTCGAATTTATAAACTAAAGAGAAAAATAAGAATGCAATTAAATTAAATTCTAACTATTATTTTTGGTATTTTCTTTATAAAATGGAATGGAGTATGAATGCTCTTGGAAATGGAACATGACTATCATAGTTCAATTAAATATAGGAGTAAATTTTCACTAAGTCTAAATGAAAAACCCCAAGGTACCACTTGAGTCCAATATTCCCAATTAATAGTAGTTACTACCGTAGCAAACTACTATCTCTTGAGATATTGTTGAAAACCACTTAGTGTGTGATTAGGATTAAATTAATGCAACTTGGTTCCTCTTCATATGAATGCGATACCACGCCACTCAATTAATCCAATTCAATCATATTATCTAACATCCAAAATTTATACACAATAATTCCTAAAACTAGGTAATCTAAATATATAAATTTGGACAAATAGATTGAACAAAATACTCCCTTTGAAGCTCTGAAACTCAAGTCCATCTTTCCCAATCCCAAGAGCCAAAAGAAATCAGTCACTCATAGCTGCTGAGAACCAAAACGAAGTTGTCTTCCTCCTTCCTTGAAACGCTGATGCTCAGATTTGCAGCTCCTCTCCCACAACGTTGATGACTACTGAAGAAATTGACGGTGAAGGTGTGGGAGTATATGGAAGAAACAGATGAATCAAAGGAAACTGTGGTCGAAGGTATGAGGTTAGAAGAAAGGAAGAGGTCCAGGATCGAAAGAGGTCTGCGTTCTGGTTCTGTTCTCCCTTTTCTCTGGTTTTTCGCCCCTGGTTCCGGTTCGTTTCTCCGTCGCGGTGGTGGATGCAGCTCGCCGGCGGACTAGGTGGTGGAGATGCCGCCGGCGAGAGGAATGAATTTAGGGGAGGAAGGAAGAGGAAGCACGATGATGGACTCGGAGGTTCTGTTCTTCACGGCGCTCTCTCCTCTTTTTATGTCGGGTTCTGTTTCTTTTTATTTAATCCATGATTCCCCAATCTCCAGCTGCCCTAATTTAATGCCCAAAACGCAGCAGTTGCAGATAGGGACTTAAGTGCAAAGTTTAAAACGTTTGGTAGAGGGACTAAACTGAAACTTTTACAACTTGAGCCCAAACTTCTATTTTTCAAATTTGATTCAACTTCTTCAACCACCTACAATTTAAACCAATCAAGCCAACATCAAATCTTCCCAAAAAATATTGAATAAGAGTAATTACAATAGTTACGAAAATTTTACCATTTTTAACACATTTTTCATGTAATCACTCATTAATCCAAATTAATCATAAATAATTCATTTTTGGCCCAATTAACATGATTAATTCCCGAATTAACCATGAAATAACACATAAAAATATGGTACGATCAGGTCAGAATTAATATTTTGGGGACTGGGAAAAGTTATAGAAAAGACCCCTAAATTTCTGGAAATTGCAATCAATGAAGAAAAGAAACTAGCGAAAATTACAAAAAAAAATACCCATAGTTTTTTGAAATTATAGTCCTCTCTACACAGTTTTTAGAAATGTTTACTTTAGTCCCTTCTTGAGAACTTCTGAAGGTTTCATCTAGGTCCCTGGTCAAATCCTTATTTGACCAGGAACTTCTTCTTCTTCTTCGAGAGCAGGTCATTTTCCAGAGACACAAGCACCGTAGATTCAAACCAAAACGTGAAGAAAGCTTGACCATAGTTTTGACTTTTGAGAGAAGAGGAAAAAGATAGAGGAAAGCTTGACTAGTGTAGAACCACCGCAAGCTGCGACCTTCTTCTTCCTTCTTTCTCTCTCTCTCTCTACCACCGTTGTCATCACCAGTGTCCTCTCTCTCCTCTTCTTCCTTCATTTACGAATTTCTTGGGGGCCATGGCCCCCCTTGTCTCTTCTAAGATCCGCCAGTACCCACATGTGCAATTACCAAACTATCATTCTCTTCAACTTCTTCAACAAGTTTTCTCTTTTCTCTTTCTTCCCTTCTCCAAACCGTCCAAACCAGCAAATAGAGATGTCAGACCGGTTCCAGATTGTTTGAGGGATATTTGTAAGAAATTTGTATAATTATGTTTAGAATTTATAACCATAATTTGTAATATATTATCAGTATACTACATCCAAACCGTTTTGCCACTGCGCTATGCTATAATGCTCTGATGTGTGACGTACTATTGGAAGGATGTGACAAAAACAATCTAATAGGGCATGGTTTGGTAGATTCACCAAAGCAGTAAAAGGACTTGGGGTACACTCAGGGACAAGCAAATGACACGTTCATCAAACATGTCAATAGCAACATCACTATAAAACCTAATTGTCTATGTTGATGACATAATCATTACAGGAAACGATGAAGAATCTATTGCTCAACTAAAACAGGATTTGTCAACAAAATTTCTAATAAAAAACCTTAGACAAATGAGGTATTTTTTGGGCATGGAAGTAGCAAGAACTAAAAAGGGCATCAACGTATCTCAATGGAAGTATACTGTGGACTTGTTACATTAGACAAGAATGTTGAGTGCCTTACCTGAGGGGACACAAGTGGAAGAAGGATGTCACCTTGAGATCAAGCCACAAGTTGTGGGAAAATTGATATACTTAACCCACATAAGTTTAGATATCAGTTATATTTGGAATAGTAAGCTAGTTCACGCATAAGCTACATGAAGAACACATGGAGGCTATATATAGAATTCTAAGCTATTTGAAACTTAATCCTGGTAGAGGAATCTTCTTTAACAAAAGCCACTATTTGAAACATCAAAATTTGCACCGATGCAGACCATGCAAGAGATAGAGAGAATAGGAGGCCAACCTCAGGGTATTGAACATATGTGTGGGGAAATCTGGTTATGTGGAGAAGCAAGAAACAAAATATTGTGTCAAGAGGTATAGTGCAAAAGCTGAGTTGAGAGCTGTTAACGATGGCATATGTGAAGGAATCTGGGTCATCAGGTTACGGAAGGAGTTGGGAATCCCACAAGAGGGATCAATGCAGCTCGGGTGTGACAACAAGGCTAGCATTGAAATGGTCAAGAACCTAGTATATCATGATAGAACGAAGCATATTGAGATGGATAGACACTTCATTAAAGAAAAGATAGAAGAAGCCACCATGAGTCTGTCCCACATACGATCTACAGACCAGATTGTAGACATTATGACAAAATTACTTATTAGAGCTAAGTTTGAAGGATTTCAATGCAAGCTGGAAATGATTTGATATCTACTTTCCAGCTTGAAGGGGAGTGCTAGAAATCTATTTATTTGAATTTTAAATTAGAGAATCCCATGATTATCTCTTTGATTTTAATCCTTGATTTAGTGCTTTCAGTTTAGGATATAATATCTTATTGCAATCCCTTTATTTTCTCCATAAACTACTCTCTCTAGAGTCTACATATTGTACCACTTTCTAGTTGAATAATCAACAAGAGAGTATTATCTTTTCGCCTCTGATGGTTTAACTAATTTTAAGTATTTTATAGAACTTCACAATTCAGTTAAATACCTTATATACAGGGACAAAGGGGGTATCTATGAATGAGGTCATTTTACTAGTAACAAGATTTGAGCCGATGTCTTTATAGAGACATGAGATACATCATTATCAATTGGAGCCCAATGTTATGTCATTATAATTTATTTTTTTTTGGTTAAATATCATTTTTGCCAGGGAAGTATTGGCTAGGGAGCTTTCAGCACCCAAAATTTTTTTTGATATCATTTTTGCCCTAAAAGTTTACAAAAAGGAGCAAATTATATGCCCCAGAATTTTTTTAGGAGCAAATTTGCCTTGAAAGTTTTTTTAGGAGCAAATTTGCCTTGGAAGTTTACAAAGAAAAGCAACAATCCAACGGTAAAGATCAACCGATGGGCAAGATTGCTATGTTTTTAAACTTCCGAGACAAAAAATGATACTAAAAAACTTTCAGGTGTTGAATACTCCCTAGTCAATACGTCTGTGACAAAATTGATATTTAACCGTTTTTTTTTTTTTTTGGTAGATGCTAAATTAATATTTGGATCATACAAGATTTGTAGGAAAGAGGCTTACAAAGTGATGATGGAATGTGGCCCAATAAACCTTAAAATACTGATCACATGGACTTTTCTCAATGGACTAAGATGTAACAGCTCGCCACTGTCTTGAGTGCCACGGAGTCATTGGACTTATGACTACTTTAAAATTATTGGCCACTTAGATACTGATCCATATTTGAATATTTGCATTTATAAAACTAAATTCATATAATACATTAAAAAAAATACAAAAAAGCTAACATTTATGCCTCTATGTTAAATGTGACTCTGTCCAGAGCTTATAGAATATACAATCTAGTTATATCTAAGAAGATAAAATGTGAAGATCATTTAAGCACTTTTGGCTACTAAGGAGAGGTGATGATTAATATATATCTATATATAGAGATATAAAATGTGAAGATTTTCGTATGAATCTAATATATAGAGAAGATCAAATCATATAGGCTAGAGCCAATGTGTGCCAAGAGTTGTGCCTTCTTCCATCATCTGTAACATTTAACTTAGTGATATCCGCTTCATCTTACACTACAACTTAGAGTCGCATTAAGAGATAGGTCTTAACTCTCGTGCATTATTAAAGGCTTTCGATCATTACTTTGTGGACTCCAATTTGTATAGTTGTGAATCACGTGGAATTATAATATCCCTCAAATTCACTTGTAAATACGCCTCTCCGTCAGCTCGTCTCTTCACACACATCAAAACTCAAACACACAAAGCCCCTCTGAGAGAGAAAGAGAATATAGGTTTGAGCAAGAAGGTAGTGATGACAACGAAGATGGGTGTGGTTCTGTTCTTGATGGCCTTGTCTGCAACCGTGGAGGCCGATGAGACGGTGAACGATAATGGCGGAGGAAAGTACCACATAAAGTCGACGACAACAGCTTGCTGCAATATTTGTCCCTGCACGAGATCAATCCCACCTCAATGCCATTGCCAAGACATAGCAGAAACTTGCCACTCTGCTTGCAAAGCCTGCGCCTGCACTCGCTCCATTCCTCCACAGTGTCGTTGTTTTGATACCACCAACTTCTGCTATCCTTCTTGCTCTTAATTAATGGCGTCAAATTATTAATTATGTGAATATATATATATATATGTGTGTGTGTGTGTGTGTGTTTGTGTGTGTGTGTGTGTGTGAAGCTATCTAATGAAATAGCATGTATGTAATGTGTCTTGTGCCTTGTTAAATTTCTTGCAGTGTCTTGATCCATCGATTTTCTTCTATCTGTTTTTTACGTCCTTTCATATTTATATAAACGCTGCATCTTTCTCCTATAAAATTAATGTCCACGGTAAAGTGCCTTATTAGATTTTAAGCATATATACCAGTTATCATGAAAAACAATGAGAATAACAATAAAAGAAGGATAGGAAAAATTGAAATATAAATATATATATAAACTCTGCTTCTTTCTCCTATATTTTGGACCGAGTTACCACTAATGCAAAAATACTAATATAATTTACCGACATCGAGCTTGTTTGATATTGTTTTTTTTTTAAAAAAAAAAATTTAAAGAAAAACATCAAGTTGTTTTTAAAAACTAAAAAACAAAAACAAAAAGAGTGTTTAGATGTTTTCTTGTTTTTTTTTTTTTTAAAGCTGCCATCAATCCTCTATCAATGCCACACTAGTTGCGACGACCACCGCCACATTACCGCTAGTGATAGCTGCTGCCATGTCACTTTAAAAAAAATTAAAACAATTATCTAAACAGATATTTTTTTTTTCAAAACTTGTTTTCAAAAACATTTATAAAACTGTATTGGAAAAAACAGAAAACAGAATCAAACAGGCTCATCATTTTTGCATTTGTTACCTAGCTATTTGAGAATGATCAGTTTTAAATGCTGCAAAAATTACCTAGTTGCACTTTAGACCTCCCTAATTTGATTGCAGACCACCGACAGTAGTTGCTTGCCGACCACTGGTCACCGGACCATCGTTACCGGAGCCAGTGTCAGTGATTTACAAGTTGTCTCCCCCCATATTAAAAGAGTAAAAGACCAATATTTGTTCTGTCAATGGAATTCTTCTTATTATTCCTTAATTCATCAAGCTCGAGCTTGTTTGGTATTGTGTTGGTTTATGTCAAAACCACGTTTTAACAATTAAAAGTTACTCTCGAAGAATGAAGCATAGTTACATTTAGTCAAAACCAACGCTATAACTGCTGGAATAGAATCTTAACTATATTATTATCATTTTTGTGCTTTTGTGTACAAAATTAATACAATATATATGTAGATGAAGTGGATGTCACTAGGTAATTAAAAGTTACAGGTGATAGAGCGAGGAGACAAGTCTTGTGAAAAATGATGTGGCAAGAAGAATATCCTTTCCCATTAAGGACTCTTGCATACAAAACTAAGAAAATTGCTTCATTTGGTGAAAAATAGTTTACAACTCTTGCTTCACCAACATGCTCTGTCTAAAACCATGCCAGCCAAGCTAGTGTGCTCCTCCAATTCAGAAACTAAAATAAAAGATTTCAATTCTCTCTCACACACACACACGCACACACACAAGGATATTAAAAATTTAAATCCAAATCTAGATTAGTCGATATTGATAAAAACAAAATTAAAACAGGTGGTTGTGAAGATAAATTCCTTAAAACGTGGATATTTAAAACTTAAATAAATTAATCGGAATGTGTTTTGAACAAATTTAATGGCTTAATCACTTTTTTCTTAATTTTGGAAGTGTCTTAAGATATGGATAAAAAATGAGTAAATTTAAATCGCACTACCAATATATATTGTTAGAATAATATTTATGGTAACCTTATAACCTGTATGTAAGTATCCATTTAAATTCAATTAATCATAATGCCTATCTCTATTAATTTTTTTTTTTTTTTTTTTGTTTAAGGAAAATCACAAACATAATCTTAGTTATACATATGATAAGCCTGGAAGTTTTCTTTTTTTAATTTTACCAAAACCGTTAACTTTTGGCAAATGGCCGTTACTTTAGTGTATGTGGGTCCCTCATGTTTTACCCCCGTCTTTTCTCCTTTTGACCAATGATAGACGCAGCGTACCTTCGTTGCATGCTCATGGGTCTCGAGGAATGGCTTCTGGATTGATCTCCTCTTCTTTTTCCACATAAGCATTTATATCTTGTCATGTCACCATCTTTTGTCCAAAAAAAAAATGTCACCATCTAAGGTCAAACCTTTTTCTCTCTCCATTTAAATTTCGTCAACGTTAACAGAGTTAAAAGCTTTGGTAAAATTGCCCAATTTGTGACCTTTATGGTGCATGACGTCTTTGACATAAAATTTTGTGGTTAAAATTGCTTATCCATCCTATAAATAATTATAATATACTCTGTGTGGAAAAAGAAAGGAAAAATAACATCATGACAAAACAAAAACAAAACAAAAAACAGGAAGGGGAAAATAAGAAAAAGAGAACTAGTATTTTCCTGGTGTTTTTACTCATTTAATATTCTTGTTGTGAACATCATAACCTTAAAAATGCATTTTTTAAAAAAAAAAAAAATTTGTTTAGTTTGTGTATCTGCTGCCATCAGCTACCAACAACAAAAAACAACACATCAAAGCTGATTTTAACCAATAACATAGAAATATAAAATATAAAAAGTGAGTGTGAATAAACATAGTGGCCAGAGGTGAAGGCACTAATCGCACCCTACTTGATACTTTTGCAGATTATTAGCCCATGATGGTGTACTTGCGTAAACGTCTCTTTCTTCTCCTTTTTTTAATTTAATCAACTAGGGTGAATGAATCTGGTCGTTTTTTAATTATTAATATTTTTTGCCAAATTTTTACCATTAATATGAAACATATACATATTAGTTGAGTTCTGTTTCATAGAAATCAATGGACTACATAATTGAATTAAACTTGGGGGATATGGACAAAAGTAAATAAATAAACGTGGGGATATAAAGTTCTCTGAAACGTTTTTGATATTATTTGTATTCTCTGTATAACACCCCTAATTCAATACTACTCATTACATACATTAATAAATAGTATATATATAAAAATATCATCATAATGGAGCTATAGAGTGTGTAAGTTGGATTAAGTGAATAACTAACTGATACGTGGCTACAAATTTAAACTCTTTACGGTGTATCAGGTCAGCACATTAGTGGTACAATTATCCGAATATTCAAATATTATACATAATATAGTCCAAAAAATCAAAACTTCGGCTGAGTCCTCATGCATGCTACTTACCCTTTACACCGGCTCCTGATCCTCCAGATCCTGAAGCTAGGGATAAGTCTGAGATTCAATACCCATTGAATCTTAGGTAACAGTTAACTTAATGTTCAAGTATAAACAATATATATGACAAATATTCATTACATATCAGCATCAACCATACATAGCGCACAACAGATGTAAGGTTACAACAATACATAGCACACAACAAATGTAATGTTAACAGCACAACAATACATAGTAAACAACAAATGTAATGTTCATAACGTTTTCACTCACTAGTGCCACGAATCCACATGTCGGGCGCTAGGAAAATATACATACGGCATTATCATAACTATAACCCGCACAAAGCTGAATGTATGTAAACAGGTGACCTAAGACCAAGTCTTAGCCACGATGCATGACCCAAGACCTAATCTTGTCCATGACTCGATGAATCCTCCTATCACATATAAGCATACAAGACACATCAAAGTAAAAGTTACAGTACGCGTTCGTACCTTAGTCCATGTAGCTAGTGGTGCGTTTGTCTTGTATGCAGTGGCGGACCCAGAAAAATATAGAAGGGAGGGCACAATTGGTGGGGGATTCGGGGGCTGCCCCCGAAATTTTTTTTTAAAAGGAAAGTTTTAAATGCATTCAAAAAAATAATAATAAATAAACAAGAAAAAAAAATATTTATGAAATCAAGTAAATACTGATGATGTGATAAGAGAGACAATTATTTTACAAACCTGTTATTTAGAAAAGCAATGCTAAGTACTGTTAGAAATAAATGCAGCTACATAAATAACAATGAAGGGTGGGTACTCAATAAGTTCAAGTACATATTTTTTAATAAAAAAAGTATATTATAATAAAATAATTATAATGTCATCATTCCAAGCCTTATTTTTTGGAATTCCATCATAATTGTCTTATTATCAATGCTATCAAATATATCTTTTTTCAATATAAGGCACTAAACAATCATTCAACCATTCACCCCTCATTCCATTACAAAGTGTAGCCTTGATGTATTAAGGGTGCATAATATTCAAACATGTATTTTTTTTTTAATCCCAAATAATTGGGGGGCACTTGCCCCCCTAACCTTGTACCTAGGTCCGCTAATGCTTGTATGTAAACAGATTTTTTTTTTTTTCAAAACTTGTTTTCAAAAACATTTATAAAACTGTATTGGAAAAAAACAGAAAACAGAATCAAACAGGCCCATCATTTTTGCATTTGTTACCTAGCGGAGTATTTGAGAATGGTCAGTTTTAAATGCTGAAAAAATTACCTAGTTTCACTTTAGACCTCCCTAATTTGATTTCTGACCACCGACACTAGTTGCTTGCCGACCACTGGTCACCGGACCATCGTTACCGGAGCCAGTGTCAGTGATTTACAAGTTGTCTCCCCCCATATTAAAAGAGTAAAAGACCAATATTTGTTCTGTCAATGGAATTCTTCTTATTATTCCTTAATTCATCAAGCTCGAGCTTGTTTGGTATTGTGTTGGTTTATGTCAAAACCACGTTTTAACAATTAAAAGTTTCTTATAAAAAAAAATTAAAAGTTACTCTCGAAAAATGAAGCACAGTTACATTTAGTCAAAACCAACGCTATAACTGCTGGAGATGAAGTGGATGTCACTAGGTAATTAATACAATATATATGTAGATGAAGTGGATGTCACTAGGTAATTAATACAATATATATGTATATGAAGTGGATGTCACTAGGTAATTAAAAGTTACAGGTGATAGAGCGCGGAGATAAATCTTTGTAGTATATGATTGGATCTTCTATATTAGAGTCTTGTGAAAAATGATGTGGCAAGAAGAATATCATTTCCCATTAAGGAGTCTTGCATACAAAACTAAGAAAATGGCTTCATTTGGTGAAAAATAGTTTACAACTGTTGCTTCACCAACATGCTCTGTCTAAAACCATGCCAGCTAAGCTAGTGTGCTCCTCCAATTCAGAAACTAAAATAAAAGATTTCAATCCTCTCTCTCACACACACGCACACACATGGATATTAAAAATTTAAATTCAAATCTAGATTAGTCGATATTGATATAAAAAATTTTATATTTTTTTTGGAAATATAAAATATAAAAAGTGAGTGTAAATAAACTTAGTGGCCAGAGGTGAAGGCACTAATTGCACCCTACTTGATACTTTTGCAGATTATTAGCCCATGATGGCGTACTTGCGTAAACGTCTCTCTCTTCTCCTTTCTTTAATTTAATCAACTAGGTGAATGAATCTGGTCGTTTTTTAATTATTAATATTTTTTGCCAAATTTTTACCATTAATATGAAACATATTGAATTAAACGTGGGGGATATGGACAAAAATAAATAAATAAACGTGGGGATATAAAGTTCTCTGAAACCTTTTTGATATTATTTGTATTATCGGTGAGACATAAGAAATATATTATTTCATCGTTAACTGAGACTATAATCTCGCTGGGTCTCGAAAGTCCCTATTGTTTATACCAAACTAATTAGGATTCCACACATATATTATTTGTATTTTATTATTAGCTTAATTTTATACTTACAGTTTATATGAACCTAATCATTGTGTGTGTGATCGAAAAGGAAAACGTGCTGTGGGTTCCTATAACGAAGGATTAAAAAAAAAAAAGGTTATTTCCAGCATTTTTTTTTAAGTCTTTCTTAAAATGCTGGCAATAATAATATAAAACCTCTGTCGTTAGCCTGACTCAGTGAGCCTTATAATAAGAAACTTGTTGATTAGAGATTGGAGGTTTAGCTAATAGGCCAATATATGTGATTCACTTAATCATAAATCACACGCATCCAAATAGAGCCAATCTGTCATGATAATCTTAAATATTAGTAATATTCAAGATTAATATGCTTAAACTCATAACTTACAGGATAATTAACTATTGCAAATCCATATATATTAATAACTTATAAGTTACTCCAAGAGCAACGTGTGTGTGTGTGTTTTTTGTTTTTTTTTGTTTTTAAAAATCGCACAATTCTCCTTTGTAAATAGATGAGCATAGACTTCGAGAATGGTGAAGTTGTATTGATAGAAATCAAATAAGCTATAAGGATGGAATGGAGGAAATATTATTTGGATATGATGTTGCTGCCTTTGGGGAATCTCATAAACTTGGCTTATCACTTTTGGTTATGGCATAAGCTTCGCACCGATCAATTCACCACCGTCATCGCAATCCATGCTCACGGCCGCCGCTTCTGGGTTCCTGCGATGATGAAAGTACTCACATTCTAGCTCTCTCTCTCTCTCTCTCTCTCTCTCTCTCTCTCTCTCTCTCTCTCTCTCTCTCTCTCTCTCTCTCTCTCTCTCTCTCTCTCTATATATATATATATATATATATATATTACCTCTGGTTTTAAATATAAGACCCAGTTGATTTTTTTTAGAGATTAAGAAAACTAAATAAGTTACTTAATAATATTATATGTTGTGCTATATGTATTAGTTTATAAGGTAGACAAATTAGTTTTGAGAGAAAAAGATAAACAAAATAGTTTGGAGAAAAAAAGATAAATATAAATATTTTAAAATAAATTAATTAGCTTTTTTAATTTTCCCAAAAAAGTCAGAGTGATTAGCAAAGCATGCTGAATCGAACCCAGGACTCGTAATATGAAGCCAATATACTTCGCAAATTTAACAACACCAAGCCACAAATTAAGCCACGAGTTCGAAAGGCCTTTGTCTGAACAATTAAATTCATTAATTTTTGGTAATTTTGATCCTATTAAGTGATGCTATCGAAAAGATAAAGTAGATTGTCTCTGTAAGGATTATTAGGATTTGTGAGAAGAAGTTTGAGAAATCAATAAATAGAGTGATCGTATCTTCAAAAAATAATTTTAAAAAAGGATATTCTGAAGATCAAGTAAATTATTTTTGTTTTTAAAAAAACTCCAATTTTTTTAAAGATAGAGCAATAAATTACTTTTCCAAACCAAAAACAGTGGGGACTTTTAGCAAAAATGGCGTCACAATATATAAATATTATGTTAAAGAAGTGGACGGTCTTATCATAATTCCGCTTTCATCCTGTTTTTGTGCTCTCTGGTCTCCTTCAAAATCACTTTCTCAATCCTTTCACTTAAATAATAGAGTAAATATCCTTTTAGGCCCCTGGAAAAACATGCTCTACCCATTTTGGTCCCTAAGTAAAAAAAATGTCATTTCAGTCCTTTTTAGGGACTAAAAATGATTTTTTGGGAATTTGTGAGGGATTAAAATGCCCACAAAAAATGACTAAAAGGACTAAAAGGGACCTTTTTTTACTGTTTAAGGACTAAAAATGACATTTTTTTTACTCAGGGATCAAAATGGGTAGCGCGTGTTATTTCAGGGACCCAAAATGATATTTACTCTAAATAATAATAAAGGAAAAGAAAATTATATTTATTTCATGTTTGAACGGAACGTGGTGTCACAATCTTATGTAAAGTAAATCAAATGTGCTGTCTTCTAGAGTGGATAATGATTTTATTCTTTCCTCTTCCTCTTGACGATTTTACTGTTCATCTCCTGCCATTAAATTCCGATACATATCGACTTCTTTCATTTATACTACTATATCTTTTCTAATCTACAAAGTTAATTACATTATCTTTTTCTGTACATAAATTCAAGTCGTAAACTGTCACGTCCCAAAAATTGAGATATGACAAGCATGGAATATAAGAAAACCCTCATCCCTAAAGCTTTAAATATATAAAATTTTTCATGCTTCATATGTATACATATTTGCAACACATAATATAATAACTATGAATATATTTCATATTATGAAAATTATGGACTTTTTATAGAAATTTTCTGTAGAATCTCACTTGAGAGTAAGACCTTAGGAAAATTCTACAATAGCTTGATATAGTCAAGAGGAGCTCCGCTCCATAATAATAATTACATAGTACCTAGATAAGGCGAGGATCCTAACTACAGCATACGTGGAGCACCTACATTACAAAAATAAATACATTTTAAATTTTAGATTAACCGGAAGTTTTCAACATGACACTTCAACTTCAAACAATAGTATGGACCTTCGGTAACCACCAAGAGGAACATAGTCAGCTGCACTATCTAAGACAAAAAATAATATTTCCGGTGAATAACGTCTCATTTATAAAATTTAATAAAATACTAATGAAAAATAATTTAAATAGATTTAACTTTGAAAGATGATAACATGATAACAAGTTTCAACTTCTAGAGCATACAATTATCATCATAAATAAAAATATATGAAAGATCATTATACAAACAAAGCCAAATACATTGTAAAACAGTTCGTTTAACAAAATAAGTTTAAAAATAGTAAAGCTCAAATCTCATCTTTTGTAGGATTTCAACAGGACGGATAACAAGTGTGGACACACTGTCCAATGAGGGTAAATAACCAAGCGCAGCATGAAGCCATGAGAACAAGCGTGGACACTCAGTCCTCAAGGGTAAGTATTCAAGCATGGCTTGAAGCCAAGAAACAAGTACATGTACAAAACCCACAAATAACAAGCGTGAGAATGAATCACAAGAATATCAAGCGTGAGTATTGTGTAATACCCTAATTTCTCTCTTATCATAAAACATTGTATTTTGGATAAATAATTAGCAAAATACAAGGGTGAACATGTGTCTCAAAGAATTATAATCTATTGATTATAAATTCATCCAAATTCCACTTTGGAATTGATTAACCAATGGTTAATTATGAGACATTATTTAGGGGCTATAAAATGTGATATAACTAACACATAAAATCTAATACCCGGATATTTATTATCTGGAATATTATGAATAAAATGCATATTTCTGATAAGTGAAAATAATGTCTCCAGACTTGTGAAATTATAGTCTATTTTTCTAAGTTAATTTCTGTAGGAAATTAGAGAATTTAAGGGCCAAAGTGCCAAAATGACGAAAATGCCCCTAAGGGTCATAAATAACTTAGGAAAATTATGAAAAATCCTAAAAGGCAGTAAAATGACCAAGTGAGTTAGGAGGATATATTATCTATAATTATGGTAATTTAATAAATTATGAACTAGGAGAAATTGTATAAGAATGTCCAAAAAGTAATAAAAGACCATAATACCCTTACAAATTATAGAATAATGTAAGAGGCATGGAAATACTAAGGTTAATGCAAGTGTATGTAGGTAATGAGGCAATGTAATTAAGAAAATTATCAACAAGTGATAAAAGAGTAATTAAGTAATATTGAGCTAATTACTTAAGCATAAGCAAAGAAAATTCACAGATAATTATGTAAAACCCTAAAATTAGTGGTTTTTGTTTTAAAATTAGTAAAAACATGTTTACTAATTAATTGGAAATTTTGGAGAAAAATAGTTGAGTTTAGGTATTTTTAAGCCTAAATACAAGAATGGACCAATTAGGGATTTTTGTGGAATTTTTGGAAAAATTAAATAAATAAATCATTAAATAATTAATTAAATAAAAAAATAAATATTTATTAATATTTAAAGGGGGCCAGCCAAAATATTGGACCCAAAAAGAAGGAGGAAAAAATAAAAATAAGAACAAAAATGTATATATATGCAAGTGGACATTATAATAGTATTATAATTAATTAAAGCAAAAAATGTGAATAGTAATTTAGGAATTAGGAAACGGATCCTATCTAGAGATCTAGGAATGAGATTTCCAAATTCAAGGAAAAATAGTGATCAGTGAGTTATTATCTTCCGTTAGACTCTTCCGGAAGAAAATTCTGAAGTCGTTTGTGCATTTCCTAATAAAACAAAATAGGGAAAAATGCATATAGGTATATTTTTGGATATAGAGAAAATAAATTCTAACTCAACATCTAGGCATGAGTTTGAATTTATTTTGACATATTTGGAATCGGTGAATTTTTCGAAGAAGTTGGTAATTTGAAATGCGTTCAAACCGGGACGCGATCGGACACGTTTTCGAGGAAACTTCAACTGGACTGTTGGAGCCCTATATGGAATCAAAATTTAGGTTAACTTGGACATTTCTAATAAGTGAGAACTTGTTTCCAATGTTGTAAATCCAGAATTTTGAGATTTCTCCGAAATCACGCGAATCGGGTACCGATCGGGGAAATCGATTAGGCAGGGCATAAAGCAAGCTTATGCATCATTTTTGACCAATTGGAGGCAGCCACACCAGCTCCCTATGTCGACCAACATGCATGGATGGTCAAGAATTTTACACCATTTTGGTGTTGAATTTCCAAGGTTGTAAACAATTTTGGTATTTCCTTTGTATCCTTTCAAAAATCTATAAATAGGCAAGAGCTCTTCATGAAATCTTCACACCATTCTCCTCTTGCCTTGGCCGAAATCTTAGAGGGAGAAAGAAGAGAGAGAAGCTCTGGAAAAATTCTGAAGAAGTCTTCAACGGGTAAGTCTTTCGGTCTTTAGTTTTAGTTCGGTAGCTAGTAGAATTGTTATATAGTTTTAGTAAGTAGGGAATGAGATTCCTACTATTTGTTTTTAGGCCTCATTGAATTGAAAAATGCCTGACGAGGTAAAAAACTTAGTGGGGATCGAGTACCTGAAAAGTGAAGCTTTTATAACACTTTCAAGAGTAGGGGTTGTAATGCTAGGATAGCCTTTAAATTTTCAAGTATGATTGGGTATCATATGGGAGGGCTATTTTAGTCTTTATTTTCGAAAATCAAAATGGCGTCGAAGTTCTGGCAAAATTTCGGAAGAAAATTTGTCGAGTAACGAAATCTTGGCGAAATTCCGCCAATTAGGGGTATAGGGGCAAAATGGTAATTTTTACCTAAAATGCCGATTATGGTGTCAAATCACTAATGGAAGTGATATTACTCTTATAGGGCGTCGAAATCCTAGTTTGCTGCCGTTCTTACGTCCAACGTGCCGCTGTCGGACAAACCGCTGTTTTCCGTCAGAAAGTACAAGTTTCCTCCAGAAACATCTACGTACGTCAACGAAGGTACGGACGCGTACTGTAACACTAATCTTGTGCTGCTTAAATGCATATATGTCTAAGATATGTTCGTAGACCGTTATACAGACAGTTTTATACGGGTTATGTCTTGTAATACCGTTATGTTTTCCTAGCGCTGAGGACACGAGTGAGTATCATGGCACTGGTGAATAGTGCAGGCTGTTGTAGTGTTGTTTTACCTTATGGGGCTTTACATATTGCTTTGTGCTTATGTTTTGTCGGCATAATGATCATGCATCTGTTGTATGCTTATGATATACTGTTGTATTAGCTCTAGAATATCTGTTGGTTGTATACTGTGTTGTTTGGGCATGAGGTTAACCGTTACCTGAGATTCAATGCGTTGAATTGAATCTCAGTTGTAGCTTCAGGGTCCGGAGGACCACGAATTGAAGTCCGGGGCAAGCAGCAGGAGTAGACTTGCGGATGAAGTTATCTTATCGCCTTCTGTTTCTTTCTGTAGTTTACTTTTGAACAGTAGGATTACTGTAATCAATACTTTATTACACTATGTCCATGTTTTGTTATGATCAGTTACTCTTACGCTCCATTGCTCGACTCTGACTTGAAAAAAAAAATTTCCGCGTTTCAAAATGGGATGTTACATAAAATAATAGCAATTTCCTATCTAAAGAAGTCAAGATAGGCAATGAATGACACTTAATTAAATTGTTATCAATTAACAACAAATCCTTGATTAATGTATTTGAATTAATTGAGATGCGTGGCAAACACATGTAGCTACTTAATAAGGTTATATTTTGGCCTAATAATAAGAGATATAACCATGGTTATCAGAACCGGACCGGACCGGCCGGTTCTGACCGGGAACCGTCGAACCAAACCTGGAACTGGTCTGGTCCAGCTCAGAATCTGGGGTTAAGCCCCTGAACCGGGGTTAGCTCGGTGGAACCAGTGGGAACCGGTCAAACCCGGACTAACCTGCTGGTCTGACCAGTCTTATTATTATTTTTTTGGGTCCCCAGAATGATGAAACGACGCCGTTTGGGGGTATATATATTTTTTTGAAAAAAAAATAGCTACAGCCAAAGGAAAACAAACCTTTTTGCTTTTTCATTCTCTCCAAATCAAAAATCGAAGTTAAAGGTCGGACCTTGGCGATTGCTCTATTCTCTGCTCAGCTCCTTCCTTGCCGACAAGCTTCAAGGTGCTCAGTTCAGGCAAAATAGTCATCATCGTGGATTAAATTTCAGACCTTTTGTGTCTTCTTCACCTATCATCGCTAGTCTAGAGGCATTTTCGCGTCGTTCATCGTGGGTGGTCAAGGCTTTTGGTTCTTTTTCACCTTTCGTCGGCATTTGTTAAAGGTCGGACCTTTTGGTTCTTCTTTACCTCAACCGCCAATGTGTGTTTAAGAGTTTTTCGTCATTCGTCGTGGGTGGGTAAACTGGCCAATAAAGCTTTTGGTGGTTGAGGCTTAGTCTTCAAGCTCTGTTCCTCGTCGTTTTTGCCTTTCGTGCTTTCCTGACATTGTAAGTTTTGAGAATTTGTTTGTTTTGGTTGCCAATGTCAAATTTGTTTGTTGTGGTTGCCACTGTAGAGTCTGGAATTTCCAGACAAGTTAGAACTGAGAATGAACTGAGATATTGGCATTTTCACTGAGATGATTATGATTTGTGCATGATTTTGATTTGTTTTAAGTGAGATGTTGATTTTATTGGCATTTTCATTCGATGATTATGATTTGTGGATGATTATGATTTGTTTTAAACTGAGATGTCGATTTTTTTAAATTTCTCACATTGTATACTTCATAGTCCGATATATCTAGCTGTCCTTCATTTAAATTGTATTGTTCCAATTTCTCTTGATCACACACACACACACATATATTTAAATTATATTGTGCCAATTTCTCTTGCTGTTATTTATTTATTAAGTTGTGGCTTGCTATTTTTCTGTTTTTTGACGTTTGGATGTTATTGTTTTGTTCTTCATTGTAGCTGTGATTATTAATCATACTGGTGGTTTTGGCTTGGTATCTATCGTACTGCTTTTAGCTTGGTGTCTATTGTTGAGAGGGTGGTTTTGTTTTCTTTGTGGTTTGCTAATGGAGGCCAGAAATGAACAAACTGATAATACTTCCACCCCCAATCCTGAGTCTAGTTGTCCTCCTAACAATAGTGAACCCCAACCACAGGCATCATGGAGTGTAAAAAACGTAGATCCTGCTTGGGAATATGTTTCTGTAATGAAAGAGGGGAAAGTAGATGTGTTTACTTGTCTTTTATGTGCTTCAACTTATAGGGGAGGTGGGATAAATAGGTTGAAGCAACATCTGGCTGGTGTGAGTAGTCAAGTAAGTTCTTGTAAAAATGTCTCACATGATATATGAGCTAGAATGAAAGAATCTTTGTTAGAAGGTTCAAAGAAAAAACCTATTGGTAATGATAATGTAAATCAAGCTAGAGAAGTTGAAAATAGACAAGTTGAGGAACCAATTGCTTCAAGACAAAAAGTCTCAAATTATTTTGCACCTAGGACAACTCCCGATGCCCAACCGAGCATTAAGAGTGTCTGGGCAAGTCAAGAAGCACATTATAACGCAAAAATGGGTTTTGCTCATTGGGCTTATATGATTTGTATTCCATTTAATGCAATGGCTTGTCCTTTATTCCAAAAAGCTATTGATGGTGCTACTGCAATTGGTCCTGGGTTTAAGGTCCCTAGCTTTCATGAGTACAGGGTTAATTTATTGAGAGACTGTAAAAAAGAGTGTTAACTACTGATTGATAGCCATCGAGCTAAATGGAAGGAAAATGGTTGCACACTCATGGCTGATGGTTGGACTAATATTGGACATCGAACTCTGATTAATTTCTTAGTCTATTCAGTACATGGTAGGATATTTGTGAAATCAGTTGATGCTTCAAATTTAGTTAAAGATGCCAACACTTTATTCTCACTTTTCAGTGAAGTCATTGAGTGGATAGGTCCTGCAAATATAGTTCATGTGGTGACTGACAATGCTGCTAATTATGTGGCATGTGGGAGATTGATAACAAATAAATATAAAACAATTTATTGGTCACCTTGTGCAGCTCATTGTTTGAATCTTATTTTGAAGGACATTGCATCCATGCCTCATGTGTCAGACCTTGCAAAGAATGCATCTAAAATCACCGTATTTGCATATAATCATTTGGTCTTCGTGTCATGGTTAAGGAAAAAACCGGGTTGGAAGGAAATTGTTCGTCCTGGTGCAACAAGATTTGCTACCACATTTATCACCCTTCATAGCATACATTCGCACAAACATGACTTGCAAGCCTTGGTTGTTAATCAACATTTTGTGCACCACAAATTAGCAAGCATTGAAGCTGGGAAAATTTTTAGTGAAATCATTCTAGATCATCGGTTCTGGATAGATTGCTTTGAAGTTGTGAGACTAGTGTCTCCATTGATAAAATTGTTGAGGATTTTTGATTCTGATGAGAAACCTTCAATGCCTTATATCTATGAAGGCATGCAGAGAGCTAAAAATGTAATCAAGGATATGTTTCAGAGGAAGAAGGAATTATACAAGCCCTATACGAATATTATTCAAAGTCGTTGGGATAAACATTTGAAAAATGACCTTCATGCAATAGCATATATGTTGAATCCCGCATTCTTGTATAGTCCTGACTTTGTTAGAAAGCTTAGACTAATGGATGCTGTGGTCAATTTGTTTGAGGCAAACTCACCTGGAAATGTTGATCATTATATTACAATGATGTAACAAGTTGCTACCTACCGTGAACGGAAAGGATCTTTTGACAAGGTTTCATGTGAAAAAACAGCCCACAAACTAGTCCCTCGTAAGTATATTAATTTTCATATTTTAAAGTACATATTATGATTATTATTATTAGGGTTAAGGTGTAGATTTGCCAACCAACTATTACCCGATGAGCATCTGGCACAAAAAACAATTGAGGGAACCAAAATTACCAATCAACAATTAAAAAGTGAAAAAAACACAATTTGGTGCAGATTCGCCAACGAACTATTACCCCATAACTGTCTTGGTATCTCCGTCTTCCATTGACTGTCACAGTGTCGGCGAAGTCTCCAAAGCTTCCATTGTTATTGGGTGTTCCACTCACCCTCTTGAACTCATCCAGCAGTCCACAGCTTTTGACCGGCATGCGCCTTGCACCCTAGTTCCATCCTTTCGATGCCACAAGCAGCACCTGTTGCTGCCACAACGCCTACTCCCATGGGTCTCATCTCTGTTGGTTTAATCTATCAAATAAATATTGTCAACATTAAGGTCTAAACAACACGCATCATGCAATAAACAAACAAAGTCACTAATTCATAATCAAAAGTAAATTATTGTCGACTGAGATAGCAGGACTTAGGGGAGAGGCGTTAAGTGAATGACAGAAATGAGTGAGTACAAGGCAACAAGGCTAGCAAGTAGCTTCCTTCACAGTCAGACTCGGTCAGTAGGGCAAGTGGACAACTGCCAACTGGACAAGTTAAAAAAAAGACAAAAAAACATTAACGAGCCTAATAGGGCTAGCCCTTGGCCCTACAGGGCTTTTCGGGCCAACCCGATTTCCCGACTCTAGGATTGTCTAGTGCAGGATTAATTTTGGAGCCCATAATGTTGGCCTTGTTCTCATGGGATATAATGTATATTAAGTTGGGATAAAGTAGTAAATTAGTTGTTGAATTTTAAAGCAAAGTTAGTGAAATGTAATAAGATTTTTCTTGATATGAACGAAACATGCTAGAAGTAACTTATAAATAAAATCAATGAAGTATTGTACGTCCGAATGAGAGGGGAACAAAGAGGAAGAGGATTCTCTCCTCATCATTTTTCTCATTTTCCCTCATTAACCTATCTGGGTCATTGATTGGGAATGTGAGAGAAAGTTTAAAGTGATATTGTGGTTGATTGGATGGATAGGATTTAGAGATGATGAGGGATAATGAGAGAAACCTAACCCGAACAAAGAAAATAAAATAAAAGAGAGAATCAAGATGGTGGGTGTTCTATTCTCTTTATTTTCCTTCCACTCGTGGTGGAAAATAATTAGAGTCCGTACACAAGAAGGAAGAGTGTTTATTGGCTTTTTAGGCAAAGCACCAAACAAAAAAAGTTGACCCCCACATGGGCTTTAATGTGTATAATTGCTCGTGTGATCAAAAGCAATTGGCTCCGGTCCACCATTAGTGACTGTGAGTCCTATCGCTATACGCATATTAATGATTCGATGAAAATTATAGAGATTCCACAAATCTGGATCATTAGTGGTAACTAGCTAGCTAGCCTGCCTTCGTGTTGCTGGTGAGCACTTTCGTTCGTATAAACTATTCCCTTGGGTCCGTAATATAAAACCCAGTTAATTTTTTTAAAAGAAATTAAAGAACCTAAATAAGTTACTTAATATGTTATGTATTATTATATTATATATCAATTTATAAGTCAGGAAAATTAGTTTGGAGAAAAATGATGAGTATAAATACTTTAAAATAACTTATTTAACTTCCTTAATCTTTTCAAAAAAGTCAATTGAGTTTTATATATATAGGATCGGAGAACGTAGTATATACAATTAGAAGAGAGGGAAATAATTACAGTGATAAGACCATTTAATTTCTTGGTTGAAACTGATTTATTTTTCTCTAATTACACCTTATAGGGTTGAGAAAAATTATACTTATCCTTATGTTGTCTTCTGAACTAGTTGTTGCCTGAAGTCTGACTTTTAGCAAATCGCCCCCATAAGATGAGATGTTAGACTTCCAGCAGTGACTTCAAAATATCATCATCGAAAGTCCAATTTTTTTTGGGTGATGGGATCTATTTTTTTTCCTCTAATTACGCAGTACTGTAAAGAAAAATTATGCTTCATCAAAGGCCTCTTCTCTCTCTAAATTGTTGTGTACCATATATACATATGTATTATGCTTTATAGTATATTGATTAATACATTTACAATGTTAGATATATATCCTTTTGAAGTGTTGTATATAGGAGTTTTTCCTTTTTGGAATATTTCAACTGATTTCATCCATAAAAAGTCAGTACAAAGTATAATTAATATATTGAGCCCCCCAGGGAAGATGTGCAGATTAATACATTCAAAATCACATAATGCATACACACACACGCACACGCACATACATATATGCATATATATACATATGTACATACACATGTATACACACACACACACACACATATATATATATATATGTTGATTATTATATGGTAATTCGCAGGGCAGCACAGTAAAATATAATGATCATTGGCTGTGAATGTTACTTCTTTTATTTCATTCTGTCTATAATATAAGTCACTTTAATTATATTAACTAAATTATCATAATCAAGAAATGAAAGTTAACTCTTCATTAAATTTATCTTAAATTGAAAGTTTTTCAACTTTACCCTTATAAGATGAGGTTTTGAACGAGAGAAAGAGAAAAAAGGAGTCACATTTAAACATTAAGTAGATAATGTAACATCCCGTTTTCATAAAGCAGTATAAAATTTTTTCATCAGAGTAGAGCATCGGAGCAAGAGTGTAACTGATATATATATTCAAAATGCCCACTGGCTAATTACAGAAACGGTTCAATAACCGAGAGTTTTCAAAAGTAAAGGACAACATCATAAAGTCCTCGGCCGCATCCCTAGGCTTGCTGCTTCCCTCTCTCCTCGGTCCTCGGTCCTCTCGACCCTGATGCTATGTTAAGAGCTGAGATCCGCACCGGATCTCAGGTAACGGTTAACCTCATGTATACATACACACATATGGGTTACAGAACAACATTAACACAACATATAAATCACACCCAACCAATGCACATGTATCACTCCCAGCATGTAGATATATCGCTCCCAGCATTACAGATGTATCGCTCCCAGCATCACAGATGTATCGCTCCCAGCCTTACAGATATATCGCTCCCAGCATGCATACAGTTATCTTCTAACATAATATGCATTCCAACAACACCACATATACACATACCATACTCACATCATGCCATACACACATATCATACATGCATACTATATCCATCAGAGTTAGTGTTACAGTACGCGAACGTACCTTCGTTGACGGTAATCGGTACTTCTGACGGAAAACGGTACGTTTGACAGCAGTACGACAGCGGTTTGTGATTACAGATATCCTATAAGGATAATATGACATTTTATTAACATTTGACATCATAACAAGCATTTTAGGCATAAATGACCATTTTGCCCCCGATGCCCCTAATCGGCGGAATTTCGCGGTAACCGCTACTTTGACTCTAATCTTCCAAAATTTTGCCATAACTCCGACCCCATCATGAATTTCAAAATTAATGACTAAAATACCCCTAACATATGATATCTAATCATACTTGGAAGATTAAAGACTAAACTAGCATTTCTACTATAACTACCGAATCGAAAACTAGAACTTAAGACTCGGTAACGAAGAAATTACCCAGAGCTTCGCTGCTTTTTCCTCTGGACTCCTCCTACTCTCCAAGCTCTCCAAGATTTCGAAATGAGCAAGAGCTCTTGGTGTGAAAATATGAAGAAGGGTGCATGCCTATTTATAGGCAAATATGCGAGGGCATAACGGTAATCTTCCAACTCCTATCTTTAATTTTCAACCACAAATTCTAGGGTTTTGAAGGTGGCCAAACCTCCTCCACATGCTGCAAATGCCGACCTCCCCCCTCCCCAAATTCAACAAAATGATGTCATCTTGCTTTTGCTTCCAGAAGGTTTCTACGGATAAAGTCCCCGATCGGTGTTCGAATCGCGTAATCTTGTAAAATCTCAAAAATCCAGAATCACAACTTTGAAGTTCTTTTCCTACTCATTAGAAATGTCTGGGTTAACTAAATTTTTGATCCCTTTCAGGTCTTCTCCGGTCCTGCCGAAGATTTACGGAAAAACGCGTCGGTTACGGAAATAACTTCCGGAATCATCAACTTCTGGACAAAAATTCACTGATTCATAAAACGTCCAGTTGATTACCAACTCATCCCCAGATATTGAGTTAGGATTTATTTTCCATTGGTTTTCATTTCCTCAATTGCTCCCTTGTCCTTTTCGTCTTATTCCCTAATCGCTCCGTCGGTTTCAGAAATGCCTTCGGAGATAGCTCACTCCGAGATAAAAATTCACTTGTCTATAAAATACTCTGACCTTAGAAACCTTGTTCATGGTTTTCTAGATAGGATTTAATCTCTATCGGTGGTCATTTATCCTATTTGCTTTTTCACAGAATATTCCATAGAATATTCCTTTTTATTAATATTTTATTTCAACTTGCCACCATAATATCATGATATTTTTTTCAACCAATTCTTATCCATTTGAGCGCCCAAAATTTCCAAGAAATTTTCCTTTAGAAAATAAGATAATTATGTTATTTTCCCTAATTCAAATTTTAGGGTATTACAGATAAGCAAAATTGATAAATAAGTATTAATTACTCTCCAAATGACTTATAGCATGAACCAGGGAATTCTTTTAGAATTTAGAAGAGATTTATATTCTGAATTGGATGGAATATGAATAAAGATGTCCACTGAATTTAATTTCATAATTAGCAAAATCTTGGCTACCCATTATGGCATGCCATGCCCTTCAACATAGGAAGTTGTGCTCCCATATTGTCAAAGTATAATTGGATCTTAGATTTCAGTTGCTAACTAGGAAAAGTCAATTATATTATTATTAATATTAACTTCTCATGTGAGACACCCACTTACATATAAGTGCCAATTAGCATAGAACTATTAATATTTTTGTTTCAAACTCATTATGTCGTATAGATAGAGATACTCAAGTTAATTAGGAGCTAGTGGAGCAGTATCATATATCCACAAAGGGGGATTCATTGATTTTTTTAATTAAATTATATATGTGTGTAATATAAATGTATATTTTATAAAATCTATTATACTAAAAAAATCATATAATATCAAGTTTATAATTCTTTTTTATTCTTTCTTCACCCTTATAATTTTTTGCAAGAACAATTAAATAGTTTTTGTATCATATTTAAATATACAAGAGCCAAATTTGAGTATTTTTTGCTGATATGGGTAACTCATTCAATCTAAGATTAATAGGTCTCAGTGTGGATGTGTCTGGAAAACATTTCGAGACAGTTATATGCATGCATCTTCAATTTAGAAATATTGTGTGTTAGTGTCAAACAAGCATGCAAATAAATTAAAAGTCTCTTTACTTTGTCAATAATGTTAAAAAAAAAAAAAAAATAGTGACATCATACATTTTCATACATAAAAGAGGGAATCTATAAATTAATGGATCAAATTACTATACATATAATTCTCCAACCATTCACGTTGGCTTAGCATTTTCAAAAGAATAACACAAACTAGGGTCAAATCTCCCTTTTACCCTTATGTTTTTTTAAAATAAAATAAAATACCCTATATGCTTTAGAAATCATAAAAAATACGACTTAAGGATCATTAGTATTAGGTTATTACGTATTGAAGAATCAACCAGGGAGGTTGTATTAAATTAACTTGTGTGGTGGGTGCATGTGTTGTGCGCGTGGAAATTTGGAAAAGAAAGCAGTAAAACACAAAAAGGTTATTATTATTCTCGTATGCTTCTTAAAAAATAAAATTTAGAGAAAATTGTTGAAAATTTTCTCACTGAAAAATTTACTACTTAAAAATACCTGAAACAGAAGACATTCAACTTTAACTATAAGAATCACAAAAAACATTTGTACATAACTGAAGATATGTTGCACACAATTACAATTAGAGAAGAGTTCACCCGCTCAAAGACCTAGGTCTTCATATACTCTAAGCTGAAAACGTTTTCAATGAGATCTTTCAACTACATCTACTTTGTGCTCATGTAGTCCGTTCAAAGTCCCACACTCATTACCATAAAGCATTGCTGATCAAGTAGCAGTATGATAAAACTTCCATATTGCTTTATCGAATTTCCCAAAAATAAAATTAATATTTTAGATAAAGGGTCATATTCATTGAGCGTGAACATAGTTTATTGTCCATTAGCAATCTATGGGATTTATTTAATGAAGTATTTGTTCATATTGTTTTAAAATTGTACATGTATACAAGTAGCCACAAAACACAATGACGCATGGACAGTGGCGAACCCAGAATTTCAGGTTTGTGGGTGCACAATTAGTAGTGGGATTCGGGGGTTCGGGGGCAGCGGCCCCGAAATTTTTTTTAAAGGAAAGTTTTAGTTATTTCTGATTTAATCACATCCCCCATATCTCTCCTATAATCAAGGTACGATCATAATATGATCACACTAAATCAGGACAATAATAACCATACAAATCAGGACACTAATAACCATGATACTCTCCTACAATTACATTTGCAATATACCTGGAAAGATTTTTGCCGTGTCTTCCAAAATAAACCAAGTTCGTAATTAATTTGCAGAATTAGGGAACCTGGGTCGTTTCCCAACGAATTTGCAGCGGGCTTGTTTAATAACAATAGTGAAACAGAATGATAAAATGGGGGGACCAAACCGAATATTAAATCTAATATTCGAACTATTTCCAGAAATCGAATCCGATAAGATGAAAACAGAATCGAGTAGTTACCGATTAGGCACGAGTTCTCTGGATGAATCATGGAATCCTCATCGTTGGGTTAATCACAAGAGTTTAGCCGATCATGGCTGGGAAAATCGAAGAACGAACGAAGAACACGAAGAACACGCGAAGAACATGAAGAACAGATGAGAGAAAATGAAAACTTGTATTTTGATCCACTCTAATGTTAAAAACGTGAATGAATATGTTTGTGGCAGCTGCCATACTTAAAAATAACCTAAAACGAAATGGGCTCTCATAGTTTTAGCCCAAAACAGAAATAAAATATAACTGGACTTAAATTACAAAATTCGGGTCCAAAATAAATCCAGAATTGTACATCCGACTTTGGCTCCGAAATTGACCTCCTTCTTGACCGAATTTGCTCTTGATGTCTTCATAACAATTGTAGCTCTCTGAATCATCTGAAATATGAGACAAAAATGAGGCAAATCCGATGTCTGGTTCAAGAGTTATGGTAGAAATAGTGAAGCAACACAAAACTGGAATTTTATTATTAAAAATAGCTAAAATGCAATAAAAGGCCCAAGGCCCAAATAAACATAAGAGCCATTATTTATTAGCTAAAGGGTCCTAAATTATTATTCAAGAGACAAAAATAAGTGTATAAAATATTCAATTATCAATACCATTTATTCATATAGCACCTATTTCTATCTTGTTTTCTGATCCAAGTCAAGCAGGGGCCCAAGTCTGCCCTCCCAGTCCAAAGGATATAAGAATGAAGGATCTATGTTCTATAAATGAGACTGAGAAACACCTTCATAGCTAAATGAGCAAGAAGTCAGCAATCTTAGGTCTCAGCTAAGCCACATAATATATGACTCATTAAATCAGCAACTACATGAGAGAATGGATATTTGTTCTTCAATTTAACATCATACATATGAGTCCAGAAACTGACTTACGAACCGGTATTCACGACACGTTTAGAAGCTGAAAATTTATTTTTCATTCAAATGTCGACATACTAAGACTAAAATGGCAGGATTACATACAAATTATACAATTCCACTTTTTATCTGTACCATTTTAGCACAAGCTCTTCCAAATGGAATCATCACGAAAAGTTTAAATTAGAAATTTGATGAATGATCCTTACAAAGTGAACAAATTGCTCTGCAAAGAAACTTCCAATCTGTTGCATTGCAGAAGCAGTTAAAACTCGAATCACCACCGGTGCTCCACCCTTTTTCCAATTGATGATTCGGAAGGAGTTGATGAAGGAGAGATAACGGGTGATGTAACACGTTTTCCATCAATAAAATGTCTATGAATCAAAATATTATCTCAAAATAGCATTTACATTTCACTACTAATTAAAGAAATTAAAGCAGACAGATGCAAAGAGGAAAAAGAAGGAACAGTCGAGTAACCGATTAGATTGCAATATTCGAATGATTAAAAAACCCTCGTTCGCATCATCACAACAAAATTTCAAAAGGAACACCATTTTCCATCTGTTGATCCATCTTGAATACGGGAAAATAAAAACAGAGAAGACAAACCAGAGATTAATGCCAAACCTAACCGGGAGAAGCGACGAACCGGGAGGCCGAAATTGAGAGTGAGATCGACGAGCAAGAGCGGCCGAGAGTGAGATCGACGAGATTGAGAGTGATGCCGATGAGATTGAGAGCGTCGCCGATGAGGAGGAGAGGAGGAGAGACCATAGCCCGCCGGACTGGAACGGAGAAGGCGAGACGAGAGGGGAGAGTGAGAGGAGAGAAAAAAGAAGGAGAAGGCAGAGAGAGAAAGAGGCGAGACGAGAGGGGAGAGTGAGAGAAGAGAAAAAAAGAAGGAGAAGGCAGAGAGGAAGAGGCGAGACGAGACGAGAGGGGAGAGTGAGAGAAAAAAAAGAAAAAGGGAAAAAGGAATGGGGGAGGATCGAACCCTCGACCAGAAGACCAAACTTAAGAGGATTAACCACCTATGCAACTCACACATGTTGACATTAAGTTCCTTCACATTATATATATTTTATAAAAGTTTTGTGTGTGCACTTGCCTACATGGGCACTAGTGTGGGTCCGCCACTGCGCATGGAGATAGATTATAGAAAACACCCGTGTATGGCATTGGAAAGAGGAATTTGATAAAATTATTTAAGTGTACGAAGCTTCTTGTGAGTGAAAGCATAACGGTCACAATGTGAAGGAGCATTTATTCCTTAAGAATACATTTTGCTGATACTCAATTATTATTAAGTCTTCTTTCTTTTTGTAGTATTTAACTATTTATCCTTTCTAAGACGTATACTAACAAGTCTTCCCCAAAAAAAAAAAAAATCTATGGGTGGTTTCACGGAAAATTATATTCCAATTAGTGTGTGTTGTGTGGGGATAATTTTAATCTCATTACCATATTAAGATATACTTAGCATGACGATGTGTAAGAGTAAGTCAAATTGTCTATATTGTTTCAAGAGTGTGAATCCGTATATGTTTAACTAATTGTTCTCTCTATTTTTAAACTCATACGTATTCTTTCCTTAATTGTCACGTGTTACTTGACTTGATTTAATGTGTGGAAAAAATAATTCTTGCATCAAATAAACTTGTGTTAAATAAAGTGAAAAAACCTATAAATTTAAAACTTGATTTGAATGATTTAATAGATTTTTTTTTTTGATCGGAATGATTTAATAGATAACCTTCTCTTAAAAGTGAAGGCATAAAGATATATGAACAGAGGAAACTAAAAAGGAGATCTAATGAACCCGTCCTTAAGATCAAAGTTTAGATTCGTATTTTTTAAGCTTAAGATACGATTTAATTTTTCTTTGATTAATGATCACATGGGTATAAAATATTGTTTATAAATAGATATACTGAGTCTCCATTAAAAAAATAATAATAAAAATCAAAGTTTATATTCTTATTCAAGTAAAAGGACTCGTAAACTTACAACTTCAATATTAAGATTTTTTTTTTTTTTCCTTCTAATGGTTCCAATTTTATTTCCAAATAGATATACTAACCACTGCTAATTATTTGAATATAGAGAATGTTCACATTGATTAATTAAAGAAGTGATTTAAGGTATATAATGTGAAAAGGGAGTTCTATCAAATAGTTCTAGTTATTTTGATAGAAAGCCTACCCTAACATATATATGTATATAATAAAACTCTAACATGGTATAAAGAGCCACTCAGTCTGGGCACACAAAAAATGAAAACAATGAATATTGTAGGCCTAATGCTTTTGAGACTCAAAAAGAAGTACCAGCTAAAACAAAGGAAAAAAACAAAATAAAAAAATAGCATGAGGAATTGTCCCACATTGATAGCTTATGCAATTTTAATAGAAAGAAACCCTAATATATACTCATATCTAAAATTATAACATGGTATCAAGAGCCAAGCCATTTGACACGGGGTAAAAAAAAAAAGAATGAAAATAAAATAAATATTGATAGAAAGCCAACCCTAACATATACATCTATCTACAACACTAACAAGCCTCCATAAAAAATAAAATTTATACTAATATTCAAGTGAAAAGAATATAGATACTCATCATCTACCTCTCACCTAAAAAAATAATAATTGGAATTTAAAAGTCATCTAAGGCATAAAGCTGAATGGAGGGAAAAAGGAGCGTGTTGGTGAAAGCTAAAGAGGGAAAAAAAGAGGAAAACAACAGAAAAAGAGAAGAGATCGAGATTATACCTAATCTTGCCACTATTTGACGCATTTGCTTTTCTTAATTAATCATCTCATGGGCACAAGTTTTGTTTATAAATAGATACATATGCTATAAGCCTCCAATCCACAAAAGACACAAAGTTTATATTCGTATTCAAGTGGTACAAGTTAATTATAATTAGAATCTCTAAGGAATCCACCGTTCACCATCTTCTTGTTCATCAAGAACACACACAGACACAGACACCGATTAGAAGCTAAGTAACTAGGAAGAGAGATCTGAGAATCAAAGTGATGGAATGGAAGAAATATTATTTGGATTTGATGTTGGTTCCTTTGGGACTTTCCATAACCATAGCTTACCATGTTTGGTTATGGCACAAGGTTCGTACCAGTCCCTTCACCACCACCATTGGCATCAACGCTCACGGCCGACGCTTCTGGGTTCCAACCATGATGAAGGTGCCCAAACACATACTGATCTTATCCACTCAAATCTGTTATATATATATATATTAGATCTTGATCTATCTCTCATTTCTTTTTAGTTATCTTACTTTAGTTTGTTCTCTTATTAAGTTTCTGAAATCCATTATATTAGCAGCAGGTGTTTCTGTTAAAATAAATATGATGGCATGTATACATATATATACATGTATACTTTTATTTTAAACCTTACTATCTTCTATGCTTGTTAAGTCCAGATTGTAACTCCAAATATTTTGATCTTAATAAGTAGCTGTGTTGTTTAGGTATGTGGGATTTGAAGGGGAATTGAAGGGATGGAAATTTGTATGAAATGTATTTTAAAAAATTGGAGAAGTTGGGTAATAAAGTTTTAAGAAAGAGAAGATATAAAATAAAAGAGAAAGAAACATTAATGAAAAAAATTTAACATCAAGTTGTTAGTACTTTCCTTTTGAATTAAGGAAAAAAAAAAAAAAACTTTAAGTGGGTGGCGATTGTTTCTTTCTTCACCCTTATAATTAATTTGTTGATTCCCTGTTCATCTGTCCATCTTTAATTTAGAGCCCTGTATTCCATTATTAGCTTGTGACTTCTGCTTTAGACAACAACAAATTAATCGATAATAAGTTAATTATTTTTCCGTTCATGTAGGTTGAATTCATAAACCATATTTTTAAAAAAAATCCACAAGGATAAAAGCACATAATCAGATACAGGAGAATTCAGAATGTTGAATTTCATTGATTAGCTCCCTAAGTATGAAATAAACAATTAGGAAAAAGCCTGATCATTTAATAATCTTGCTTCAAACAACGAGCCACTTAGATCTAATATTACATCATTGTCCATATCTCATCTGAATTATTTACATGAGATATAGATGGTTTAGTTTTTATTACTATATTTATATTTTAAATGAATAAAAATATTCAAATAATAATCTTATGATCATCAACTTGTAAAAAATACAAAAAAATATTTGGAGTCTGGACTATCTATATTATGTGAATGGCAATGAATAGACATACAAGCAGGAGATTTGCATACAACTTAAATTCGGTGGGCATAATACAGTATATAAAATTATCCAATAGATCAAAAATAGAATAGTGCAGCTTGTCTATACTCAAATAGATAAAGTAAAGAAAATATCCGAATTAAAATTTTATTCCTCTTTTTTTCCCCTGTTGATTTTAATCCGAACTTAACTTTAAAAAAGATCTAGTGCTAGGTACGTTGGTTAGGTTCTATTCACTACTTTATAATGTCAAAAGTAGTTGTTTTTGTTTTTCTTTTGATATGTAAATGCTTTATTACACTATTTAAATATTTTATGCAAAATAAGCATTACAATTTCACAAAAAAATGGTTAATTAATTCCCTTTTTGTTTGATGAAGGATATTGGAAAGAAGGACATCATAGTAGTACAAACCCTACGTAACCTTATAATGGGGTCTACTCTGATGGCCACCACATCGGTTCTCCTCTCGGCCGGCCTGGCGGCCGTCATAAGCAGCACCTACAGTGTAAAGAAGCCTCTCAACGACGCCGTCTATGGGGCCCACGGCGAGTTCATGGTGTCGTTAAAGTACGTGACTATACTCACCTTCTTCCTCTTCTCCTTCTTCTGCCACACTCTGTCCATTAGGTTTCTGAACCAGGTGTGCATCCTCGCCCCCACGCCACAAGATGAAAAGTCCATAATAACCCCACAGTACTTAACAGAGCTTCTAGAGAAAGGAACCATATTAAACACAGTGGGGAATAGGCTTTTTTACTCAGCAATTCCTCTTCTTCTTTGGATTTTTGGGCCTGTTCTGGTTTTCTTGTGCTCCATGGCCATGGTTCCAGTAGTTTATAACCTTGACTTTGTTTGTACTGCAAGTAACGGGAAAGGGAAAGTGGACTTCAATAATGGAACAAGGGCCAATAATGACGACTATGTTTGATTAAGGTCAAACATACGTAAATGAGATATTCTTAGACAGATCCAATTTAAATCAGTTGTTCCAAACTAAATATATTCATGGATCAATGTATAAGCACAACTGCACAAGTGTTGTCTCTTATATCTGATATGTTTATAAATGTACTTAAATGCGATCCAGTATTATTTAGCTTAGTTTAATTTGTCTATATATATATATATATATATATATATATATATATAGGCTAGAGCCAATGTGTGCCGAGAGTTGTGTCTTCCTCCGTCATCTGTAACTTTTAAGTGAATGGTTGAGAATCAATAATTAACAAAACCATTATCTGTTTTATTTTTAAGTAGTTCATAGACTATAGTTATGAACTGTTCAGATTAAATGTAATAATTTAAATTTATTTATTTATTTTTATGTAATATTATAATAATAACTTTATAAATTATTAAATTTTGACTGTTCATTTATTGATCCAATAGTACAGTTGACTTTAGTTGTTCAATAAAAGTTGATCTTTGGATAATCTTCTCGTCTCTTTTCTCTTTCCTTATTTTCATCCCTATTATTATTAAATAAAATAACGAATAGTTGAGATTCACTAATTAACAAAACTATATATTTTTTTTCAGGCAGTTTATAGACTACACAGTTAGTTGGAAAAAACGTTACTGCAGGAAGAATTAATGTGGTTTCAACGTTCACGTTGTAGTTGGTATGCTGATGGGGACAAGAATACTCGTTTCTTTCATTCAACGACAAATAGTCGTCGACGTATGAGTGGTATGACAGCTTGGGAATCATGCAGTTGAGTACAAGTCGTTCCTAAAAGTCAATGATGATTAAACAAGCTCTGTTTACATAGGATAAGATGTACAGTACGTAACGTAACGTAAGTAATTAGCTTTGTGATGAAGATTTATATCGAAGAATGGCTTCTGGATTTATCGAAGACTGTGTTTTCCACTTTTTCTTCCACATAAGCATTTATATCTTGCCATGTAACCATCTAATGTCAAATGTTTTTCTCTCTCCATTTTAAATTTAGTCAACGTTAATAGAGTTAAAACCTTCGGTAAAATTGCCCCAATATAACCTTTATATGTATTTTAGCACACATAAAAACTTAATGGTTCCAGACGCCGGCCTTTGTTATAAAACTTGTTAAAATTGCATATTCACCCTATTTTAAATTATAATATACTCTGTGTGGAAAATGAAGGGAAAAATAACATCATGGCAAAAAAACAGGAAGGGGAAAATAACATAAAGAGAATTAGTATTTTCCTGATGTTTTTACTCATTTAATATTCTTGTTGTGAACATTATAACCATAAAAATGTTTTTTTTTAAAAAAAATTATTTAGTCTGTGTATCTGCTGCCATCAACTACCACCAACAAAAAACAACACATCAAAGCTGATTTTAACTAATAACACGTGTGCCAATAAGGATTGACACAGTTGGTTAAGGCGTCGGTCTTCACTCCAAAAGGGGAGAGATTCGATACCGCTGATCGATGTGAGAGCCTCATTGGTGGGCAATTTGTAAGCACCTTTATAAGCGCTCTTTGAGCTTGGAAGCATGTCATAGCCCTGGTGAGGTACCGGTGTCTACCCCCACCTAAACTTTTTCTATATCAAAAAAAAAAAACTAATAATACGTGTTTGCCGTACGTATTAGAGAGAGGAATGAATCTATAAATTATTTAAATTTATCTCTAAGTAATTACAACACCATCTTGCTAGTTTTTTTTTTTCATTACATAGAAATATAAAATATAAAAAGTGAGTGTAAATAAACATAGTGGCCAGAGGTGAAGGCACTAATTGCACCCTACTTGATACTTTTGCAGATTATTAGCCCATGATGGCGTACTTGCGTAAACGTCTCTCTCTCTCTTCTCCTTTCTTTAATTTAATCAACTAGATGAATGAATCTGGTGGTTTTTTAATTATTAATATTTTTTGCCATATTATTACCATTAATATGAAACGTATGTGTCTATATATATATATATATATATATGGGTTTATTGTTTGTCATGTCACTTGACATAAGATTATGTCAAGTAAGCCCAAAACTACGTCGTTTTGGGAGTTAAGGAAATTAATGAAGGGTGTTTTTGTATTTTTATTTTAGTATTTATTATATGAATTTTACTAAAAGATCCTTCATTAATTCCCCTGACTCAGAACTACGTCGTTTTGAGAGTTCATTAATTCATTTAACCCCAAAACGACGTAGTTTTGGAGTGACTTGACATAACCTTATGTCAAGTGACATGACAAACGATAACCCCTATATATATATATGATACAAAAGAGACACCTCAATTATTTCCTATGGGAATACTTCCCATTACAATCCTGACATAAGATAGCCTGCAACTTTGAAGATGCTAGATAAATCTCATGATGCCCTAATCACGCAGCAAGACCCTTCTTCGCAAGAAAATATGCTGCGGAATTACTCGAACGAGGGATATAAGTGAGCTTCGTACTCCAATCCAATTGAAGTAGCATTTATCCTCGTTAATAATACGTGCATTCCTATGTTGACCACCCTGCTCAAGAAGCAAGAGATCAATACATTTTGAAAAATTCGTCTCCAGCCACACTTTCTTCAACCCCAAGGTCCACGCCATCTTTAGCCCTAGAAGGCAAGCCCAAAGTTCTGCCGAAAGCTCATCTCCACTGTGGAGGTGGTGAATGAAGCCCTTGAGGAAATTCCCCGCTGAGTCTCGAAGGAGACCTCCACAGGCACTCTTGTTAGCAGGTCTAGAATATGCTCCGTCCACATTAACCTTGACCCAACCCTCCTCTGGCGGCCGCCAACCCTCACGAGCAGGGGCCAAGGTAACACCTTGGAAATTGAGTCCAGTGAGGCGGTCATTTGTAGAATTCATGCAATCCTTCATGGCATACGCGTTAGCAAGGATGGTCTCATTCAAAGTTGTTTTGCCCTCAAATATGAATAGATTCCTTCGTCGCCAAATCCACCAGCATATGATAACAAAATGAGAGGCCCACTCATTGCTTGCCTCGTTTTGACCTCTAACATTCCACCATAACCACTCCGTCCAGTTCATAGCACAAAACCTACGCCACCTCTCACTAGGAACCACCTTCCTCCATAATGATTTTGAGTGTGGGCAATCTCGAAAAACATGTAAAGTATCCTCAACTCCTGCACCACAAAGACTACAACCCGAGTCCGATGTCACTTTCCGTTGTACTCGTTTCGCATTCGTAAGTAACCCTTGTCGCGCCGTCAACCATAGGAGCGTCTTGCAGCGAAGAGGGGCTCGGATTTTCCACAGACGACCCCAATCTCATTCCTGATCCCTTATATCCCCTGAAAGCACCCTATATGCAGATTTCACAGAGAACTCTCCACTTCTTTCCCATTTCCATTTAACTCCCGAAACATCATTAGTGGCTTCAATCCCCCTGAACACTTCATCCCACGTCTTTTTAATGCTTGTCCAAATATTAGAACCATATCGTGTTGATATAATACGAGGGAACAGGTCATCCCCACATTTATATTTATCCCGGACGACCTTGACCCAAAGGTCCTCCCAATGAGTGACCAAACGCCAGCCCAATTTCATAAAGAGCGCTTGATTTTGGTACTTCGCATGCCTCAGCCCCAGTCCACCCTTCCTTTTTGGCTTACACACTTCATCCCAAGCCACTAAGGACATCTTTCGACGCTCCGCTGTACTCCCCCACAGAAATGATCTATTCTGCTTATCCAATGTTTCCCAATCCGAAGCCTGAAGATAAGACGTTTGCATAGTATATGCCGGAATGACAGAAGATACTACTGATATAAGTGTTGCCCTACCTGCTAGGTAGAAAGAGTTAGCTTTCCACCCATTCAACCGTTTCTTCACTTTATCAATCACCCCCTGGAACGATTCCTTCCCAATTCTCTTATGATGAAGCGGCACCCCAAGGTACTTACCAAGATCAATAGTGAGAGAAAACCCAAGAGTCGTACTAAGCACCAAGCTCCTATGAATATTAACATTTTTGGAGAAAAAAACCCGATTTTTAGCCACATTGACCTTTAGACCTGAACAAGCACAAAATTGTGCCAAACAATCCCGAACCATCTCCGCTTGTTGAAGGGAAGCTTCCGAAAACAAAATGATGTCATATGCAAAAAAACAGGTGGGAGATTGGAGGACCCGTCTTTGTAAGGTGAATAGGCTTCCATTTATTGGATGCCATCCGTTCTTGAATCATGTGGGCTAGCTTCTCCATACACAAAACAAACAAATAAGGTGAGTTCTGTTTCATAGAAATCAATGGGCTATATAATTGAATTAAACGCGGGTGATATGGGCAATAAATAAATAAATAAATAAACGTGGGGGATATGGAGTTCTCAGAAACGTTTTTGATATTATTTGTATTCTCTGTGAGACATAAGAAATATATTTCATCGTTAACTGAGAATATAATCTCCCTGGGTCTCGAAAATCCCTACTGTTTATACCAAACTAATTAGGATTCCACACATATATTATTTGTATTTCATTATTAGCTTAATTATACGTGCAGTTTATATGAACCTAATCATTGTGCGTGTGTGTGATCGAAAAGGAAAACGTGCTGTGGGTTAGCTAATTCGTTATTTAGTTATATGGCATTTTATTGTATGTATATATAACGAAGGATTAAAAAAAAATTATTGCCAGTATTTTCTTAAGTCTTTCTTAAAATGATGGCAATAATAATATAAAACCTCTGTCGTTAGCCTGACTCAGTGAACCTTATAATAAGAATCTTGTTGATTAATAAGGTTACAGATTGGATGTTTAGCTAATAGGCCAATATATATGATTCACTCAACCATAAAATCACACGCATCCAAATAGAGCCAATCTGTCATGATGAGCTTAAATATTAGTAATATTCAATATTAATATGCTTAAACTCATAACTTACCGGATAATTAACTATTGCAAATCCATATATATTAATAACTTATAAGTTACTCCATGAGTAACGTTTTTTTTTTCAAAAAGAAAGAAAGAAAATTTATGTTTTAAAATCGCACGATTCTCCTTTATAAATAGGTGAGCATAGGCTTCGATAATGATGAAGTTGAATTGATAGAAATCAAATAAGCTATAAGGATGGAATGGAGGAAATATTATTTGGATGTGATGTTGGTGCCTTTGGGGATTCTCATAAACTTTGCTTATCACTTTTGGTTATGGCATAAGCTTCGCACCAATCCATTCACCACCGTCATCGGAATCAATGCTCACGGCCGCCGCTTCTGGGTTCCTGCGATGATGAAGGTACCTACCCCCACTCTCTCTCTCTCTCTCTCTCTCTCTCTATATATATATATATATACACACATATATATATATAGACACACACTACTTCCGATCCTAAATATAAGACCCAGTTGACTTTTTTTGAAGAGATTGACGAAACTTAATAAGAAGTTTCAAATAATTATTGGGTCAATTCATAAACCACATGTTTTTATTAGACAAAACGAGAGACTAATAATCATATAAGAAATTAATTAGTTATTTTCTTAACTTGGTTTTTTTTTTTTAAATTTCATTATCCGTTATCTAATCGGGGTTCGTGATTATCCATTCTAATACAAGTGCCTTCTGGGACTTGAACTTAAGACCCAGAGAGGTCTAGTAGGAATTACATTACTAGACTAACTCTATGTTGGGTTTTTTTAACTTGGTTAAATTCATGGGAAAATTGCTGAAGAATTCCAATTGTAAAATTTGTTGCCCAAAGGTACATGGAACTTGTTTAAAAAGTAAGGTGTAAGCTATCTTCAGCTAGTGCAGCTCTTCTTCGGTTATGTGTAATTTTTCTTCAATTGTGTATAAAACGCCAGAAGACATTTACACATAATTGAAGATCATATTACGATAATTCAAAAAGAGTTGCACCCAGTATCTTGGTCATAAATTTGTTATGAGGGATTTGTCAGCAATTTTCCCCAAATTCATTGATAATACTAATCAAAGTTAACTGTTGAGGCAAATATTTGAGTGAAAGTAAATTTCCATGAGTTTTTTCTTTGAAGGACATAGAAAAAAAGAACATCGTAGCAGTGCAATCCCTACGCAATCTGATAATGGGATCAACTCTCATGGCCACAACATCGGTCCTCATCTCGGTGGGCCTGGCCGCCGTGATAAGCAGCACCTACAGCATGAAAAAGCCTCTCAACGACGCCATTTACGGGGCCCACGGCGAGTTAATGGTGTCGCTTAAGTACATCACAGTACTCACCATCTTCATCTTCTCATTCTTCTGTCACACTCTTTCCATTAAGTTTCTAAACCAAGTCTGCGTCCTGGTGTGCATCCCACAAGACCTAAAATCCATGGCGACGCCACAGTATTTGACAGAGCTTTTGGAGAAAGGAAGTCTATTAAACACAGTGGGAAACAGGCTTTTATACTCAGCACTTCCTCTTCTTCTTTGGATCGCAGGACCTGTGCCGGTTTTCTTCTGTTCAGTAGCTATGGTGATTGTGCTTTACAATATTGATTTTCTTTGTGGGAATAGTAGGACGGCAAAAAAGGACCTGAATGAAAGAAAAGGCGATAATGTTTGATCGACGCGAGAGATGCCTTAGCCCTAGAACTCCGACCAAGTGGTCGGAGAGAGATCTATGGCGCTGTCACCAGGGCAACTAGTAATTCACCTTGTAATTAGATAATTAAATTACAATTATACGTACTCATGGACAAGCTAAGGCCAATAATAATTCTGTGTTTTCCTCTTGGTGGGTTTTCAACTTTTTTTTTTTTTGGATTTTTGTTGCAACTATATAATGAGAGAAGTATTTTCGACTAAGACAACTTGTTATTGGCGTATTATTAGATAATTAAATTACAATGATATGTCATATGTGCAAGATTATTCTTTTATAAGGATAAGTGATGAAAATGAAAATAGGAAGAAAAAAGATTAAATGAGGATTTTAGAAGATTTGAAGACATATTTGAAGATTAATAACAAGATTTAGAAATATTTTGTTTTAATAATGATTAATCGTTCCAATTGTTATTAATTGTTATTCACAATTTTTATGATTTCAAGAATATTATCTTTTTAATTCTTAGGGTTAGACTGGGGCTATAAATAGCTCTCAAATTTTAGACGTCTTATGAATTAACACTACTAGAAAATGCCATTTTTGCGACGGACTTTGCGAGGGAATTAATTTCCCTCGCAAAAATGACCATTTTGCGAGGGAAAAAATATTCCCTCGCAAAATGGCCCCAATTTGCGAGGGACAATTTTATCCCTCGCAAAATGGTCATTTTTGCGAGGGAAAGTTAATTTCCCTCGCAAATTGGGGCCATTTTGCGAGGGAAAATTTTTCCCTCGCAAAATGGGGGCAAATTGGCACGATTGCCACCAATTTCCCACAATTTTGCGAGGGAAAAAATATTCCCTCGCAAAATGGCCCCAATTTGTGAGGGACAATTTTTTCCCTCGCAAAATGCACTACTAGAAAATGTACTATTACGGCGAACTTTGCGATGGAACACAATTCCTTCGCAAATTTGGGGCACTTTGCGAGGGACCTACTTTTTCCTCGCAAAAAGGGTGATTTTTGCAAGGGAAGAAATTTTTCCCTCGCAAAAATTAGTGGTTTTTGCGAGGGATCCTAGTGTCCTCGCAAAATGACGCCATTTTGCGAGGGAAAAAGTGTTCCCTCGCAAAATCCCTAGTCAAAATTCCCATATGGCGTCAGTTTGGCATTTCTCCGGCTGTCTCCTTCTTCGGTTGTCTCCCTCCCTCTCACCGTCGCACCGCCTCACTCTTCCACCGTCTCGCCTCCACCTTGCTTCCTAAAGTCCACCGTCGCCGAGCTTGACAGGTTGATCTTAGCTTCTTTCAAAATTAACCTAACCTCGTTGCTTCTGTTCGGCCGCTCCTCTGACCCAAAAAAACCTAGCTTCGTACAGTGTTCGGCCGCTCCTCTCACCACCAACAGTCCGACGGTACGACACCCTCCTCTCCTCTATCTGTGATCTCCAGCTCTGGGTCCAACGCTTGGCGAGTTAGAGGCTGTCCTCCTTTCCCCGACACATCGAACTCTCCTCCAAATCACAAAATTTCCAACCTCTGTTATCTCGGTCAAGGCGAAAACCATCTCCAGCACATAAGCTCTCTAGAGAGAAAGCGAGCGAGCCGCAGAATGTCTATGAAGCCGTCCGATTCGACGGAGAACATGGCGCTGCCGGTTACCGATCCTCTGAGGGATCAGGATGGAGGGAAGCTTTTCAATGGTTTCGCCATGACTAAACGAGGAGCCTACGCTGCAATCTCTTACATGTCTTGTGCTGGTACATTCATCAATTTTCCTTTTTGGTATTTCTTTATGATACTTTTGCAATTTTAAAAGCTCTTTATCCACGTTGTTTCTTCGAGTAATCCTAAGTTCCTAATATCGATTGTGGAAGATCGCTTTTCCCCTGTAAGGTTGGAGCTGCATTGATTTTTAAGAATTTCTGAGTTTAGCGTGTCAATGTTTCAGTGTTTGAGATCATTCAAGGGTGGTATTGGATAACCATAGAATAGAACATATCAATGATAGCAATCCTGAGAAAATTTGAAAGGAAAATCCAAGAATGGGTGAGAAGTTAAAAAAGAGCTGTATCAGACTCTTACGTGATTGGATTATCAGAGTTAGAGAGCATTGTTCGCCGGGGAATGTGTATATGATTTCTTCTCATATTTTAAACTTTAAGGAATATGCTACACATGATAACTGCAAAGATATTTCAGGAGTTTCTCGAAATGAATAATCTAGGTTAAAGAAGTGCTAACAGAACCATTTTTGTACGACAAACCCGATTAATTCTTGGTTTTTGGCCCTCCCTCCCTCTCTTGCAATCAGTTCAACAAGGCAGCTCTTTCATCTTATCACTTGCCATCTGCAAGTTTCATCACGCTTCTTCAGGTTGATCTTTACAGAATTTTCTCTTTGATCTTATTTTCTGTAAGTGAATTCATTTTATAATATTCCTAAGGCAAATTACAATACTTGAGTCTGTCGTTGAGACTTGAGTAATAATTATGTCTACTTTCCCCCCAAAGTGATGCATGCTTAAAACCCCATCCATATCTTTCTATTGCCATCTGTCTTCAAAACCAAGCAAGACTTCATAAAAACACTTGCAATATTCTGCTCTTTATATGTTCCTTTGTATAAAGTATAAACAATCTAGAAATCAATTTCAACAATAATTCTAGGTTGGTAAATGATTTAATTCTTGGTCCTTGTGCCTAAGTTCTCATTTCTTGAAGATAGAATGCCGTATATGTTAATGCTGCTGCTTCAAAAATGCATTCTTGACTACTGTCATTTATTTTATTGAATTATGTATTTATTCTTGAAAGATAGTCACGATGGAGTCTGTTCGTGGGGTAAATGTTCCAATGTATACCACCCTTCGGAGAACCACAGTGGTGTTTACTATGCTTATGGAGTATATTCTTGCAGGGAAGAGGTATACATCCTCTGTTGTTTTCAGGTAAATTACTTTCTCTCCAACACATGATGTGTCTTACAGTCTGTCATATCTCATTCCAATGAATCTTTGACTGAAATTTGGGTGACATGCCTGAGATATAGACACTACAAAAAAAACGACAATTAGTAGCGGTTAAAATGACCTATTTGTAACGGTTTTTGACGTGACAAACGACATTTGTAGCGGTTAGAGGAACCGCGACAAAACGCTGTGGCAAGCCGATTTGTAACGGTTAAAAAAACCGATACTACATACATATAAACCGCTACTATATCTCATTGCGGTTATGATAAACCGCTACAAAATATTGAAAAAAATGGCGCCCAAATTTTGTAACGGTTGTAAAACCGCTACAAATATTTAAACCGAATTTAAATTAAAATTTGTAGCGGTTGTTGTAGCGGTTTTACAACCGCTACAAAATATTGAAAAATTGAAAAAAATCGTAATTTGTGTCCATTGTTACAATATTATATTGAATATTTTTATTATTTAAGTGACAAATTAAATGATAATAGTTAATATTTAAAAAACTGATTAACTTAAGTTAGATAAGTATAAATATTATGTAGGTATAATATTGAGAATATGTAGATAATAAGGATTTATTGTGTTGTCCACCTCTAGTGGGAAGAAATGAATGAGTGTGTGAGATGAGGTGTGGTGGGGATATTTATAGGGATATACGTAACATTTGTAGCGGTTGATGTGACGGATTCTGTAGCGGTTTAATGTTTTGTAGCGGTTAAAAACCGCTACAAAAATTCATTAGTATTTTAAAAATATATATAATTTTCAAATTTTGTAGCGGTTACACTAACAACCGCTACAAATGAATGAACGTTAGCGGGATTTGAAATATTCAAATTTCAATGTTACACACTTTGTAGCGGTTGATGTAACAGTTTTTGTAGCGGTTCACATTTGTAGCGGTTTTTTTTACGTTTTGTAACGGTTTCAAAACCTCTACAAAAATTCATTAGTATTTTTTTAAAAAAAAAAATCAAAATATCACATTTTGTAACGGTTATACTAACAACCGCTACAAATATGAACATAGTTTTTTTTTAAAAATAAACTTGACGGGATTCGAAATATTCAAATTTCAATATTACACACTTTGTAGCGGTTGATGTAACAGTTTTTGTAGCGGTTCACATTTGTAGCGGTTTTTTTGCGTTTTGTAACGGTTTCAAAACCTCTACAAAAATTCATTGGTATTTAAAAAAAAAAATCAAAATATCACATTTTGTAACGGTTATACTAACAACCGCTACAAATATGAACATAGTTTTTAAAAAAATAAACTTGGCGGGATTCGAAATATTCAAATTTCAATATTACACACTTTGTAGCGGTTGATGTAACAGTTTTTGTAGCGGTTCACATTTGTAGCGGTTTTTTTTTGCATTTTGTAACGGTTTCAAAACCGCCACTAATGGCGTGCCATAAGGCGCCAAACTGGCGCCATATTTGTGACGGTTTTTATAAATAAACCGTTACAAAATAACCGTTACAAATTTGGCGCCAACTTCGCGCCATATTTTGTAGCGGTTAGTTTATGATAACCGCTACAAATGTCGTTACGAACCAGCGCGCCACTTGGCGCGAGTCATACCGCTACAAATTTGTAGCGGTTTCGGTATAAACCGCTACAAATTCGCATATTTGTAGCGGTTTATTTTGACCGCTACAAATTAACCGCCACAAAGTGGCACTTTTTTTGTAGTGAGAATTTATTGAATTTCATTATGGTTGTGGAAATAATCAACATAGATGCATTTTTATGTTCTTCAGGCCTTTGCTACCATTTATAATGGGACTGTATTGTTTGGACAGGTGAAGAAAAATGGGTTTTAGAAACTTGATGATGATAAAAATGGGTATGATATATTCTTTATGCTTGTTTGGCGGTGAACCTAGCATATGAATTTTATATGTGGTATTTTGGACTCTATGTAAAATGCATGCTTGCCAGTAGACTTAGCATATATATTGACAAGCATCCCATGAAAATGACATCCTTGTTTGATTGCTTTTTTATTTTTCTTATTTTCTGCTCATTTTTGTTATAAAACAATAAAATCAAGACTAAAATTTTGAATGTTGATCCCCCTGATTTCTTCATTTGACTGAAATTTATAAGGTTGTTATCAGTGTTGGCTTGATTGTCTTTGGTGCATTTATTGCTGGAGCACGGGACTTGTCTTTTGATGCTTATGGCTATGCTATTGTTTTTTTGTCAAACATTAGCACAACAATATATCTCGCAACCATAGCCCGTATAGGCTGCATTCCTTTACCTTTACTTTCCCCCATATAGTGGGAATTTAAGTTGTTTCCTTTCAATTATTTTGACATTTCCATATTGGTTTGTTATTATACTTTTTCTCAGGAAAAACCAGTGGTCTTAATAGCTTTGGCCTTATGTGGTGCAATGGTAAGCTGGTTGATTGTATATGAAATGGCCTTTAAACTTTCATTATACTTTCTTCTTTGTGGGAAGTGTGGTTTAATTATTTTCTTTCTCTGATTTGCAATACTTCTATTGTATTATAGGTATAATATGTGGACCATTTTTGCTTATTTGGACATTAATTCGGGGTGACATGAAGATGGCAATCAATTTCCCCTATTTGTTTTCACCTGGATTCATTGTATGTTCTGCTTCCTATCAGATTTTTCCTCATTTAATTTCATGGTATCAGTCATCATCCTTGGTTATTGGCCGGATGAACATAGCCAATGCATTGCTAGAAAGCTAATCAGGAGTTTGGCACCCTCTATCTACAGTAAATAATGTGACAGACTTAATTAAACCACAACTCATGTAATTTGGTCGTTTGCACTTTGCCTTCCCTTGCATGGGTTTTTTTCCCCCTCTAATTTTTAGTATTTTTTTTTTGTAATTATTTTATTATTTTTGTATTTTTTATATTTTTTTTAAAATAAATTGGAATTTGCGAGGGAAAAGTGTTTCCCTCACAAAATCCTGGAAATTTGCGAGGGAACAACTTTTCCCTCGCAAATTTCATGATTTGCGAGGGAAAATTCTTCCCTCGCAAAATCCAGAATTTATGAGGGAAAATGGAATTTTTCCGTCGCAAAATGATTTGCGAGGAACATTTTTGCGAGGGAACTTTTTCCGCCGCAAATTCCGCCGCAAACCAATTTTACGACGGAAAATGGCTTTTTTGCGAGGGAATTTTTCCGCCGCAAAAAACAGTTTTTTTAGTAGTGTAAATAAATAGATTATTGTTGAGCTTCCTCTTTGAGTTTTCTTCCCTGTCTATTCATCAAGTTCCTCTCCATCTTTTCTTGTTGTCCTCCCTCCTGTCTTCTCTCTTTCTCTCCTCTTTTCTCTCTCATATCCTTCTGCCTCTTCTCTCTTCTTCTTGTAACATCCCGTCTTCTGAATTGATCAAACCATATTTTTATATGATTTTTCGTGATTAAATTGGAATTCTTAATGCATTTTCTGGGACATTATTGCATAATTAAACACTAATTTGAGTTATGGACATTTGTATTGAATTAAGTGAAATTAGGGGCAAAATTGTCACAATTTATTAATTATTCATGCAAATGATTTCTTGGAATTTTGATGCTACATTGTGTTTAATCTTGCATTGTAGGTGTTTAAGAAGGAAATTTGAGATTTTGAGGACCGGAATTAATGTCAGAAAAGGCCCTAAATTCATGTCAAAGAAGGCCCTAAATTGCTGTCAGAAAGGGCCCAGAATCAGAGATATTGACAGAGAGGGCTCAAACATGCTATCAGAAAAGGGCCCAAAATCAGAAACACTGTCAGAGAGGGCCCAAGCACGAAAACTCTGCGTTTTGAATTATTTATTAGGTTTGCTTCTTCTTTCAAAAGAACAGACCCGATAGTTTTTGGGGGAGAGCCGCATACAGAAAGATTGAGAGACGGAGAGCTTGAACGGAGGGAGGAGAGGATCGCACAAAGAGGAAAAAGGGAGAGAGAGCGCCGAAAACGAAGGAGAGCTTCGATCTTTTTCACTTCGATCTTCTTCCCTTCATCTTCACCCTTCCTCCATACTTCAGTTTCATTCTTCATCGGACTGAACCAGAAAAAGAGAGGAGGGAGCGGCTGGAACAGAAACGAAAGGAACAGACGCAGCTAGAGAGAGGGAGAGAGAAGAGAACAGGCCAAAAACAAGAAGGCAGAAACGAACCAGAGAGTTCTTGAATTTTCCGGCGAGTTCTTGAATTTTCCGGCGAGAAAATTCCAGATTCCGGCGAAGCTTGTTCTCATGTCTGATTTGCTTCCAGATTGTATTAGAATTGATCCCATAGCTATGTGTGGCTAAAACTCTTTGCTTCTTGGTGATGGAGGCTTGTGGCTTGAGCAATTGTGCTTTAATAGGGGAGTTATTTAATTCAATCTTTTGCTTAGATTATCTATTTGATTTCCTTGTTTAGGTTTATCATTATTTAGTTGTGAGACTTGGATTGCTGTTATGTGTCCATGTGGATTGATTATTGTAGTTTTAATTGGATGATTATTTTGGAGTTCATATTTCTATATCTCTTTATAGGCTTGATTAAATTATGTTTCTTTGTCATGTTTGTGATTAGTAATCATAGTTGATTTTAGCTTTTGAATGGTTCGTTAGAACATTCTAATTGAGAAGAACAATTTGTATCATTCCAATTTAAATTACACATTAAGTGGATTTTAACAATATCTTAAGAGGTAGTAGTTTGCTATGTTTGTAGGAGCTACTATTAATTGAGATTATTGGACTCAAGTGTTATCTTGAGGTTGTTCTTTAGACTTAATGAAAGTTTAACTCCCATATATATTTTTAAGCAATGATAGCCATCTTCTTCATTACCAAGAGCATCCATCATTAAATCCCTTTTAATCCAAAGCATTTTTCAAACCTCTTAGGCAACCCCAAAGGAGACTCAACCCCCTAATTTTAGATGTGGTTAAGAAAGAAGTAACCAAGCTATTGAGTGCGGGTATCATTTACCCAATTTCTGATAGTGAGTGGGTTAGTCCGGTGCATGTGGTGCCTAAGAAGAGTGGGATAACTGTGGTAAAGAATGAAAATGATGAGTTGATACCTACTAGGGTACAAAATGCTTGGAGAGTGTGCATAGACTATAGAAAATTGAATGAAGCATCTAGGAAAGATCATTTTCCCTTACCTTTCATAGATCAGATGCTTGAAAGGTTAGTAGGTAAGAGCCATTATTGTTTCCTAGATGGTTATTCAGGATATTTTCAAATCCCACTTGCTCCTGAAGATCAGGAAAAGACTACTTTTACTTGTCCATTTGGTACCTATGCATGTAGGAGAATGCCGTTCGGATTGTGCAATGCACCTAGAACTTTCCAACGTTGCATGATGTCACTGTTCTTTGATTTTCTTGAAAATTGCATGGAAGTTTTTATGGATGATTTTACAGTGTATGGCAACTCATTTGATGCTTGTTTAAATAGTTTGGACAATGTTCTTGCTAGATGCATTGAGAAAAATTTGGTTTTAAATTATGAGAAGTGTCATTTCATGGTTAATCATGGAATAGTACTTGGTCACTTGATATCTAGCAAGGGCATTGAGGTTGATAGAGCTAAAATTGAGGTGATTTCCTCCTTGCCCTATCCCACTAATCTTAAAACACTCCGTTCTTTCTTAGGGCATGTGGGTTTTTACCGGAGATTCATAAAAGATTTTAGCAAAATAGCTCTACCTTTATCTAAACTATTGCAAAAAGATGTTGATTTTGTCTTTGATACTTCTTGCAAACAAGCATTTGATGAGTTAAAAGCACACTTGATATCTCCTCCTATTCTAAATGCACCGATTGGACATTGCCTTTTGAACTAGCATGTGATGCCTCTAATTCTGCGTGGGGGTCATGTTAGGACAAAAGCATAGCAAGTTGCCGCATGTGATTGCTTATGCATCAAAAACCTTGGATAGTGCACAAAAGAATTACACTACCACTGAAAAGAACTGTTTCTTGTAATATTTGCATTAGACAAGTTCGGACAATACCTAATCAATTCTAAAGTGGTTGTGTATACGAGATCATGCATTTGTGAAGTTTCTCTTCACCAAGCCTCGATCAAAACCAAGGCTCATTAGATGGATGTTATTGCTACAAGAGTTCGATATGAGCATTAAGGATAGGCTGGAACTACGAACCTTGTAGCAGATCACTTGAGTAGACTACCGGATGGTACCGGGGAGTACTTGACTCGACCTTATTTGTGATGATTTCCCGATGCATCTCTTATGTCTATATCTCTCTATGTTCCTTGGTTTGCTAATTTGGTGAATTATATTGTGACCGGACTCATTCCTGAGCATCTGTCTTCCTTTCAGGCTCAAAAATTTAAACGAGAAGTTGAACACTACATTTGGGATGAGCCATATTTGTGGAGACTGTGCAATGATCAAGTTATCAGGAGGTGTATTCCAGAGGCTGAGTCCAAGGACATACTTTCTGCTTGTCATTCAATGGTTTGTGGTGGACACTTTAGTGCTCAAAAGACCTCTAGGAAAGTATTAGATGCCGGCTTTTACTGGCCTACCCTGTTTAAGGATGCTTATTTATATTGTAAGGCATGTGATAAATGCCAAAGGTTTGGGGGGTTAGGTAAACGGCATGAGATGCCACAACAACCCATGCTCTTTTGTGAGGTATTTGATGTTTGGGGGATCGATTTCATGGGTCCTTTTCCACCATCATCGGGCTTTACCTACATTCTCTTAGCCGTAGATTACCTTTCTAGGTGGGTAGAAGCCATCCCTACTAGGAAAGATGATGCCCAAACGGTTTTCAAGTTTCTCAAGTCTAACATCTTTTGTAGATTTGGAGTACCGAGGGCTATAGTGAGCGATAGAGGTTCCCATTTTAACAATAAGGTTATTGATAACTTACTTGTTAAGCTTGGGGTAACCCACAAAATGTCCACCTCTTATCATCCACAGACGAATGGGCAAGCGGAAGTATCCAACCGAGAGATCAAACACATATTGGAAAAGATTGTCAAGCCTTCAAGAAAGGATTGGAGCTCAAGGTTGGAGGAAGCACTATGGGCATATAGGATCGCCTTCAAGACACCAATAGGAATGTCTCCTTACCGGCTTATCTTTGGTAAAGCATGTCATATTCCGGTAGAATTGGAGCACAAAACCTATTGGCTGTGAAAATGTGCAATATGGATGTGGAAGAAGCTGGCTTGGAAAGGAAGTTACAAATGCAAGAACTTGAGGAAATGCGATTAGAAGCTTATGAGAGCTCTCGCATTTACAAAGAAAAGACCAAGCTACTTCATGATAAGAAGATTCTACGAAAGGATTTCAAAGTTGGTGATCATGTTTTGCTATTTAGGGCCCGCTTCAAGTTGTTTGATGGGAAGCTTAAAGATAAATGGTATGGCCCTTTCACTATCACCAAAGTGCATTCATTTGGCATGGTAGAGTTGCTTGACGAGACTACTGGAAAGGAATTTCAAGTCAATGGCCATCTCCTCAAGCTCTATCATGATTCATCATCAAAGCCTCCTTAAGGCCAGGTTGTCTCTTCCCTTCACTTACATTTGTCATTTTGAATTGTTTGAATCTATTGTGAATCTGAATGCTTGAAATAAGTGTGGGGGAGGGACCATCCCAGTAGAAAAGTAGAAGTAGAATAGTTTAGTAATCAGAATAAAAACTCCCAATGTATGCTTTGCATTTTGGCCACTACCCTGCTTAATTGCCATTGTTCCTCTTCACTCTAATTCTCTCTGTTATTATGACTTGTTTCTTGTTTCTTCTCTCTTTTAATGATGTTGACGTGTTGTGCTCCAATTACAATTGGACTTCACAACTTTCCACTTCATTGAGGAACAAGTTAGAATAATAGAATTGCTTTACAACCATTGAGGACAATGTGTTAATTAAGTGTGGGGGAGGGGAATACATTCTGAATCCCAATTAAATGGTTGTTTTTGAATGAGAAAATGCCTAAAACTAGAAGGAAAAAAAAATCTTTTAGCTTTCATGAGATCTAGTGTTTTGGCAACTTTTTAAAACCATGTTTTGCTTTTCAAGTGAATGGGATGAGAAATAAACCCACAATTGGATTTTTACTTACTCCTTATTTTGAAAATGAGAGTTTATAAATCATTAGTGCATTTAAGAGTTAAGCATGATTATAGTTGATTGCAATGTTTTGATTGGTTGAGTTTGCAATGTTAGCACTTGGAATAGTTAAGTAGATGTTTTGTGGTTAGCTTACTATGCAATTGATTGGGTTGAAGTGAGCATTGGAGAAAAACCTTGTTGGAAGGATATTTGAGCCTTAAAGTTTTTTCAAGTGTGCATGTTCACTTGGGTTTTCACCTTCTAGAACTTGTTTCAACTCTTTTTCGAAACGGTATTTGTGTTATTGTGATGAAAATAAAAGAGGTATTCAATTCTAAACCATTTTCACCCAAACACAAACCTACATTCATGTACCCTTTGCTTTCCCCTTTTGAGCCTTTCCTATGTTATATGCATGTCATTACTCATAGTGTTCATAGTATTCTAAAAATCAAAAGAGAATTGCCAATAAAAATTTGAAATGCCATGTGTTTTGAAAAAAAATAAAAATAAAAAAGAAGAAGTGAGTATAGTTTGAAAAAAAAAATATAAAAAAAAAGAAAAAAAAAGAAAGAAAGAAAGAAAGAAAGAAAGGTATAAAAAAATAAAAAATAAAAAAATGAAGAAGGCATTTGTTCATGAATTTTCAAGAGAATTGGCAAAAGATTGTAAAGTTATTTAGATGCTATGAACTTGGTTATTAACTGTGACTTGCATATAAACTATTTTCTTTCTTCTCATTAATTCATTCCATTTAGCCTTCATCCATCATTACAAGCCTTTAAGTCCTCTTGATTCATTACATTAATTGCTATTAATAGTGGAGATGTTAGAGTTGTTACAAGCTTATGGTAAGGTGTTGATTAAGTGAGCTAGAGTGAAATTATTCCAATTAGATGAGATGAGTGAAACACAAATAATACCTTGAGAGTTCTCCTATGCTTCATTTTAAAATTTGGGATTGTATAGTCAGCTAATTTATTTACTCCCCGGCAACGACGCCATTGATTTGACGGAAAAAACCTTAGTCGCCTCAGGGTCAAATCACAATTTCCACAAATTAAAATGCAATACAGTGCAAATAACTCGGGATCGTTCTCTTATCAAGGAGCCTTTTATTTTGAATTCCCTAGGTTAAACTAAGTGCTAAAAACATGGTTAGAAAAAGGGTTTTGAAATTGATTTTCTCTAAACTAAAATTCATAAAAATATAAAGAAACTAAATCTATTCTTTTTGGTATTTTTGGAAAATAGTGAAAAATGCTTTGGATTAAAAGGGATTTAATAATGGATGCTCTTGGTAATGAAGAAGATGTCTATCATTGCTTAAAAATATATATGGGAGTTAAACTTTCATTAAGTCTAAAGAACAACCTCAAGATAACACTTGAGTCCAATAATCTCAATTAATAGTAGCTCCTACAAACATAGCAAACTACTACCTCTTAAGATATTGTTAAAATCTACTTAATGTGTAATTTAAATTGGAATGATACAAATTGTTCTTCTCAATTAGAATGTTCTAACGAACCATTCAAAAGCTAAAATCAACTATGATTACTAATCACAAACATGACAGCAAACATAATTTAATCAAGCCTATAAAGAGATATAGAAATATGAACTCCAAAATAATCATCCAATTAAAACTACAATAATCAATCCACATGGACACATAACAGCAATCCAAGTCTCACAACTAAATAATGATAAACCTAAACCAGGAAATTAAATAGATAATCTAAGCAAAAGATTGAATTAAATAACTCCCCTATTAAAGCACAATTGCTCAAGCCACAAGCCTCCATCACCAAGAAGTAAAGAGTTTTAGCCACACATAGCTATGGGATCAATTCTAATACAATCTGGAAGCAAATCAGACATGAGAACAAGCTTCGCCGGAATCTGGAATTTTCTCGCCGGAAAATTCAAGAACTCGCCGGAAAATTCAAGAACTCTCTGGTTCGTTTCTGCCTTCTTGTTTTTGGCCTGTTCTCTTCTCTCTCCCTCTCTCTAGCTGCGTCTGTTCCTTTCGTTTCTGTTCCAGCCGCTCCCCTCCTCTCTTTTTCTGGTTCAGTCCGATGAAGAATGAAACTGAAGTATGGAGGAAGGGTGAAGATGAAGGGAAGAAGATCGAAGTGAAAAAGATCGAAGCTCTCCTTCGTTTTCGGCGCTCTCTCTCCCTTTTTCCTCTTTGTGCGATCCTCTCCTCCCTCCGTTCAAGCTCTCCGTCTCTCCATCTTTCTGTATGCGGCTCTCCCCCAAAAACTATCGGGTCTGTTCTTTTGAAAGAAGAAGCAAAACCTAATAAATAATTCAAAACGCAGAGTTTTCGTGCTTGGGCCCTCTATGACAGTGTTTCTGATTTTGGGCCCTTTTCTGATAGCATGTTTGAGCCCTCTCTGTCAATATCTCTGATTCTGGGCCTTTTCTGACAGCAATTTAGGGCCTTCTTTGACATGAATTTAGGGCCTTTTCTGACATTAATTCCGGTCCTCAAAAATCTCAAATTTCCTTCTTAAACACCTACAATGCAAGATTAAACACAATGTAGCATCAAAATTCCAAGAAATCATTTGCATGAATAATTAATAAATTGTGACCATTTTGCCCCTAATTTCACTTAATTCAATACAAATGTCCATAACTCAAATTAGTGTTTAATTATGCAATAATGTCCCAGAAAATGCATTAAGAATCCCAATTTAATCACGAAAAATCATATAAAAATATGGTTTGATCAACAAGCAGTATAATTTTTTTTTCTTTAAAACATCACTTGTAAACATCAGAGTAGAGCACCAGAGCGATTGAGTAACTGATATATATATTAAAATACCCATGGTAGTGTAATACCCGCATATTTATTTATCTGAAATATTATATTTTGATAAATAAATGGGTTATTTCTCATAAGTGAAATTATGATCGTAAGACTCGTGGAAATATAGTCTATTGTTCTAAGTAAATTTCTGTAGGAAATTAGAGAGTTTAAGGGCCAAAGTGCCAAAATGACGAAAATACCCTTGGAAAGGGTAATTAACTTAGAAAAATTATGAAAAATTCTAAAAGGCAGTAAAATGGCCAAGTGAATTAGGGGAATATATTATCTCTAATTATGGTAATTTAGTAAATTATTAAATTGGAGAAATTGTATAATAAGGTGCAAAAAGTAATAAAAGACCAAAATACCCTTGCAAATTATAGAATGATGTAAGAGGCATGGGAATGCAAATGTTAATGCAAGAATATGAAGGTAATAAAGTGTCCTAAGAAGGAAAATTATCAACTTGTGATGATTTAGTAATTAAGTAATATTGGGCTAATTACTTAAGCATAGGCAAAGGAAATTCACAAGTAATTATATAAAACCCTAAAATTAGTGGTTTTTGTTTTAAAATTAGTAAAAACATGTTTACTAATTAATTGGAAATTTTGGTGAAAAATAGTTGAGTTTAGGTACTTTTAAACCTAAATACAAGAATGGACCAATTAGGGATTTTTGGTGGAATTTTTGGAAAAATTAAATAAATAAATCATTAAATAATTAATTAAATAAAAAATAAATATTTATTAAAATAATTAAAGGGCCAGCCGAAATTTTGGGCCAAATAAAATGAAAAATGAAATGAAATAGAACACAAGTTGTGCAACTTGCAACATTATTTTAATATTATAATTAATTAAAGTAAAAATTGTGAATAGTAATTTTAAAATTAGGAAACGGATCCTATCTAGAGATCTAGGAATAGGAATTCCAATGTCAAGGTAAAATATTGATCGGTGATTTTTACCTTCAAGTGACCTCTCCGGAAGTTAATTCTGAAACCGTTTGTGCATTTTCCTAATAAAACAAAATAGAGAAAAATGCATATAGGCATATTTTTGGATATGAAGAAAATAAATTCTAACTCAACATCTAGGAATGAGTTTGAATTTATCTGGACATATTTGGATTCAGTGAATTTTTCTGAGGAAGTTGGTGATTCCAGAAATACGTTTCAACATCGGACGCATTCGGACACGTTTTTCGAGAAAACGTCAACTGGACTGTTGGAACCCTATATGAGATCAAAATTTAGGTTAACTTGGACATTTCTAGTAAGTGAGAACATGTCTTCAAAGTTGTAAATCCAGAATTTTGAGATTTTTCCGAAACCACGCGAATCGGGTACCGATCGGGGAATCCACCTGCATCGGGCATAAAGTAAGGTGATCACCATTTTGGACCACTCCCTTGCTGCCACATCAGCTGCTGCATGTCGACCAAGAGAGGGAAAGGAGAGAGAAAAACTTGTTCAAGAAGTTTTCTAAAATGAAAAGGGAAAATTACAAAGAAAGAAAGGGAAATTACAACTTTGGACCCAAAAAATTGCCTATAAATAAGGGGGAGGGGGTCTTCAAATTCTCACATCCATTTCCCTTGCTCTTACCGAAATTAGAGTGAGAAAGTAGAGAGAAAAGCTCTGGGGGAGGTTCTGCAGAAATCTTCAACGGGTAAGTCTTTCGGTCTTTAGTCTTTAGCTTTCTAGTTCGGTAGTTAGTAGAATTGTTAGATGGTTTTAGCAAGTAGGGAGTGAGATTCCTACTATTGATTTTTAGGCCTCATTGCATTGAAAAATATGCCTGACGAGGTAAAAACATAGTAGGGATTGAGTCCCCGAAAGTTGAAATCTTCGTAGTTCTTTCAATAGTTAGAGTAGTAATGTTAGAGTAGCCTTTATGTTTCAAAGTATGATTAGATATCATATGATAGGGTTATTTTAGTCTAGAATTTCGAAAATCATAATTGCGTCGAAGTTCTGGCGAAATTTCGGGAAGAAAATTTCTAAGAGTAACGAAGTGCTGGCGAAATTCCGCCAATTAGGGGCATAGGGGCAAAATGGTAATTTTTACCTAAAATGCCAGTTATTGTGCCAAATCACTAATGAAAGTGATATTACTCTTATAGGACGTCGAAATCCTAGTTTGCTGCCGTTACGCCGTCCAACGTCTTTCTTTGTCGGACAAACCGTTGTTTTCCGTCGAAAGTACGCTTTAGTCGAGAAACATCTGCGTACATCAACGAAGGTACGTTCGCGTACTGTAACACTAATCTAGTGCTGCTCATATACATATATGTGATAGGTACATTCACGGATAGAGATTCTGTTAGGGGTCACTGAGATACATTCACGGTTAGAGACTCTGTTGAGGGTTACCGATTATACATACAATTCACACGGGTTATAGAGATATTAATACCGTTAGAGTTTTCCTAGCGCTGAGGACACGACCGATCATCGTGGCACTGGTTTTTGTGCGAGCTATTATTGTGTAGGACTTATACATACCGCTTTAACGCTTATATTACGTGCGTGTCACAATCATGAAATCATGCATCCGCTATATGCATAAGTGATATCTTCTTTGTTATGTTTTGAATATCTGTCATCCGTATACTGTTTTATTTGAGCATAAGGTTAACTTGTTACCCGAGATTCAATTCGATAAATTGAATCTCGGCTATAGCTTCAGGGGTTAGGAGGACCACGGATCGGAGATCGAGGCAAGCCGCACGAGTAAGCTCATAGTTGGAGGGCATGTAGCACGAGTGAGCTCTGAGACGGAGTTGTCACTTTATCGTTTTACGTAATTACCTATGAGAACAATAGGATGCTGTATCAATACTCTGTTACACTATGGTTCATGTTTTGTTATGATCAGTTACTCTTTCGCTCCATTTCTTGCTGTTTAAACAGCGGTACAAGAAGTGTTTCAAAAGTACATAACAACGGAAAGAAGTCTTCAGCCCGGTCTTCTATGCGGCATGCTTGCCTTTATCCTCGGTCCTTGGTCCTTCCGACCCTGAAACTAAGTTAAGAGCTGAGGTCCATGCATCGAACCCCAGGTAACGATTAACCTCATGATTACAAACATCCATATATGTACGACAGACATCCATAGAATTTTGGCAACATCTACTACGGTCAGACATAGGGTATACATATCAGATATGTATGGCAATAACAATACAGTCGGATGACAGACAGTAGTACAGTCGGAGTACAGACAATAGTACAGTTAGAGTACAGACAATAGTACAATTAGAGTACAGGCATGACAGACAATAGTACACTCGGAGTACAGACAATAGTACAGTTAGAGTACAGACAATAGTACAATTAGAGTACAGGCATGACAGACAATAGTACAATCGGAGTACAGACAATAGTACAATCAGAGTACAGACAATAGTACAATCAGAGTACATGCATGACAGACAATAGGCATGACAGACAATAGTACAATCGGAGTACAGAAAATAGTACGGTCGAAGTACAAACAATATACACATATGCATACAATAAACATCAGAGTTAGTGTTACAGTACGCGAACGTACCTTCGTTGACGGTAGACGGTACTTCCGTCAGAATATGGTACGACAGTAGGTCGGAACGTAATCAGGGATATCCTATCAATATAACAATGTACTAGTTAAGGATCTATCATTACGACGGACATTTTTAGTCATAATGACCATTTTACCCCTGACCCCCTAATCGGCGGAATTTCGCCAGCACTTCGTTACTTTGATCCTAATCTTCCAAAATTTCAACATAACTCCTACTCCAACATAATTTCGAAATATATATCATATTGATTAGTGATTCACTTCATAACAGGCATTTTAGGTACAAATTACCATTTTGCCCCTATCCTTACTAGTCGGCGGAATTTCGCCAGAGCTTCGCTACTTTAACTCTAATCTTCCAAAATTTTGCCATAACTCCGACCCCATCATGATTTTCGAAATTAATGACTAAAATACCCCTAACATATGATATCTAATCATACTTGGAAGATTAAAGACTAAACTAGCATTCCTACTATAACTACCGAAAGAACTACGGAAGCTTAAGTACCGAAAAACTTACTCAGAGCTTCGCTGCAGCTTTTCTCCAGAGCTCCTCTCTCTAATTTCGAAATCACAAGAGGGAATGGTGTGAAGAATGAAGAGGCAAGGCCTCTTATTTATAGGCAAAATGTTGACACTATTCATGCCTTTTTCATACCGAACACCGACCGTCGGATCGCACACGGATGAGGTGGCACAATCTTGGCCCTCCAAGTGTCCAAACCGTCCTTCCCCCCCTTAGGTGGAAAAATGTGATGTCATTCATGACATCAGTGGCTTGTTCTAGAAGCCTAAGCCGGTAGAATTTCCTCGAACGGCGTGCAAATCGCGTAATCTCGGAAAATCTTAGAAATCCGGAATTATAACTTTGAAGAAATTTTCTCACTCATTAGAAATGTCCGGGCTAAATAACTTTTTGATTCCATACAGGGTTCCAACGGTTCAGCCGAAGTTTCTCGAAAAACGTGCCGGTTACAGAATCAACTTCCGGAATCGTCAACCTCTGGACAAAAATTCACTGATTCCAAATATGTCCAGAAAATTCTCAACTCATTACCAGATGTTGAGTTATGATTTATTTTCTTCAAATTCTAATTTTATGCCTATTTGCATTTTTCTCAGATTTTCCCTATTTCGTCTTATTACTAACTTCTTCTACCGATCTTAGAAATGACTCCAGGTACAGCTCAATTTAGGATAAAAATCCACTCATCAATATTATATTTTGACTTTGGAAATTCTGTTCCTGGTTCTCTAGATAGGATCCGATTCCTATAGGTAATTATTTACTTTTTACTATTTTACTTTAATTATCATTTAATTAAAGAGTTTCAAGATTACACTCTTCCATTATTAACTATTTTTTTTCCTCTTTTTCCCACACTAGATGTCGGCACACACACACTTATTTTATATATTTTTATTTTATTTTTTAATTAATTAATTAATTATTATTTTAATTATTTTTTCATAATTTTTTTATAACTTTTTCCTATTGGTCCATTCTTGCATTTAGGCTTAAAATTACCTAACCTCAGCAATTTTTCTCCATATTTTCCAATTAATTAGCAAATATATTTATGCTAATTTTCAGCCCTTACCCACTAATTATAGGGTTTTACATAATTATTTATGGATTTTCCTTTGTTCATGCTTAAGTAATTAGCCAATAATTACTTAATCAACTCCTTAATAGTTGTTGCTAATTTTCTTATTTAGCATGACTCATTACCTTACAACTTTTACACTGACATTAGTGTTTTATGCCTCATGCCCTATATTAAAATTTACGGGGCATTTTGGTCATTATAATACTTTTTAACTTTCCCCCTTTATTTCTTTAAGGTAATAATTTAATAAATTACCTAAATTAGGGACAGTATTATTCCCTATTTCAAATAAATATTTACTTGCCTTTTTTATAACTTTCACAGGGTATTTTATAACCCGTAAATGTGTTTAGGGACCTATTTGCAAACTTCCAAACGTTTTAGGGACCTAATTGCACATTATTCTTTTTCAAGAGAAACTACCCCAAAAATAAGATAAAGTCTCCACAAGGTCTTGGAGATCATATATTCACCTATTTCCAATAGGTATTATTTACTCAATATGATACTTATCATAAGTGAGATTTTCAGGGTATTACACTTCTCTCCTCTCCCTATTCTCCTTCCCCATCCTGCATCAATTTGGCATCAAAGCTTGGTTCCTCCATTGCTTTCACTGCCCAGCTCTCATCAAAGAAAATCAACCACATCCTTTTTCCTTCTTTAAGTTGTTTTTTATTGCTATTCGCAATATTTAGTTTTCTTTTTGTAATTTCAGTTGGAAAAAAAGAGGAGAAAAAATAAAAACAGGTTGAGGAAAGAAAGAAAAGAGAAAAAGCGGAAAAAAAATAATAATTCCCTTTTTGCTTTTAAAGCTGCACTGGCCTAGTTGATGCCCAACAATGCCCAATTGGCATAAAATAGTTTTGTGCAATATGGAAGGGTTCAGAAGAAGTCTAGGGAGAAATTGGAACAGAGCATAAACCACAAGTTGGAGAAATTAAGAGGGCTCTCATATATTTTGGTAGACAATGAGGTATTGAGATATCTTTCTCAGTGGGTGGCTTCTTCGATCCTTCATCAACGATACATGATGTGCCACAAGAAGGTATTAATTATAACAATAGTAATGATCCTGAAATTGGGTTTTCTATTGTAATTGAAAGCGTAGCCACATAAGAGATCAAGGAAGTAGATGAAGTTATCATAGATGTAGAAGCAAGAGGAGGCTGAACCAAAAGAAATCTCCATGCAATAAGAAGGCATGAGTCTTGAATTAGATCAAGAATTTGAATTGAAGGTCAAAGATCAGATCATGAGTCACAAACTGTAGAGATTCATCATGTTGGAAATCCTGAAAATACAGGTGATCAAATTCATCAGATTTCTACTACATATTGTCATCGATGTGCCTGTTTGGTATGGCTGTAAAAGTCAAAAAAAGCCCTACGAGGGAAAAATAGGCGTTTGGATAGCTTTAGCGGGTGATGGGCTTCTCCAAAAAAAGTGACTTCTGAAATTTATCCATTAGGATATATTTAATTAAGTACTTTAGAGTTTTGTAATTTTTTAATAATAATTTATTTTTTCATCAAATTTAAATTTAATTTTTTATATTCAATTATAACAATATATACAAGTACTATTTATATATGTGTGTGTGTAATATTTCATAAGATTCATATCATTTTCAATCATTTTTCATGTCAAATATTCATCCAAACAAGAGCTCATCTAGAGAAAATCACTTCTGTCACCGCTATCCCAAACACAAATCACATCTACAATCTAACTTTTATCCTATCTTCCGTTTGCAAAAGTCCATCATGACAAAAGTCACTTCTGCCACCGCTATCCCAAACGGGCATGCTGCTCATTATCTTGAAGTTGTTGTAGTTATGGAAGAGCACATTGTTTCCCCATTTAGTGATAACTTCTACAACTACCTTGTTCATTGGAAGGGTTTTCCAAATCATTATGATCAGAATGCTTGTGTAACATCCCAAATTCCATACTACAAATTGTGTCGGATGACACTTGGTTTTAGAAAAAAATCAACAGAATTTGAGGTGCTACATCAGAGTACTGCAGAAACGGAGAGCAATGTACTAACAAATGGACAATGACGAGTAGCTGGTATAAAAATACCCCGACATATGATGATGCCAGGCGTATGCTGGTATATTAAAAATTCCTGAAGGAATATTCATGTGATACAATATACAGAGCTTTGTACAATTACATTTCTCAAAAAGTAACTATACAACCTAGACCAAGCCTTGACTAGACTTGGGGCAATGAACCTAACTCCGTTAACCGAACAGAATGGCCAGGTAAGTGTCTATCATGGGGGCCTCACCGAGTTCACGGCGACTGATTGGCTGACCCACTTAGACTAGCCTTACCTTCGACACCAAACTATTCGAAGTAACCTTATTAGATCCATGCCTGATAATAGGCTCTGATAATCTTCTTCCGGCTTTTGACTCGACCCTCGGTGCATTGTTATGACTTTGCCCCTTGGTTCCTCTCTAAGGCTTCGTCTACCGGTGCCTTCTCTGTTCCTGATATCTTTGATATTCCTGATATCTCTGATATTCTTGCTTGAACCTTTCCTATACTATTAGTTAAGACTGAGATCCAATGGCCATCGGACCTCAGGTAACAGTTAACCTCATGTTTACATACACACATATGTATTACAGATAATCACAACCTTAACAATATATAAACACACAACAAATGTATCCCACACAACCAATGCAGATGTATCGCTCCCAGCATGCAGATGTACCGCACGAAGCGAATGCAGGTGTACCGCACGAAGCGAATGTTCCCTTACAGAGTGTCACCCCCAGTGAATGTATCCCGAAAGCACATAAACACACAACAGATCACCAACCACATATACGCATACCATAAACATCAGAGTTAGTGTTACTAGTACGGGAACGTACCTTCCACCGTGAAATGGCCAAACATCCGGCCTTCTAAACCCGACTCCGGACCTCCCGGATATCCTAAAGGGTAATACCGTATCCATTAACTCATAAACAATATCCTAACAGATATTTTAGTCACAAATGACTATTTTACCCTTGACTTCGCTATACGACGAAATTCCGCCAAAGCTTCGCTATTTTGACTCTAATCTTCCAAAATTTTGCCATATCTCTTTCTCCATCATATTTTCGAAATAAATACCATATTTAACCATAAAACATGATATCAACAATATATTGGAAGATTAAAGATCAAACTAACATTTCTACTATAACTACCGAACTAAAACTAAAACTTGAAACTAGGGACCGAAGAATTACCCAGAGCTTTGCTACTCTTTCTCCAGACTCCTCCTTCTCTCTAACCTCTCTCTATTTCGAAATGCTTCTTGAGGTTTTGGTGTGAAATTTCCAAAAGAAGTGATGGCTATTTATAGAGAAAGTTCAAAGGTAACCATGGTAACTTTGACAACCATGGTTAAATCTCATTCTTCTTCTAAACCATTGGATCAAAACTTAGTGAAAAAATTTTTATTCCCAGAAAATAAGAAAAATCTTAAATATTGTTAACTCAATCTTATAATTTAACAACTTTCACAACTTTATCTCTACTACTTAATTTGTAGTATACCCTAAGTATGGATAAAAAAGGGTAAAATTGTACGTAAAAGATTTAATAACATGACTTATAAATAGAGAAATTATTTTCTTTCTGCTTTATATAAATAGAACAAGTGGAGTATACTACAAAGTTTAAATGAGTTGGGTCGTAGCGTCACATACTTACATGTTTAAGGAAAATGCTTACATAATGAGACCTATCCAGTCTTATATAAGGCACGGTTAACTAATTCATTGTTGGAAGTTAGATTAGTTAGTTAAAAGTGATAAAGATTTTTTAATTTGTTAACGATCATGACTCTCTTCTCGAACATGCCTAATATATAAGACCTTGCAAGCCCTCACAATCTACTCAACCCTTGATCACAAAAAGACACCGAGAGAGAGAGAGAGAGAGAGAGAGAGAGAGAGAGAGAGAGAGAGAGAGAGAGAGAGAGAGAGAGAGAGAGAGAGAGAGAGAGGATGGGCTTGAACAAGAAGACGATGGTAGGAGTGGTGCTTTTCCTGGTGATGGCCTTCACAGCCACCGCGGTCGAGGCCGGCCGAGGCTTTGATCCGAGCACCTTGCTGGCTCAGGCGGCGCTGATGAACGTGGAACATAACTTCATCACCAAGTCGACCACCACCGCTTGCTGCAACAAGTGTATCTGCACAAAGTCGGAGCCGCCACAATGCCAATGCAGAGACATCGGAGAAACATGCCACTCGGCCTGTAAGTTGTGTGTCTGCGCTCTCATTTATCCTCCACAGTGCCGTTGCCTTGATACCACCACCTTCTGCTACGATAAATGTTCTTCCTCCGATTCTGCTAAAAATGCCAACTGATCACCACCTACGTACGATGCTTTGATCAGTGATAATAATTTTGTAGTGTTAATGTAAGCAAATGCCTATAGCTAGCTACTTAGCTTCAGGTTTTGTTTGTGTCTGCCGTCTATGTACGATGTGAAAAGCTATCTATCTATATAAAATGGCTTGTATCTTGCATGCGTGTGGTTTGCTTTTTGCAAACTCTTTGCCTGCTAACTCATGCATGATCTTTGTCTAGCTTTTCATTTTGCTTTTATAAGGGGTGAATAAGGAGTTCTCTTTGATATACAAAATGCGGTTAAATTTAATGACTTCATTTAAATTTTTAAAACGAATTTAATGATTTAACAACCTCTCATCTTGATAACGTGGTTGAGAGTGGTCTTATAATAAAATTAAAAAAGGAAGCCAAATCGAGTGTCATTGTGAAATGAACATGTGGGTAACCATGTAGGAACTACTCCCGCCGCTCTATTTTGTAACATGTCCTCTAGAAGGTATTCTTATCTTTTTAAAGTTTTAATGAGCATTAAATACTCCATCTATTCTATCTTTTTTATATAAGAAATGTGTAATACCCGGATATTTATCTGGAATATTATAAATAAAAGTTGGATATTTCTGATAAGTGAAATTTCAATCTCCGGTCTTGTATAATTATAGTCTATTTTCTAAGTAGAATTTCTGTAGGAAATCAGGGAAATTAAGGGCCAAAGTGCCAAGATGACCAAAATGCCCCTAAGGGACATAAATAATTTAGGAAAATTATGAAAAATCCTAAAAAGCAGTAAAATGACCAAGTGAAGTAGGAGAATATATTTTCTCTAATTATGGTAATTTAATAAATTATGAACTTGGAGAAATTGTACAAGAATGTTCAAAAAGTAATAAAGGACCAAAATACCCTTACAAATTATAGAATAATGTAAGAGGCATGGAAATACTAAGGTTAATGCAAGAGTGTGAAGGTAATGAGACATCCTAATTAAGAAAATTATCAACAGGTGATAATGAAGTAATTAAGTAATATTGGGCTAATTACTTAAGCATAAGCAAAGGAAATTCAGTAATAATTATGTGAAGCTCAAAAATTAGTGGAAATTAGTTGAATATTAGTAAAAATGTATTTACTAATTAATTGGAAATTTTTATGAAAAATCATTGAGTTTAGGTATTTTTAGGCCTAAATACAAGAATGAACCAATTAGGGATTTTTGTGGAATTTTTGGGAAAAAGTAAATAAATAAATGATTAAATAATTAATTAAATAAAAAATAAATATTTATTAAATAATTAGAGAGGCCAGCCGAAATTTTGGGCTAGGGAAAAAGAAAAAGAAAATAAAAATGAAATAGGAACAACTTGTGCAACTTGCAATTAAAATAATAATATAATTAATTAAAGTTAAAAAATGTGAATAGTAATTTAAAAATTGGGAAACGGATTCTATCTAGAGATCTAGGAATAGGAATCCCAGGGTCAAGGTAAAATATTGATCAGTGAGTTTTTACCTTTAAGTGACCTCTTCCGGAAGTTAATTCCGAGGCCGTTTGTGCATTTTCCTAATAAAACAAAATAGGGAAAAATGCATATAGGCATATTTTTGAAATGAAGAAAATAAATTCTAACTCAATATCTAGGAATGAGTTTGAATTTATTTTGACATATTTGGAATCAGTGAATTTTTCGAAGAAGTTGGTATTTTCGAAATGCGTTACAAACCGGACGCGATCGGACACGTTTTCGAGAAAGACTCAACTGGATTGTTGGAGCCCTATATGGAAACAAAATAAAGGTTGACTTGGACATTTCTACTAAGTGAGAACATGTCTTCAAAGTTGTAAATCCAGAATTTTGAGATTTTTCCGAAATTACGCGAATCGGGTACCGATCGGAGAAATTCATCCGGGTAGGCTTCTAGAAGGGCCACATGGCCACTTCCCATTGGCCAATTGGTGCCACCTCAGCATGTGGGCAGGTCGGCCAAGAGGAAGGAAGAAGAAGAAATTTTTTTTTGAAAAAGTTACTTTGGACGGTCCAGATCGTTTCTCATAAAGTTGATCCGACGGCCGAAAACCTAACCCTTCACCTATAAATACCCCCCTCCTCTTCATTTTCTCACAATTCTAAGAGCTCCAAACCGAAAATCTAGAGAGAGGAGAGAGAAGGAGAAGGCCGGGAAAAATCTATAGCGAAGCTCTGGGTAAGTCTTTCGACCAGAGCTTTAAGCTTTCATAGTTCTTTCAATAGTTAGTAATGCTAGAGTAGTCTTTATTTTTATGATTGGATATCATATGGGAGGGCTATTTTAGTCTTTATTTTCGAAAATCATGATGGCGTCGAAGTTCTGGCAAAATTTTGGGAAGAAAATAGCCTATGTAGCGGAGCGCGTGGCGAAATTCCGCCAAGTAGGGGTATAGGGGCAAAATGGTAATTTTTACCTAAAATGCCAGTTATAATGTCAAATTACTAATAGAAGTGACATTATTCTCATAGGATATCTGAAACGCTGATTCTGCTGCCGTTACGCTGCCCGACGTGCCGCTGTAGGACTTTTGCACGTTTCTCCGTAGAAAGTACGTTTTCCGCCGGTAGTACCTAACGTTGCCAACGAAGGTACGGACGCGTACTGTAACACTAATCTTGTGCTTCTTAAATACTTATATGTCAATGATATGTTCGTAGACCGTTATACAGCTGTAGCTTCAGGGTCAGGAGGACCACGGTTCGTGGATCGAGGCAAGTACCCGGAGTAGGCGTGCAGCTGAAGACTATCTCTATCTTATCGTATTTTGTTATTACACTATTTCCTTCCTAAACCTTAGGATTACTGTTGTAACATCCCAACTTTTCACAAGCAGTATAAATTTTGTTTTTTTAAAACATCTTTTCAAATCATCAGAGTAGAGCATTTGAGCGGAAGAATAACTGATATATATATTCAAAATGCCCACTGGTTAGATACATAAATGGTATAGTACCCAAGAGTTTTCAAAAAGCAAAGGACAACATCGGAAAGTCTTCAGCCGGAACCATAACCCTGCTGCTTTCCTCTCTCCTTGGTCCTCGATTCTTCTGACCCTGACGCTATAGCTGAGATCCAATTTAACACATTGGATCTCGTGTAACAATTAACCTCATATTCACATATACAGTATATCATCCACAATCATTCATATTAACAGTATAACAGATGTGTCACACGGAGTGCATAAAGATGGGTCACACGTAGTGCATGTAGATGGGTCACACGTAGTGCATGTAGATGTGTCACACGTAGTGCATGTATCCAAAAGCACATAACAATACTCACAACAAATCATCAGACTCTCAACCACAAATACGCAGATAGTAAACATCAGAGTTAGTGTTACAGTACGCGAACGTACCTTCGTTGACAGATTACGGTATTTCTAGCACGTTTTACGGAAAACTGTACTTTTACGGAAAATCGTGAAATCTCCAACAGCGGCTCGTCGGGCAGCGTAACGGCAGCAAATCAGGATTTCTGATATCCTATAAGGGTAATATCACTTTCATTAGTGATTTGACATTATAACTGGCATTTTAGGTAAAAATTACCATTTTGCCCTTCTACCCCTAATCGGCGGAATTTCGCCAGCACTTCGTTACTCTGACTACTTTTCTTCCCAAAATTTCGCCAGAACTTCGACGCCATTTTGATTTTCAAAAATAAAGAATAAAATAGCCCTCCCATATGATATCCAATCATACTTGAAAATTTAAAGGCTATTCTAGCATTACAACCCCTACTTTTGAAAAACTGCGAAAGCTCCAACTTTTCGGCGACTCGATCCCTACTATGTTTTTACCTCTGCATATTTTTTCAACGCAAACAAGGCCTAAAACAAGAATAGGAATCTCATCACCTACTTCCTAAATCTAACTAACAATTCTACTAACTACCGAACTAAAAAGACTAAAGACCGAAAGACTTACCCGTTGAAGATCTCCGAACAATTTTCCAGGGCTTCGCTGCAAAAATCTCCAGAGCTTCTCTCTCTTCTTTCTCTCTCTAGGCTCAGCCAAACAAGGGAAAATGGTGTGAAGAAAGTGAAGGGAGGGGGGAGGTATTTATAGAAAATGAGATAGGGTTTCGGCCGTCGGATCAACTTTGTGAGGAGCGATCTGGACCGTCCAACACAACTTTTGAAAAAACCCTTTCTTCCCTCTTCCCTTTTCACACTAGGCCGAAATTCATGGCCCAAAATAAAGGGTTTGGCCAATGGGAGGTGGCCATGTGTCACCTTCCAGAAGCTTTCAGACCGATTTCTCCGATCGGTACCCGATTCGCGTGATTTCGGAAAAATCTCAAAATTCTGGATTTACAACTCAAAGACATGTTCTCACTTAGTAGAAATGTCCAAGTTAACCTAAATTTTGATTCCATATAGGCCTCCAACAGTCCAGTTGAAGTTTTCTCGAAAACGTGTCCGAACGTGTCCGGTGTCGAAACTTGTTTTCGGATACATCAATCTCTTCAGAAAAATTCACTGATTCCAAATATGTCTAAATAAATTCAAACTCATTCCTAGATATTGAGTTAGAATTTATTTTCTTCATTTCCAAAAATATGCCTATATGCATTTTTCCCCATTTTGTTTTATTAGGAAAATGCACAAACGGCCTCGGAATTAACTTCCGGAAAAGGTCACTTGAAGGTAAAAACTCACTGATCAATATTTTACCTTGACCTTGGAATTCCTATTCCTAGATCTCTAGATAGGATCCGTTTCCTAATTTTAAAATTACTATTCACAATTTTTACTTTAATTAATTATATTAATATTATAATATGCAACTTGACCACTTGCTTCTCATTACCTTCACTTATTGCAATTTTTCTTCGGCTGGCCCCTTAAATAATTTAATAAATATTTATTTTTTATTTAATTAATTATTTAATGATTTATTTGTTTAATTTTTCCAAAAATTCCACCAAAATTTCCTAATTGGTCCATTCTTGTATTTAGGCCTAAAAATACCTAAACTCAACTATTTTTCTCCAAAATTTCCAATTAATTAGTAAATATATTTTTACTAATTTTAAAACAAAAACCACTAATTTTAGGGTTTCATATAATTACTTGTGAATTTCCTTTGCTTATGGTTAAGTAATTAGCCCAATATTACCTAATTACTCTCTTATCACTTGTTGATAATTTTCTTAATTACAATGCCTCATTACCTCCATAGTCTTGCATTAACCTTAGTATTCCCATGCCTCTTACATTATTCTATAATATGTAAGGGTATTTTGGTCTTTATTACCTTTTGCACATTCTTATACAATTTCTCCAAGTTCATAATTTATTAAATTATCATAATTAGAGATAATATATTCTCATTATTCAAATAATTATTTCACTGACTTTTAGGATTTTTCACAATTTTCCTAAATCATTTATGTCCCTTAGGGGCATTTTGGTCATTTGGCACTTTGGCCCTTAAATTCTCTAATTTCCAAGAGATTTTTCCTTAGAAAATAAGATAATTATATCTTAACATTTGATACCCCATATTCACCTACTTTCTATAGGTATAATTTTACCAAATTATAATATAGATTTTTAGGGTATTACAACTGTAATCATTACAATGTTACACAATGGTTGATGTTTTGGCTAAGAATCCAATTACTCTTTCGCTCTATTGCTCTATTGCTCTACTCTGATTGTTTGTTTGAAAAAAAAAATTTCCGCATTTCAAACATGGGATGTTACAAAATGACTCTCTCCGGTTCTTTTATAATTATATGCATCTTTATATCTTTATTTATAAAGAAAGTACATTAGAGATAATAAGTGAAAATTTATTGCAAAGAGATAATGAATAGTAACATATATTTAATTGGAGTAAAAATGGAAAGACCAATTTAAAATTTCAGACAAAAAACAATTTGTTTCTTATATTTAGAATCATCTTTGTAAAGAGATTGTTCCTTATCAAAAGGACTAGAGGGATTCTTTTGCATATATGCCTATATTTAATGGGAAAAGTATTTCTCCAGTCACTGGAGATAAAGTTATCTCCAGTGACCCCAAAACTACGTCGTTTTGAATTAATGAAGGGTGTGTTAGTAATTTTAGGTGAATTAATGAAGGGTGTTTCAGTAAAATTTATAAGATTAAAAAATAAACAAAATTACAGAAACACCCTTCATTAATCCAAAACGACGTAGTTTTGGGGTTACTGGAGATAACTTTATCTCCTGTGACTGGAGAAATCCTTTACCCATATTTAATAAGAGTAGTGAGAGAGAGTAGAAACTAATATGATGTTGGGGTTTATTATGATTAATAAGGGTAATATTGGAAATTATTTGAATTTTATGACAAATTTAATGCTTTTATAACTGTTTTTATTAGTACCTATGAATCTATGATTCTATGAATTATTCTTATGGTCCAAATTATAAGGCACTTCTAAGTTCTAACATATATGTTTTGCATGGACGACCAAAAGGAAAGGAAAAAAAAAAACCCTTAGTGTTCATTAACTCTATCTTAAAATTTAACAACTTTCCAACTTTGTCCCTATTTAATATATACTATTTCTTAGTAAAATAAAGTACACATTATAATAAATGAAAGATAAAAGTGTACATTGATATTCATACGAAAAATTTAATGACTTGCCTTATTAATAAGACCAGAAAATTCCTTCTTTCTCTTTCTGATAAATACGATGAGAAGAGTAGCTAGAAGTTACTATTTTATAAAATGAAATGAAGGGAGTAATTAAGAATAGCGTTAATTGTTCATGGAATGCGTCTATGAAAGAATCCAGTGGAGGAATCAGTTTTGAGCATATTCTCGCATTGAGTTTTATAGGGTTATGCAATTAATAGAAATGTAAATGCAAATAGTATGCATTTAATTTGGAAGCGTAAACATAAATGATAAGCAGATCCAATCATATTGAAGGTGTCAATCTCCTCGAAGCAAAAATGGAAGCAAGATAGTGTGCGAAAACTGGAAAGTTAGGAAATAAATCGTGCCTCCTTTGTTTGTTTAAACTCACTGAAGGCCACTTTTGTCATTTCAATCTTACTTCAAAAAACACAATACAGGTTCTCACTCTTTTGTAGCATTATCAATATCCAAAGCATCTCTCTGTCATTTGAGATTTTCAAGTTCTTTATATGGGATTTTCCACTTTAGCTTTTTAAAATTGATGATTTTAATGAGCATCAAAACACTAAATTGTTTGTCTTCAAAATCTCAACCTTTGGTTATCTTAAAATAGAATAAAAAAATAATTTTTTTAATCATAATAACTATTTATAAGTCTCACCTCTTATAAAAAAGTAAGATTTTCTCAGATAAAATGATTCTAAGATAACAGATAACTATAAGTAATGAATCCAAGAGAAATACTTACTGTAGAAAGATTATGTGTAAATAATTTGTATAAGCGAAAGGGTGTTGAGGTAATTTGAATAATTATGATTAGTTTAGGGACTTAGTGATATCTGATGGGTCTCTCCATCTCGCTTCTGTGTATATAAATATGGGCTTAGCCCAACAGCTTTGTAATAGACTCAGAACCCCAGTTTATTACCCCTCGTCTTTGAGTTCAACTGGCAAAGGGGTCGGACTTCCTCACCTCAAGGGAGGAGGTTCGATCCCTGCGTTGGTCAAGACGCTGGGGGAGGCATCCTAGGGGTCTAGGAAACAATGGAAACGTTGGTAGAGGTGGAGACATGTGTACTTTCTGTCTAGTATGCCCTGTGGACTGGGCTCCAAGCGCCCTGCCCTTGAATTGTGGGTGAGCCAACCCCTTTCCTAAAATTTTTTTATCAAAAAAAAAAAAAAAACCCCAGTTTATCACATACAGAAATGAAAGGAATTTTTCTCACGAAGCCTTGTGTTTTGGGTTCGACAATCATATCGCAGGTTCTCACTGGCTCCGAGAATTACACGCTCTGGAGCTGAGCAATGAAAATCGCGTTAAAGGGGAAATATAAATTGGGGTTCGTCGATGGATCTTGCAAAAAGGACGATCAAAAACTGGAATTGAAGGACCAGTGGGAAAGATGCAATGCCGTGGTCCCGTCTTGGTTATTGAATTCCATTTCGACAGAATTGGCGAATAGGATAGTATTTTACGAAGAAGCTCATCGAGTGTGGAGCGATTTGCAAGAGCTTTATGACAAAAAGACTGGGTCTCGAATTTTTTCCCTCCACAGAGAGATTAACCTTCTCTGGCAAGTTCTTTATCTGTATCTCTCTATTTTTCGAAGTTGAAAGAATTGTGGGAGGAGCAGTTGGTGCTTGTTAATATTCCCTCTTGTAAGTGTGGTACATCGCAAGCTTACATGGAAGTGACACAGCAACAAAAGTTGTTGCAATTCTTAAGGGGATTGAATGAATCTTGTAGTCAGGATTGTAGCCAAATTTTGCTTATGATTCCCCTTCCTTCAGTCGGCCAAGCTTATGGGATGATATTGGAAGATGAGGCACAGAAGTCAATTGCCAATCAGGAAAAATCTTCACCCTTAGAAGGAATTGCTATGGCAGAGAGGGGGAGAGGATGTGCCCGTGTACGTGGCCGGTGAGAACCACTGAAAATTCGTTCCTCCTCTATCTGGCTATCCCTTCAGGCGCTTGTGTGGTTCGGAAAATTAGCTTAGTTACCCATGATAGTGAGTTCAGTTTTTGGGCGTTGGGTCGTTTGGATATTTTCGGGGTAAACTAATAACGAGCACATGAGGTTATTTCTCGCCGATGTCTAATATTGCACTATAATCTTAATTTTTTTAAAGATCAAAATGCGTTGACAAATGATATTACATCAGTTCTCTACAATTATATGAGGACGTAATTGCATCAGATTAAAGACATTACAATAAATTGATTCCACAGTTCACACACAAGACATTACTGAAATTAAAACATTTAAGATAGGAGCTGATGTCCATGTGTAGGCCATGAGTTGAATACTCATTGTATTTAAGCCTCATAAAAATATCAATATTTTTACTTTAGTCCCTATTAAAAGTTTCATGGAGGGACTAAATAAACATATTGAAATTTTTATGGGCTGAAATAGACATTCATAAAATTTTGGGTTTTCTTATGTAATTTTCGCCCCCCCTTAATTTCACTCCTGGTTCCGTCCTTGGCTCAGGCGGCGCTGATGAGCATGGAACCTAACTTTATCACCAAGTCGACCACCACCGCCTGCTGCGACAAGTGTATCTGCACAAAGTCGGAACCACCACAATGCCAATGCAGAGACATCGGAGAAACATGCCACTCGGCCTGTAAATTCTGTATCTGAGCTCTCAGTGATCCTCCAAAGTGTCATTGCCTTGACACCACCACCTTCTGCTACGATAAATGTTCCTCCTCTGATTCTGGTAATAAAACAGCCAACTGATCACCACCTAAGTACCATGCTTTGATCAATGATAATAATGTTGTAATCTTAATGTAAGCAAAAGCCTATAGCTACTTAGCTTCAGGCTTTGTTTTTGTCTGTCGTCTATTGACGGCGATGCGAAAAAAACTATCTATCTTCTTAAATAAAATGACTTGGGTCTTGCATGCGTGTGGCTTTCTTTTTTGCAAACTCTTTGCCTGCAAGATCACGCATGACCTTTGTCTAGCTTTTCGTTTCGTTAAAGTTAATGAATTAATTTGAATTTTTAAAAACAAAGTTAATGATTTAATCATCTCTCATCTTGATAAGGTGGTTGAGAATGATCTTATAATAAAAAACGAAGCGAGTAACAGTATTTGAAACTCACTAAAAGAAGCCAAATCGTGTGTCACTGTGAAATGAACATGTGGGTGAAGGCGTAGGAAATACTCCTGATTTATTTTATAATATGTCTTTAAGAAGGTAGTTTTTCATCTTTTTTATAAGATGTATTAATAGTTTTAATGAGCATTAAATACTCCATCCTGTCCTTTTCATAAGGAGCAACTCTCTCCGGTTCTTTTGCAAGATATGTATTTTTCTTTTCAATCATACTTTTGTTTATAAAGAGAGTACATGAGAGAGAGATAAAGAGTGAAAATTTATTGCAGAGATATAATGAATGGCATATATTTAATGGGGTAAAATGAAAAACCCGTTTAAAATCTCATACAACAAGGATTTGTTACTTATATTTAGGGTAATCTCTATGAGAGATATTTTTCATTACAAAAATAATTAGAGGAATTATCATTATTTTTCTATATCTGCCTATATTTAACAAAAGTAGTGAGAGAGTATAAGTTAATGTGATGTTAGATTTTATATGATTAATAATGATAATATTAGAAATTACTTGAATTTTATAATAAATCTAATGCTTTTAACTATTTTTATTAGTACTTATAAAGTTTGAAATGTCTTATAAAATGCGAGGGAGGGAGTAATTAAAATGGTATTGATTGTTCATGAGAATGCGTATTTGAAAGAATTCATTGTAGGTGTGAAACTAGGTTAGGCTACGTTTTACCTAAATAGGTATAGGCATGCAATGAAGATTTAAAGCCCAAGGTAGGTCTGATCCTATATATAAGCTTTTTTCAGGCTTAAGTCTGGGCCTTCAAAAGGCTTGATAAAATATGAAGTCCTTTTAAAGTCCTACTTCAAATGTAGGCTTTTAAATAAGCTTAAAAACTCACTCCCCCAAATTCATATATAACACTTCAAACTTATTTACAATAATACATTATGCTTTAAAAGCATATGATCCATTTTTCGTTGTAATATAAGGATTTAGTAAGGAAAAAAGAATACCTAGTGACAATAGTTGTCCAAAAGAGTAGGAATAAGAAAAATCAATTGTCTATTGACTAATGAGAAATATTTCTAAAATCAACTAAGCATAATAAGTGGCATGTAAAACTAGATTTTACTTTTTTTCCTTTTGCCACATAAAATGGGACCAACTTCTCCTGTTAAGATTATAATATTTCATTTGGTACTGTTAACTCTTAGAAATTGACAACATTCTAGCACATTCTCAGTCTTTTTTACCTATTTTGGGCTTACAGTATGCATAGAAAATGAAGTGTATAGAAGAAAATGTGCATATCAAAGTATCAAGAAAAATCAAAGAAATTCTTGTTATATCTTATAGAGTTTGTAATTCAATTGAGAATTGATAATTCCTCTCTTTTGTAGGAGGATGGAGACAAGTTTTGAAGCTCTATAAGAACCAAGAAACAAGGAAAGAAATAAAGGAAGTGAAGTAATACAAAGTTAGAAGGAAGTTGTACAACTAGTCACAACAAGTTGGCAAACTGGTCGCAGCAAGTAGCTCTCTGTGTCACTGGCCGCAGCAAGTGGACAAACTGGCCGCAACAAGTAGCTCTTTGTATCATTGGCCGCGGCAAGTTGACAACGACCGGCCGCAGTCAGTTGTGAAAAGTGCAGAAAGTACAGCTGCACGTTTTTTACATTAGAAACAGAAAAACCCTATTTAACCTAAAGGGAAGGGCTGAAAAACACATTCTTGACTCAAGGAAACAAGTGGGCATACAAGGGAAGAGCTTGGGAGAGAGATTTGGGAACTTTGGAGGCTTGGGTGCTCAACCTAGAAGAGATTTTGGGAGTTTTCACCTTGGTTCTTCCTCTTTTCTCCTCTTTTCTTCTTAGTTTCTTCATGTATTCAGAAGCTTTGCTTAGACTCTCTTTGTATTTGAACATGAGTAGCTAAACCTTTCATTCTAGGGTTCTTTTGACCTTTGTATGGATTAATACTTGAATATTCCTCTCTTTTGGTAGATTAATATATATATATGTGTGTGTGTGTGTGTGTGTGTTGATTTCAACCTTGGCTTAATGCTTCTAAGTGATTGGCCTCCATTTAGATGATTTATTCACTTAGGTTTTGACTTGAGAGAGCTAATCTAGGTGTATAACTTGATTGAAATCATGCTTGTCTTGAAGTTTACTTGATAAATGGATGGTTTGTTGGTAAAATAGAGATATATTTACTAACCTTGCATTGTCACATTAGGGTTGTTGCTTAAATATTGATTCTCATTAATTGTAGCAAGAGATTGTGCATTTTAATGAGAAGAGGAACTTGATTTTGACTTGAGAGAGCGGGTCAAGTGTTTTAGAACCTTAGACTAACACATATATGTATTGAAATGCTACTAGAGAGGAAATTAACCAAGTTTTATGAAACGCAAAAAGGGGAAAAAGAGCCCTAGGCTCAATTATCCTTGAAGTTAAAGAATCAATTGCCTTTATCAATTTTATGTTTTAGAAATAGTCTTTAAAAATTATCATTCCAAATCAAAACTTTGTTTTAGCTCAACTTGATGAAATTCACTAAGACCTTGCTTGACCAATTTGTTAAACAAATCCTCGTGGGACCGATACTTTACTAATCACTTTATTACTTGCGAATCTCGTACACTTGCGAAGCGAACAAGTTTTTGGCGCCGTTTGATAGGGCAAAACTTTAAAGCCTATAATGCCGCAAGTATACGGGCCGTATCAAGTAATAAAGTGATGATAAAATTATCGTTCCCACGAGGACTTAGTATCACAAACTTCAGTTAGGCATTAATTTCACAATTTCGTTTAAGTTGAGAAAACTAGATTGAATTTAATTAAAAGAAAAGAAAATCAAAATAACAAACTACTAAAATAATCGAACGCGCAACCTAGAGTCACTAATCCCTTGTTTGTTCTTAGATTTTATCCCCACTAAACTAATTTTGACTTAACTTAATCAGTTAATCTAGAGTATTAATGTCTATAAATGCCTTCCGGTCCATCTATATACCTATCTTAATTAATTATGTAATGCCTCACAACTAAATAAGACGTTTTCTAGAACGGGTTCACTCTAATTTGATTATGCAGAGCTTCTAGGTATATGCATATCCTAGACGCAAATTAAATCAAAACCTAATTCTACATTAAATTTAAACCTAATTCCACATTATTTACTCTCATGGTCAATTTAGGATTCCCTCTTCCAAGTTCAACCCTAAATCCCCAGAACATGCTTACTAGTGGCCAATTAATAAGCAATAACAATAAACACAAGAATAAATAAACTGACATAAATTTAATCAAAAATGATCCGTGGGAATAATCTCTAAGTCTCAAACAAGTTCATAGATCCCCTAGATTAAAAAGAAAATTTAGCCACACATGGCTAAAACCAAATCCATGAAATAAATAAAAATTCAGGTTTAAAGAATCAAGAGAGAGAGAGGAAAGAAAGCTTCTCCGTCGCTTCCACAGTCCTTCCGTCCTTCTGTGGAGATGATGAAGATAACCGAAACCCTCTCTTGCTCTTCTCTCAGCTCCTCCAGATGCGTCGTACGTTCTCCTCGTTCTCGGCTTGCGTCCGAATGTGTCTCTGTGCTTCTTTGATATTGAAGTTCGGCTCTGTGCGTCTCGTCCCTCCCCTTTGTGTGCGTTTTGATCTTATATATATTGCTTGGATCTTTTGCGTGTTGGGCCGTTGTGAATATATCTTCATTCCTTTAATTGGATATTATATTATATCACCTTAATATCACAATTGCTTCCTGTACGTGATCTGTTTCAGTTTTATGTGTGGACCCCACGTCTTTAATTCCAATTGCTTGATATAATATATTATATTATATCTTTTTTTATGTAATTTGTGGACTCTTTTAGATCACATAATATTTCCTGCACAACAAAATAGGATATCAATAGATTTTCTGTTATAATATTCTTTTATCCTAGATTTAATTAAAAGATAGATAAATATATAAAATATAATTAAATAGGTATAATATTAATAAATTCAATCCAATATATCTCAGAATCTATACTTATTTAATTATAAAATATATGTTTATCACCGTTGCCGGGGATTTGTGCAAACAAATCCTTTGGTCAACCTTGGGCTTGTGTTAGTAAACTTTGCTTGAACTTTTAGTTAGGTTTACAATGTTTCTTTCTTTTTGTCCTTTATTGATTTTTTGTTTTAGTTTGATACTCGCTCTTACTTGTTTCTCTTGTAGGTACCATTTCAGTATATGCAAAACTTGCATCCGGACGGATTGGTACTGGTACTTGACGAGGTTCCTCCCATTGAAGAAGAAGTACTTGAAAAAGTGCCTCTCATTGAAGAAGAGACTGAATCTGCGTCTGAATCTGCATCTGAAACCATGGCAGACGATGAATATGATAGAGCTACCGTTAATGATTTTGCTAGTCGGAATATGCAAGGTCCTCAATCTTGCATTCGGATGCCGGAAATGCAAGCACGTACCTTTGAGATCAAGCCGGTTATGATAACAATGCTTCAAATGCATGGGATGTTCCATGGTCTTTACAATGAAGATGCCAACAAGCACTTGATGTACTTCTTGGAAGACTGTGATTCTTTCAAGCAAAATGGAGTTCCCCAAGATGTTTTGAAGCTACGGTTATTCCCTCTTTCTCTACAAGGCAAGGCTAGAGATTGGTTCAACAATCTTCCGGAAGGGTCTATTAATTCTTGGGCCGCTCTTGAAGCTAAGTTTAGAGCTCGATTCAATTCTGATGACAAATCTGTGGAAGCTAGGGATGAATTTCTAAGCTTTAGACAACATCCCGATGAGCATCTTTATGCCGCTTGGGAGAGATACAAGATGTTAATGAAGCAATGTCCTAATCATGGGGTGGACAAATGGGTTGTAGTCCAAATTTTTTGTACTCGACTTAATCCTCAATCTAAAGCAATGGTTGATTCTATGACCAATGGAGGATACCGGAATGTTCCTGTGAATGAGGTGATTCAGTTGTTGGATCAGTTGTCCGCAAACAATACTCAAGGCAATGATAGGAGGACTAACCAAGCTATGCCTAATGCAAAAGAAGACTCTTCCTCACAAATTTCAACTCTCTTATCCTCTTTGAATAAGCGTTTTGATGTGTTAGAGTCTCAAATGCAAAAGAGCACTTCTCAAGGTATGCATTCTATTCATGCTACACCAATTGCATGTCATCAATGTCATGAAGTCCATATGCCTGACCATTGTCCTCTTTACATGGCTACTGAATCTGTCAACTACATGGGCAAGTTTCAACATCCTCAAGGCAACCCCTATTCACAAACCTACAATAGTGATTGGAGAACTCATCCAAACTTTTCTTGGAGTCAAGGTAACAGTTTGAATCAAGCACATGGGTCTACATCTGGTACTAAGCCTATTCCACCCGGTTTTCAAATGCAATCAAGGAAAATTCCTATCAAGGAAGAGGAATCTAAAACGGACAAGATCCTAGCCCGAATCTTGTCTGAAGTAGAATCTTCAACAGTTGAAACTAAAGCTACTTTTTCTCTCCATGAAACTGCTATTAAAAATCTTGAAGTGCAAATGGGGCAATTAGCATCACAGGTAAATGTTTTATCAAGAAGCAATCTTCCTAGTGACACAATTCCTAATCCAAAACGAGTTGGAAAATAGGAATGTCATGCCATTAACTTGAGAAGCGGCAAAGTACTACCGGATGTGCCTAGCTCAAGTACTTCTCAACCAAATTAAGATGATCAAGTGGAAAGTGCGGAATCCAACTTAGTGTTGGGGTACACCACATCAGCATTGCAATCACAAGAGATGGAAGGCAAAAGAATGGAAGAAGAAAGAGAATTTTCCAAATTAGCACCACCCGATGGTTTCACAATTTCAAAGCAATCATGTTTCTTTTCTAAATCGGGTGGCAAATCACAAGATAGTACTTGTTGGAAAGATTCATTAACATCCAGAATTTTATCAATTAAAGTTTCGGAATCTTTGTTACCAACAAGACTACAATGAAGTAATCCAATGGGAATTTCATGCATTTGGCATTCTAGGCTATAATCTTTTTCACTCAAATCACCCACATTATCATCCATGCAAGAGTCAACGTGTTCACAATTATCATACTTAGAATCATTCATAGTACAAGAGAGTGCATTATGATCAATAGTAGAATCAACCACTTCACTAAATGCTTTCTTTCGAAACTCAACTAGTAAGTGGCATTTTCCATGATAACAGTCTACACATATTTGATCTTCCGCACAAGTACATGAAAATATTTCATTCAATTTATCGCAATCATCCCTAGTACTATGAAGAGAAGCATTTTCAACAACCACAGCATCACATAAAGAAGTAGGAGCACACTCATCAACAAGTACAATTGAATCGCCATTACTAGAACTAATGGGTTGAGCAATTACATTTTCAATCATTGGAGGGGATTCAACAATGATTTCCTCATCCACCTCATTATCACTCAAATCATGAATTGCTTCATTAGTTAAAGTAGTAGGAGAGTCTACTTCTATTAGGATAGGGTCATTACCAAATGGTAAAGAAGACTCTTCAATGCTCTTTTGTACTTGCTGCACCTCTTGTGCTTGTGTGGGAATAGGTACCGAAGGATTGGAAACTTCAACTTGTGAAGTGGCATTTAGGTGTTGCTCTTCGGTTTTCCCATCATTATTGGAGGTACATGACCATGGAGCTCCTTCTTCTCCTTCGGTTTTAATCCATAGCACATGGTGAACAAATGCCTTGTTGAATTTTTCAATGTCCTCCATTTCCTCTTCTATTTCCTTAGAGAATTCACGAGGAAGTACCTCTTTGAGATTGAATAAATGTAGATGCCGAACCTTTAGTTCGTCATACATTCTTCTTAGGGCAAGGGTTTGAGCATCCATATATGGCAAAGTGAGGAAAGCATCAAGTCCGGAAGGTTGAGGAGTAGAGGGTTGGGATGGATGTTCGGGGCATGGTGGAGTGGGTGGCTCATATGAAAGTGTATGTGGTGGAACAGTCTCTTGTGGAGTATGACACAGAGAAGGCTCTTGTGTAGGCCACTCCATTCCTTTCTCCAACTCCTCATTTTCTTTCTTCAAATGCTCCGCTTCTTGTGTATGTGTGAACATGGGAAGAGGATTTTCTTGGAAATTAGTCTTCAACACTTGTGATTGCTGAGTGAGATGCTCAATTTCCTTTTCCATTCTCTCATTTTCTTTCTCTTGATGTTCCATTCGTCTCATTATAGAGTCCATTTGATTGTCAAAGTTGGCCTTGTATGACCGCTGATGATTGAATATTATTACACTTATTTGTATCTCTTGGTGAATAAATTTAGGAATGTTTGATTGATAAATCATGAATTTTGTTACTTAATTGGGCTTTGAGCTTTTAATTGGATTGAACTCATTTATTATGATTAAATTCCAGTTTTACAATGATTTAGTATTTTCGCCATAACTTTTGATCTAGATATCCGATTAGCCTGATTCTTCTTCCTTTTTTAGACGATTCAGAGATCTACAATTGTTATGAAGACTTGGAAGACTGATTCGGACAACAAGATGGACGAAATTGGAGCTAAAGACAGATGCATTTTTCTGGATTTTTATTTTGCCCGAATTTTGTAATAAAAGACCAATCTTTAGAGATTTCCTATTTATTAGAGGTTTCCTATTATTAGGGGATTCCTATTTTTGTTTAGTCATCTCTCCTATATAAGGAGGATTAGATGGTGGCTACAAACACATTCTCAATATTATATATTCATCTTCATCTTTTCTTCTGCGTTTTTTCCTAGCCATGCTTGGCTAAGCTTTTGTGGTTGACCCATGGATTGGGAATTCAGTGAATCCGAGAGGGCCAGCGCTTCAAGCGATAACGTAATTCGTTTCTGTTTATTTTAATCGGATCCGATTATAATTGCAGATTAGGTATTAGATTTAATACCTAGATTGATATCCCAAGGACATAGGTCGGACCGGGTTCTAAGAAAGCGTTGTGCGATCGCACAACGAGCTCGCCACGTGTTCGATCAAATGCTAGGCGATCGTCTAGTCGAGGGAATATTTGGACAAATGCAGAGATTTCGGTTTGTCTAGAATCAATCACGAGTTTGGTTATTATCTTTTTGTCCGATGAAGGTTATGGAATCCCAATTCAGGTTAATCGTTTGTTTATCTAATTAATCTCATTTTCTTATTTTCTATTTTATCTTTGCTTCATTTAAATTACATTTATATTTTAGTTTATTAATTTAAAAATAAAAAACCCAATCCCCCCTTGTTTTCATTTCATTTGCATGACACTTACATTACTTAGGATTCAATAAAAGGCTCCTCGAAAAGAGAACGATCCTAGGTTTGCCTATACGCAATCCTTGGTTAATTGTTGATTGTGGACCCCAAGGCTAACGATAAAAGGTCTTCATCAAATGGCGCCGTTGCCGGGGAGCTAAGTAATTGGGACCCTAGGTGATTTAATTGTCAAACTCACAAAAAAAAAAGTTGATTCATAGCATACTTGCATATTTTATCAATTTTTTGAAAAAAAAAAAATTCTCCTTTTCTTTTTCACTTGCATTTGTATTTTCTTAGTTTTTTTATTATTATTGTTAGAAAGTTACTTGTGAACCATTGGGAATTAATTGTATTGAACTTTCATGGCTTGGTTTTATGGTAATCATGATCTACCTTTCAATTCTCACTCTTTTGTAGGCAATCAAGAATGTGATGGCCCATTCCACCACCAATACCATGAACCATACCAACAACCTCCATTCCAACAATATCATCAACCCTCTCATTTACCATACCATCCTTCATTTCATCCCACTTCCATACCATGCCATCCATCTCATGAATCCTTATACCCATTTGAGCCACCTTATGGACCTCATTCTCAACCATGTGTGCCCAACCAAGAACCTTCCATTTGTGAAGTCATTGGAGACTTCCAAAATCAAACGACTTGGGCTATAAATGAGGAGTGGTCACATAAGGAAAGCGTTCATCAAGAAATAAAATCTATGCTTAAAATTATGGAAGACCAAGCGAAAAGGAACGAGAAATTAGGAAAAGAAATTGAGCAGCAATCACAAATGTTTAAAATGATGTTTCAAGAAAATCCTTCTCCCATGGTCACACATGCACAAGAAGTGAAGCAAGTACAAAAGCACATTGAAGAGTCTTCTCTCCCATTTGGTAATGATCCTATACTTTTAGAAGTAGACTCTCCTATTACTTTGACTACTGAAGCAATTCATGATTTGAGTGAAACAGTCATAGCCTAGAATGTAAGATGCATAAAATTCTCATTGGATTACCTCCTTGTAGTCTTGTTGGTGACAAAGATTCTGAAATTTTGATTGATAAAGTCCTGCATGTTGATGAATCTTTCCAACAAGTACTTTCTTGTGATTTGCCACCTGATTTAGAAAAACAAGATGATTGTTTTGAACCTTTACACATTCCAGGTGGTGATGATTTGAAAAATTATCTTCATTCTTCCACTCTTTTCCCTTCCCTCTCTTGTGATTGCAACGATGATGTAGTATACTCCAACACTAAGTTGGATTCTATACCTTCCATTTTGCAAGCACAAGAGAATTTTCACAATATAACTTGTTCCTTGACTCCTACTGATGGGAGTATCATTGATTTCCTTGGATGTGATAATTACTTGGAGAGTTTGGAACTTAACATGCCCTTAATTCACTTGAAATCTCTTCATCTTGCTATTTTTGGATGGGATGCTGCTATTTGCTTGTCTTCTTTGCGGCACATTGTTGGAAGGATCGTCAGGAGAGTCAATCTCTACCGTACATTCTTGAACCTCTTCCAATAGATCTGAACCGCCTCCACCAAGGAAATTCAATAGAAGAGAAGATATTTTTAAAGACCAATGCATGATCCTCATTGGTGATGAGAACTTCTCCTTCAAGCGACTCAAGATACTCTAACAAATGTTGTCTCTTTCCTCACTTATTTTCTTCCTAATTCATATGATTACTTGGGTTTAATTGTTGTATGAGGAAGATAAGTACGGGGGAGGGACACAATCCATAGAAAAAGTAGAAATAATGTAGTTTATTAGGTAGAATAAAAAAAGTTTTTATGAATAACTCACTCTCTTTCTATGATTGCTATACATCTTGTGAACTTGGACATGTTGGTTTTGATGGATCATTCTATTTGGGCTGAATTTCTGGACTCTTGGATTATATTTCTTGGTAGTTAATTTTGGGATCTGGTTGCATGATTTGGTATTGACCTTTGTGAGATTTTGAGCCTGCATGAATGGAATTCATCTTTTACCATTCTTTCTTTCATGTGTGCATCTGCTCATTATTTGTGTTCTCTAGAACTTGCTCCTTTTCTTTTTGAAGCTACATTTTCACTTGCGTGCATAAGTATGATGGAAGCTTGTTTTCTTTCTTTTATTTTCCCACTTTGGCCAAATAGTCTTTCCCCTTACATTCAATTTCCTTTGCTAGCCCCTTTGTGCCTTCTTGACTCATTCTTTTCTAAACCACATTACAAGCCTAAGTGTAAAACCATTTTATTCCGCACCTTGAAAATTTATTGAGCATTGGTTTCACCTTGGTTTTGTGTTTAAGTGTGAGGGTTGCTCGGAGTGCAACAGTTTAAGTGTGGGGAGATATTTGATTTTGTGCCATTCATCGTTTGGCATTGATTTTCGTTTGATGTTGGTCATTGTAAAAAAAAAAAAAAAAAAAGAAAAAAAAAAGAAAGAAAGAAAAGAAAAGAAAAGAAAAAAAAAAAAGAAAGAAAAGAAAAGAAAGAAAGAAAAGAAAAGAAGGAAAGAGAGAGAGAGGAAGCAATGTAAAGAAGGAGAAATAAAAAGAAATGATATTGAGGTGATTTACTATTATTAATCGATGTTCTTTGAATTTCTTGGGTGCTTAGCCTATCATATCCATACTTATTCACACCTTTACCCTAGCCCCATTACAACCTTCAATAACAAGCTCTCTTGATTTTTGCATGCATGTGTTATAAATAGTGGAGAAGTAGAAATTGAGCAAGCCTATGGTAGGACTATTTTCTTGAGTAGAATTTGAGCGATACACTTATTAACCATATACACTTGAGAGATTGATTGAGGGCATCCCTTGAGAGACCATCTTGTGTGATTAGCATCATTGATTGAGATTGCTAGGGTTTGTAATTTGAAATGAAAGAAATTCAGTATTGATTGGTTGATCTTGAGAAGCCATGTGACCTTTATTCAATTTTTAAAATCGGCAATTGTTAGAGAGAAAAGTTTTTCTTTTAGTTTTTTTCTTTTAATTTTGCTCAGGAGTGCAAAAGGATAAGTGCGGGGAATTTGATGATTGAATATTATTACACTTATTTGTATCTCTTGGTGAATAAATTTAGGAATGTTTGATTGATAAATCATGAATTTTGTTACTTAATTGGGCTTTGAGCTTTTAATTGGATTGAACTCATTTATTATGATTAAATTCCAGTTTTACAATGATTTAGTATTTTCGCCATAACTTTTGATCTAGATATCCGATTAGCCTGATTCTTCTTTCCTTTTTAGATGATTCAGAGATCTACAATTGTTATGAAGACTTGGAAGACTGATTCGGACAACAAGATGGACGAAATTGGAGCTAAAGACAGATGCATTTTTCTGGATTTTTATTTTGCCCGAATTTTGTAATAAAAGACCAATCTTTAGAGATTTCCTATTTATTAGAGGTTTCCTATTATTAGGGGATTCCTATTTTTGTTTAGTCATCTCTCCTATATAAGGAGGATTAGATGGTGGCTACAAACACATTCTCAATATTATATATTCATCTTCATCTTTTCTTCTGTGTTTTTTCCTAGCCATGCTTGGCTAAGCTTTTGTGGTTGACCCATGGATTGGGAATTCTGTGAATCCAGAGGGCCATAACGTAATTCGTTTCTGTTTATTTTAATCGGATCCGATTATAATTGCGATTAGGTATTAGATTTAATACCTAGATTGATATCCCAAGGACATAGGTCGGACCGGGTTCTAAGAAAGCGTTGTGCGATCGCACAACGAGCTCGCCACGTGTTCGATCAAATGCTAGGCGATCGTCTAGTCGAGGGAATATTTGGACAAATGCGAGAGATTTCGGTTTGTCTAGAATCAATCACGAGTTTGGTTATTATCTTTTTGTCCGATGAAGGTTATGGAATCCCAGTGCAGGTTAATCGTTTGTTTATCTAATTAATCTCATTTTCTTATTTTCTATTTTATCTTTGCTTCATTTAAATTACATTTATATTTTAGTTTATTAATTTAAAAATAAAAAACCCAATCCCCCCTTGTTTTCATTTCATTTGCATGACACTTACATTACTTAGGATTCAATAAAAGGCTCCTCGAAAAGAGAGAACGATCCTAGGTTTGCCTATACGCAATCCTTGGTTAATTGTTGATTGTGGACCCCAAGGCTAACGATAAAAGGTCTTCATCAACCGCTCCTCGTCTACTGTTTGAGTCACTTGATTTTGCAATTTTCTATAGACTTCACTAGTGGTAGGTTCTTGGTTTGGCACACAAGGTTGAGAATGGGGTCCATAAGGTGGCTCAAATGGATATGGGGATTCATGAGATGGATGACATGGTCGGGAAGTGGGATGGAATGAAGGAGGTTCATGGTATGGCATGCGGTCGTATGGTAGAGGATTATGAGAAGGCTCATAATATGGGTTGTATGGTGGTGGAGAAGGCTCATGGTATGGGTTGTATGGTGGTGATTGGTTTGGTTGAAATTGAGGTTGGTGGTAAGGTTTATGATATGGGTGGTGGAATGGACCATGACATTCTTGACCAATTGGACTCTTATCTTGAATTCCCAAGTTAGCTTGAAGAGCCCGTATTGTTTGTAGCATGGAATCGATGCTTTGAGAGATAGACTCTTCCCTTCCGGTCGAATCTCCTACAAAAGAGTGGGATTGAAAGGGTGAATCTTGATTACCATTAAACCAAGCCATGAAAGTTCAATTCAGTTAATTCCCAAATGAATTACAAATATCTATCTAACTAAGAAAAAAAATCAAAATCAAAATCAAAATGAAAAGATGCAAGTATCTAGGAATCAACTTGGAGACATGGTGAATTCAAACAATTAAGCTCAACATCATATCAAATTTAATGCAAACACACCACCCAGAAGCTACCAAGTCAAGACAATTCAAGAATGCAATGAATGCTATGTAAACTACCTAAATGCAAAAATCCTAAACTATATGCAATGAAAAATCAAAAATGCAAAACTAAAAAGCTTCACACGAGAAACCCCTTGTCAAAAGTGAATTTGACAATTAGATTACCTAGGGAGCCAATTACTTAGCTCCCCGGCAACGACGCCATTTGATGATGACCTTTTTGTCTTTAGCCTTGGGGTCCACAATCAAAAATAAATCAAGGATTGCGTATAAATGAAACTTAGGATCGTTCTCTCTCTCGAGGAGCCTTTTATTGAGTCACAGGTAATCTAAATGACATGCAAATGCAATATAAACAAGGGAAAAATAGGTTTTGGATTTCCGAATTAATAAACTAAAGAGAAATGCAATTTAATTAAAATCCTAACTAATATTTTTGGTATTTTCTTTATAAAATGGAATGGAGTATGAAATTGAGTATGAATGCTCTTGGAAATCAGATAGTGACTATCATAGTTCAATGAAATATAGGAGTAAATTTTCACTAAGTCTAAATGAAAAACCTCAAGATACCACTTGAGTCCAATATTCCCAACAATACTGCGTAAAGCACAATATCATTGAATCAATAAGGAAATACATATATATAAATCCAACAAGCTACCAAAATTAAATCCAATCACATAGGTTCAATCCACAAAGTTATCCAAATGGGTAAACTAAGTCTCAACAATACAACCCAACATCCCTAAAACTAGGAAATCTAAATATAATTAGAGAAAATAGATTGAACAAAATAACTCCCTTTGAAGCTTTGAAACTCAAGTCCATCTTTCCCAATCCCAAGAGCCAAAAGAAATCAGTCACTCATAAAGTTGGAGACCCAACACGAGCTGCAAGCAAATCTGGAGGTGGAAATTGAGTGTACACCGATTCTGGAATTTGAAGAAGATGGGGCCGTCGGTGGTGGAAACAGGGATGAAGGTCTCTGGTTCTGAAAATAATAGGGTCTGTTCTCCCAAATCTGCTCAGGTTTCGTTGGTCTCTCTCTCACAGTGAAGGTGGGTTGCCGCTCGCCGGCGACCGTGGTGGAGGGGGAAGTCGCCGGCGAGGATGATGGAAGAAGGGAAGAAGAACAAGTCCAAGGTCCCAAAATCGCAGGTCTGAATCTCCCTCGTTTCTCTCTCGCGTTCTGTTCTGTTTTTCTGTTCGGCGCTCTCCCTCTCTGGTTTCCGGTGTGGCTGCTGGATGAAGCTCGCCGGCGGACTTGTGGTGGTGGAGATGCCGCCGGCGAGAAGGAGGAAGAAAGGGGAAGAAGGAAATCGAAGGTCTCTTTTTTTGGTTTCGTTTTGCGGCTCCCTTTTGTCCGCTCTCTCTGGTTCCTTTTATTATTCATTTATTCCATCCCTCTCTCTCTTTCTCCGCGGCGCTGAACCAGAAGGAGACCTAATATTAATTAAACAAAAATCGCACAGCTTCTGACTTGGGCCCTCTCTGACACACTTTCTGATTTTGGGCCCTTTTCTGACAGCATGTTTGGACCCTCTCTGTCAATATCTCTGATTTTGGGCCCTTTTCTGACATCGATTTAGGACCTTTTCTGACATTAATTCTGGTCCTCAAAAATCTCAAATTTCCTTCTTAAACAAATGTAAGATTAAACACAATGTAGTATCAAAAGTCCAAGGAATCAATTGCATGAATAATTAACAAATTATGACCATTTTACCCCTAATTACATTTAATTCAATACAAATGTCCCTAACTCAAATTAGTGCTTAATCATGCAATAATGTCCGAGAAAAGGCATTAAAAATCCAAATTTAATCATGAAAAGTCATATAAAAATATGGTTCGATCATTGATGTCGATGAAGAAAGTGCAATGGAAGAAGATGTCACTAAGAAGAGAAAGCAAGTTGAAGAAAATTTGCGTGATGTTGGAAAGGAAAAGAAGGCAGAGCAAGAGATGAGTGATGAGAAAAAGAGAAAGTCAACCACTCCTACCTTTATGCCACCGCTACCTTTTCCTCAAAGATTCAAGAAGAAGGAGGAAGATGCTCAGTTCAAAAAGTTTGTGAACATGTTCAAACAACTCCATGTGAACATTCCTTTTGCCGAAGCTTTGGAAAGCATGCCTAAATATGCTAAGTTCCTTAAAGATGTTTTGTCTAAGAAGCGGCGATTCAATGAATTTGAGACTGTGGCATTATCTGAAGAGTGTAGTGCTGTCATTCAAAGGAAGTTACCTGCTAAGCTTAAAGATCCAGGAAGCTTCTACATCCCTTGCAACATTGGGACAAATTTTAATGGTAAAGCTCTTTGTGATTTGGGTGCAAGCATTAACTTGATGCCTCTAGCTATTTTCAACCAATTAGGCTTGGGAGAGCCAAGACCTACTACGTTATCTTTGCTCTTGGCCGATTGTAGCATTTCTCAACCGAGAGGAATCATTGAAGATGTCCTAGTAAAAGTTGACAAGTTTATCTTCCTCGTGGATTTTGTAGTGCTTGATTGTGAAGTTGATTGGAAAATTTCTCTAATCCTTGGGCGTTCATTCTTAGCCATTGCAAGGACTCTCATTGATGTAGAGAAGGGTGAAGTCACTTTGAGGGTCGATAATGAGCAAGTGATATTCAACATGCAAAAAGCCTCAAAGTTTCATGATGATCCTGCTCAGTGTTCATTTGTAGATACATTAGATGCAATTATTCCTCAAGAATCATATGCTTCCATGATCAAAGACCCTTTAGAGGAATTCTCGATTGGTGAGAAGAGCTTTGAGAAGTTTGATGAAAATGTTGTTGAAGAGCTCTTTCTTTTTGACTCATTTCCTCATTCTAGACCGAGGACTATTGAACCACTTGAGCTGTATGATGCCTCAAGTACTCCATTGAAGCCTTCTATTGAAGCTCCTCCTGTTCTAGAGTTGAAGCCATTACCTTCTCATCTCAAGTATGCTTATTTTGGGAAAGCACACCACTTACCGATGGAATTGGAGCATGGAGCTTATTAGGCTATCAAAAAGCTAAATTTTGATCCTAAAGCTGTGAGGAAGAAGAGGCGACTTCAACTTAGTGAGTTAGATGAATTTCGCCTTAATGCCTATGAGAATACAAGGATATACAAGGAGAAGACCAAGCCGGATCATGACAGCACAACTTTATCCAAGAGTTTTGAACTTGGTCAGAGGGTCCTCCTTTATAATTCCAAGCTAAAATCTCGTTGGTCCGGTCTATTCACAGTGGTACAAGCATCTAAATTTGGTGATGTAGAGCTGAAAAATGAGAAAGGTGAAAGATTCAAGGATAATGGTCAACGATTGAAGCATTATTGGGGTGGAGATGTGGATAGGCTTGTATCCACTATCTACTTATTTAATGAGGAGTGACCAACATGAAGAGTCGAGCTAAAGACTATAAATTAAGCGCTTCTTGGGAGGCAACCCAAGCTCTAAACCAAATCTTTTCAATTTGTGTGTGTGTGTCTTTATTTTTTATTTTTTTAGTAGGTTTATGTTTGATCTTTTTGTTTTGTAGGAAGAAAAGATACCCAACTTAGAAATGGATTGTTGCAGCTGGAAGGAATATCCATGAAGGAGAAAGAACTCATGAGTGTCAAGGGGAATGCTTTTGAGGGAAGTCCATTTGACTCTAAGTCCATATATATATGATTCTACGATGAAATTATGATGACTAATCAATTTTGAGTAATATTGTGGCTAATGTGACTATTTGGTTGATTCTCTATGTGAAATCCACTTGTGACCATTACTTGAGTGCTCAAACTTGATGTGTTGTTGTATTCCTTGTGAATATGTGTGCCTTATGGTCTTGAATGGTCTAAAATGCTTGATCCTGAGTAATTTGGTTGATAAAGATTGGTATAAAGATTATTGGGTGATTCTTATGGTATTTGGGAATGTTTCTTGTATTTTGAAATTTTGCTGTGAGGTTTTGTTTTTGACAGAAAAACTTGCCACAACAAGTTTACAACTTGTTGTGGCAAGTGGTTCAAAGTTGCTCTCTGTGTTCACTTTCCGCGGAAAGTTTTGCAACTTGCCGTGGCCAGTGGTCCAAGAGTGCTCTCTGTGTTCACTTTCCGCGGAAAGTGTTGCAACTGGTTGTGGCCAGTGTTCCCGAAATTATTTCTGAGGCAAGTTAAGAATTATTTTCGAAAAAAAAAATTATTATTATTATATATATATATATATATTCAAAAAAAAGAGAATTTTTTTTTTTAAAAAAAAATTGGACTTTCATATTTGCCCTTCATTGTTTGATGTAATTCCCATTTTACCCACATGAATGTGACCCACCATTGAGACCAAATTCATCCCCAAATTTTAAAACCCTAATCTCAAAGTGGAATTTCCCAATGTCCATCAAACCCTAATCCCATCAACATTGGATCCTTTCTATAACCTATTCTCAGCCCTCCGTCTTTTCTCTTTCTGTGTACGCGTTCTGTATCTCACAGGAAACTCTCAGGAACCATTCGACCTCACCGTCTAATCCCCTCCATTCCACCGTGCCCCCCTGTGAACCAGATCCACCTTCCCCTCGCCCTTCTCCTCCCTTCCACCACCATCGTCTTCATCCGCTACTGCTCTGCTCCCTTTTCCCTCCAGCCACCACACCACCATTACTTGTGATACACCACGTCGGCGAGTTTTGGTCATTTTCTTACCTCCGTCCACCATCGGCTTCCCTTTGCAGATCCTCCATCATACCAGATCTAAACCGTCGGCCTCCCAAAGAAAGATGGTTTCTGACATTCCTAAACTTTCGGCAGGACCCCTCGCTCTCTCCGGCTTCTTTGTTGCTGGCAACTTCCACCGCAGCTTCCACCGTCGGCCTCCCTCTTCTTCCGGCGATCTCTATCTTCTCTGGCGACCACTTGAGTTTGGTCCCTGTTTTCTCCGGTTCTGTTTTCTACACCTGTGATTCTTGGTCCTTGTTTGTTGTCTTCGTGTCTCCTCGCAGCTGAAGTTCAAACAGTAGCTTCATGCCCTCTCTCTTCTGATTTCGATTATTTTATCCAAGAGGGTTGAGGAAGATGTGCTGCCTTTCGCTGCTCCTCTCTGTGTCTTCGCTCAAATTGTGCTCTTCTGGTCTATCATTATTTTTCTTCTCTGAGGTAAATCTCTTGCCTTTCTCTATTGTTGGGTTGTGTCTGGATAAATTAGAGGGCTGCTTTGATTCCGGACTGATAATGCTTGCTGGTTTTGGTTGAACTGAGATGGTAATTTGAGGATTAGTGTAGTTCATTGGCTGTTTTGACCGTTTCTGGACTAAAAAAAATGAACATCTTAATTTCCTGGTTGGCTCTTTATATGCGTGGTTTTCATGAGAACTGAATTGTATTATTGTATTCTGGAACCTTGAAGTTGTTGACTTGTGAAAACCACCTTATCATCTTAATCCCAAATGTTCAGAACTTGAATTTAACTCATTTGGTGAATTGTGCATATTTAGAAATTGTTAGTTCTCAATGTGTTTTGATGATAACTGACAATTGTAAACAAGTATGAATGTTTTTTATAAGCTAAATGAATTGATTTCAAGCCAAAAACATTCTGCCAGCGCCAAACTCGAGCCTAGATGTGTGAACTTGAGTTTGCTACTAACAGAGAGGAAGACAGGCTATTTTGCATTTTGAACTTGAGCCTGTATATTTAAACTCCACCCTAAAACCTCCAGAGTATGTGTTCAAAAGAGTTTACAAATGTGTAAACTCGAGTTTGTGGTTGCAAACTCGAGTTTGCCTCTGGCAGGAAAGTTTTTCATTTGAAAACTATTTCTTAAACTTTACAGTATTTATTTTTTAGTAGAGTTTGTTATTTGTTGAAAATCTACAAGAGTTTACAAATCATGTAAACTCGAGTTTGCCATTGGCAGAGAGCAACCAAGTTTTTCAAAGATACCAAAACTCTAGTTTCCATTTGGAAACTCGAGTTTAGGTCATCCAGAGAGTTTTCTATGTTTCCAACGTTTTTATGAAAACTCGAGTTAAAGATTGAAAACTCGAGTTTACATCACCTGAGAACAATGCTCGCCTCTGACCTTGTGAGAACTTCATTTATCATTCAAACAAACTATTTCAAAGTTTTCTCATAAAAGAGAAAACTCGAGTTTCCGTTTTGAAACTCGAGTTTCGAACTTCCAAAGAAGTTTCCAAAGTTTTCAAAGAATATGAAAACTCGAGTTCTGTTTTGAAAACTCAAGTTTTGGCCAGGCAGAGAGCTCTGCTATTTTTTCGAACATTTGAAAACTCCAATTTTGTTTTAGAAACTCCAGTTTTGAGTTTTTGGACTAAAACATAATTTCTCATCAAAAGTCCAAAACTCGAGTTAGTCACTTAATGACTCGAGTTTTGCACTGTTCACAAAACATGTCCAATTGCAAAATCGCGATGTTTCTCTTTGTGAAGAGAAAACTCGAGTTTGGATTAAAAAATCGAGTTTCAGTCATTTACTGAAAGTTCACTGAAACATGAAAACTCGAGTTTGGAAGAACTGACTTGAGTTTGCATCGCAAAATTTGAATTTCAAACTGAACGAATTTGCGAAACATTTGTGTTTGATCTCAATACTTTATATCATCACTCATTACTATTCCTAACTATGTTTAATCAGTGTGTTAGTGAGTTTCAGATGATTTAGACAGGATTAAATGGAGATTTAGCAAAAAGCAAAAAGCAAAGTCAGAACATTAAATGCAAAACCCGGAAAAGTTGCATATTTCTGGTTAATCCGCTGCACACGTTTGGAAAAGCAGAAAGGATGATTTCCACTTCCAGCATTAACTACTCCAACGGATTAATTCGCAGAGAGTCAACTCTGATCATCTATACAGCTGGATTAACCAAAGAGAAGAGAGAGAAGAAGACTAAAAGCTTCACTAATCATCCTCTAATGTCTCCAACGGTTATATGAGGATTTACAACGGTCATTTAATGACCTCTAGCTATATATAGAGCTGCAATCAAGTCTTCAACAGGAGAGACAACACACAGAAACGAAATACACTTCAGTAGTTCATTATTCTTTAGTTTTCTGTGCATACAGTATCTTTGATACTTAGAGCTTCAGTGTTTATCATATATCTACTCAGTGAGGAGTCTAAACACTATTTGATTATCTGTAAATCTTAAGGTTGTGGAACCTTAAGAGTAAGGGTATACAATTACAACTTGTAAGGGGGAGTGAGTCCTAGGGAAAGGATCATCTCTAGTACAGAGTGTGTAATTGTTTGTATCTTTGATTACAGCTTGTAAAGAGGAGTAAGTCCTAGTGCGAGGATTACTCAAAAGTTACAGAGTGTGTAGTCAAAAGTGAAAAGTTCTAGAGTGTGTCTAGGCAGTGAAAAGTCCTAGAGTGTTTTTGGGCAATGATCAAACCATATTTTTATATGATTTTTCGTGATTAAATTGGGATTCTTAATTCATTCCTCTGAAACATTATTGCATAATTAAACACTAATTTGAGTTAGGGACATTTGTATTGAATTAAGTGAAATTAGAGGCAAACTTGTAATAATTTATTAATTATTCATGCAAATGATTTCTTGGAATTTTGATGCTACATTGTGTTTAATCGTGCATTGTAGGTGTTTAAGAAGGAAATTTGAGATTTTGAGGATCAGAATTAATGTCAGAGAAGGCCCTGAAATACTGTCAGAAAGGGCCCAAAATCATAGATATTGACAGAGAGGGTCCAAACGTCCTGTCAGAAAAGGCCCAAAATCGAAGATTATGTCAGATAGGGCCCAAACACGAAAACTGCAACGTTTTGATTTAGGGCAGCTGATTTGAATTAAGAGAGAGTCCTGATAGTCTTCTTGGGGGGGAATGAACAAAGAACGGAGTGAACAGGACGAGAAAACCAGAGAGCCGCGCACGCAGAGCTTGGATCCGGACCTTCTTCTTCCCCTCACCTCCGTCGCCGCGACCCTCCTTCTTCTCCTCCGTCGCCGCGACTGTCACCGTGAGGAAGACGAGAGAAGCAGCCGTGAGTTTGGAATCTCAGAAAATCACCATCGATCAGCTTTCAACCTTCCGGACTTGGTGCCGGCGACCTTCTTTGTTCTTCCAAAGCACCTTCATCGGCCTTCTCTTGGAACTTCCAGCGAGTTCCCTTGCTGTTAGGCGAGTATATGCATTTTCCGGCCAGTGCTCTGAAAGTGATGAGGGGCTGATTCTCTGTTTGTTTCTTGGTGATGATGAATTGTTCTTGAGCTCTATGGACTACATAGGGGAGTTTCCTATCATTCCATAGTCTAGATTTATATACCGATTGCCTAGATTTAGGAATTGTTGTGTATGATTACGGGTGAGATTAATGATTATTGTCTCTTATGGATTGATATTTGTGACTGAGATTGGATTTGTAATATGAAGATTATATGTATTTGAATTACTTGTAGTTGCAAAGAGACTATGTTGGTTAGCTTGATATTGTCTAATTAATGTGGTTGATTTGTGTATTTGAGGGACTGATTGGTACTCAATTCCAAGAAGACTCATGTTTACATTATTCCAATCTTAATTGCACATTAAGTGGTTTTAAACAATATCTCAAAAGGTAGTAGTTAGTTACGATCGTAAGAGCTATTACTAATTGAGAATATTGGACTTAGGTGATATCTTGAGGTTTTTCTAATTAGGACTTAATGAGTTTTAACTCCATAATTTTTTAGCAAGGATTGTCACTTCTTCATTACCAAGATGCATCCATCATTTATATTTCCATTTTTCATATTCCATTCCATTTTACAAAAAATACCAAAAATAATAGTTAGCATTTAATTAAATTGCATTTCGATTTTGGTTTATTAATTTAAAAATCCAAAACCCAATCCCCTTTGTTTCCATTGCATTTGCATGACATTTAGATTACTTAGGATTCAATAAAAGGCTCCTCGAGAAGAGAGAACGATCCTAGGTTTGCCTATACGCAATCCTTGGTTAATTGTTGATTGTGGACCCCAAGGCTAATGACAAAAGGTCTTCATCAGGCAATTGTAAAATCCTAGAGTTTCTAGGTGAGTTAGTGAAATCTCGGAGTATTTCCGGGGACTGGACGTAGGTCAAGAGTTGGACCGAACCAGTATACATCTCTGTGTCAATCTTCTCCTCTCTATCTCTACTTTGCCTTAACTTGCATCTTTTGTGTGGGTGACAAGGTTCTTGAGCAATCAGCGAAAGAATTCTAAAATCACCTATTCACCCCCCTCTAGGTGATATTCCACCCTTCAGAAATGTTCTTTTGATAGCCTGGATAAGCTGAATTGTGTTGGTAGTTCGACTTTGACATGTTGTTAGAATTGTTGAGACTTAAGCTTGAATTTGACTGGTGGTTCGAGGAATACTATAGTGCAACTACTGATGGTTGCTTGTTCCATTTTTTCTTGGAGTCAATTAATCAATTTGGGTGTCTCTTTGATCTTGTTTTCAACATAATTGTGGGATTGAGCGCTGTAAATTGTAAATCTATGAATTGCTCTGAATCTTTTGGTTGCTGATTTTAAATGGAAAAATTGAAATTCATTTTTGAAAAGGGCCAGTTCTGATCCAATTCCTAAAGATTTCAGAATAACTTGTAGAGTTGCATACTGTCACATGATTTTGTGCAGTGGTGAACTATTGTTTGGTAAACTAAGTCCTAGAGTAGCTGCATGAGTTTTACTTTGTACTAGGTTTTCTCTAGAATTTGTCTTTGTACAAAATGCTTTGAATTGTTATGCAACATATTGGCATCTAGGCTTGAATTTGAATGGTGATTTGAGGAGTAGTATGTTGTCTTACCGATAATTGTTGGTAAAAATGGGTTCTATGATTGCTGGTGCATTTTGATACATTTTCCATAATGTTCTTAGCATGAATGGTTAATTAGGAACTTTCATTTGCTCCTAAAAGAATGATTGTCTGGAAACTTTGGTTAGTAATTTCAAATGGAAAGAGTTCAACTCAACTTTTGCATAACTGTGGGCTTTGAAAATCACTGTGATCATTTGGTTTTATGCAATTACTGATGATTGCATCTGTTGAAACCATGGGGGAGTAATTATATTAAGTAAATGAACCTTGAAACATTTGATTTGCTCTTTTACTCCCTGGTTTGTGGCTGGACCTGAGTTCTCTGTTTTGGGCAATTATGTTTTGATCGCATTCCATAGGTTTTATTGTAATACCCTGAAAATCTCACTTATGATAAGTATCATATTGAGTAAATAATACCTATTGGAAATAGGTGAATATATGATCTCAAAGACCTTGTGGAGACTTTATCTTATTTTTGGGGTAGTTTCTCTTGGAAAAGAATAATTTGCAATTAGGTCCCTAAAACGTTTGGAAGTTTGCAAATAGGTCCCTAAACGCATTTACGGGTTATAAAATACCCTGTGAAAGTTATAAAAAAGGAAAGTAAATATTTATTTGAAATAGGGAATAATACTGTCCCTAATTTAGGTAATTTGTTAAATTATTACCTTAAAGAAATAAAGGGAGAAAAGTTAAAAAGTATTATAATGACCAAAATGCCCCGTAAATTTTAATATAGGGCATGAGGCATAAAACACAAATGTCAGTGTAAAGGTTGTGAGGTAATGAGTTATGCTAAATAAGAAAATTAGCAACAAGTAGTAAGGAGTTGATTAAGTAATTATTGGCTAATTACTTAAGCATGAACAAAAGAAAATCCATAAATAAATATGTAAAACACTATTATTAGTGGTTAATGGCTAAAAATTAGCATAAATATATTTGCTAATTGATTGGGAAATATGAACGAAAATTGGTGAGATTAGGTAATTTTAAGCCTAAATACAAGTATGGGCCAATAGGAAAATTTTGTAAGAAAAAAGTATGTAAAAATAATTATTAAATTATATAATAATTAATTAAAAAATAAAATAAAAATATTGAATTGTGTGTGTGTGTGCCGACATCCTTAAGGGAAAAAGAAAATAATAGTAATAGAATTAATAAATGTGGAGTGTAAATAATAAACTCTTATTTAAAAATTAATTAAAGTAAAGGTAAATAAACACCGATAGGAATTGGATCCTATCTAGAGAACCAGGAACAGGATTTCTAAAGTCAGTAAAGAATATGAAAGAGTGGATTTTTATCTTGAAATAGACTGTTCCAGAAGTTAATTCCGAGATCGGTGGAGCATTTTGATAATAAGACGAAATAGGGTCATCTGTGAAAAAGGCAGATAGTCACAGATTTAGAATTTGAAGAAAATAAATCATAACTCAACATCTGGGAATGAGTTGAGAATTTCCTGGACATATTTGGAATCAGTGAATTTTTATCCAGAGGTTGACGATTTCGGAAGTTCGTTCGTAACCGAGCACGTTTTTCGAGAAACTTCGGCTGAACCGTTGGAACCCTGTATGGAAATCAAAAATTTATTTAGCCTGGACATTTCTAATGAGTGAGAAAATGTATTCAAAGTTATAATTCCGGATTTCTAAGATTTTACAAGATTACGCGAATCGGACACCGATCGGGGAATTCTATCGGACCGGGGCAAAAAGCAAAAGTTGAAATGGTGACTCATGGGGGGTAGCTGGACGTTTTGGTGTGTTGTATGGCCACCAAACATCCATCTAGAAACCCTAAAATGCTTGGTTAAAATGGAAGGGAAAATTACCAAGTTTGCAAGGGAAAATTACCTAGTTGGACCCAAAATTTTCCTATAAATAGGCATGCATTTCCTCTTCAAATCTCACACCAATTCTCTTGAGAATTTTGAAAGTAGAGAGAGGTTTTAGAGAGAGAAGCTCTGGAGGAAAAAAGCAGCGAAGCTCTGGGTAAGTTTTCGGTACTTAGTCTTAAGCTTCTGTAGTGCTTTCGGTAGTTAGAGTAGAAATGCTATATTAGTCTTTAATCTTCCAAGTATGATTAGATATCATATGTTAGGGGTATTTTAGTCATTATTTCGAAAATCTTGGTGGGGTCGAAGTTCTGGCAAAATTTTGGAAGATTAGAGTTAAAATAGCGAAGCTCTGGCGAAATTCCGCCGATTAGGGGCATCAGGGGAAAAATGGTAATTTGTACCTAAAATTCTTGTTATGATGTGAATCACTAATCAATATGATATATATTTCGAAAATCATGTTGGAGTAGGAGTTATGTTGAAATTTTGGAAGATTAGGGTCAAAGTAATGAAGTGCTGGCGAAATTCCGCCGATTAGGGGGTCAGGGGTAAAATGGTGATTTTGATTAAAAATGTCCATCGTAATGATAGATCCTTAACAAGTACGTTGTTTTGTTGATAGGATATCCTTGATTACGTTCTGACCTACTGTCGTGCCGTATACCGACAGAAATACCGATTTCCGTCAACGAAGGTATATTCGCGTACTGTAACACTAACTCTGATGTTTATTGTATGCATATGTGTATATTGTCTGTACTCCGACCATACTATTGTATGTACTCCGACCGTACTATTGTCTATACTCCGATCGTACTATTGTCTGTCATGCCTGTACTCTGATTGTACTATTGTCTGTACTCTGATTGTACTATTGTCTGTACTCCTATTGTATTATTTTCTATCATGCCTATTGTCTGTCATGCCTGTACTCTGATTGTACTATTGTCTGTACTCTGACTGTACTATTATCTGTACTCCGACTGTACTACTGTCTGTCATCCGACTGTATTGTTTATGCCATACATATCTGATATGTATACCCTATGTCTGACCGTAGTAAATGTTGCCAAAATTCTATGAATGTCTGTCGTACATATATGATGTATGTAAACATGAGGTTAATCGTTACCTGGGGTTCGATGCATGGACCTCAGCTCTTAACTTAGCTTCAGGGTCGGAAGGACCAAGGACCGAGGATAGAGGCAAGCAGGCCGCATAGAAGACCGGGCTGAAGACTTCTTTCCGTTGTTATGTACTTTTGAAACACTTCTTGTACCGCTGTTTAAACAACAAGACATGCTACCGTGGGTATTTTTATATATGTCAGTTACTCAATCACTCCGGTGCTCTACTCTGATGATTTGAAAGGATGTTTGATGAAAAAAAAATTATACTGCTTGTGAAAACGGGATGTTACATTCATGACTTATTTCTGAACTTGAATGACTATTCCAGATTTTGATCGTTATCTTGCTTAGCCTAAATATGCTAGATGCTATGGAGTTTCTCCAATGCTAGAAATAGATTGAATCAGAGTGTGGAGCTCTAAATTTTTAGATTCCTGCGGGAGGTCGTATGGTTAGGCTTAGGCTTGGAATTCTTGCTGAAAGCTTTGGCATTAGATAAAATCCAAGTTTGGGGGATCTTTTCTTTTCTTTGCTGGATAGGTTAAATAAATTCATTTTTGTGAAAGTTAACTATTGGGCTCATACTTAGATTGTGTTGAAATTTTTGCTGATGGATGTATGTTTTTTATTGTGCCAATCTTGTTGTTGTTGATGTGCATGCATCCTGTGTCCGATGATTAACAGTCGGTGCCTTCCTCTGTTTTGGATTAGATTGTTGATAGCTTTTTGATGTGGATATCTGCTTATGGTTCTTGATGGTTACTGATGGCCACTACTATTTGACACTCTTGTTAACATGTGAATATGACTTTCCTAGCTATTGATGGCTATTTTGAGTGGTTCATATCATTTTCTCTTTGACTTTCTTGTTGTGATTGTTAATATCCTAGCTACTGATAGCTAGTAATCGAAGTAATTTTGAAAATGTTGTGGCTAGTCTGTTGAGGGCCTAATTGTTAGTTTGTAAATGTTGTAGGTATGAGCTGAATCAGGTACATATGCTACTTCCTTACTTTCCCATCCTTTTAGTTGACAATGAGGACATTGTCAGTTTTAAGTTTGGGGTGAAAGTTTGCTGCAATTCTGAATTTTTTTGAAACTTTGATGAGTGCACAGTGAAAATTTTGAACAGTTTTTGAAAGAAGATTGTTAGAATGTTTGAAATTTCTCATGCTTAAATTTTTGTTTGTGAAGTATTTTAAAATGAACTAGAATTCTAGGTTATTTGTCAAAGTTTCTTGAATGATCCGATGATATAAATTACTGCTCATTCTTTTATGCTTGATAGGAAATTTTGTTTAATGTGCATTGATGGATGTGTTGTAGTGATAAATCATGTTATTCAGGAATTTTTAAACTATGAAAGCACTATTGGAGTTAAACTTTATTCTGGATGTTCTTGTTGAAAGCTTTGTGGCAAATTAGGTTATATGCCTTTTGTTTCAAACTGTTAATTTCAAAATAATCTTTGGAATTCTTCAAAGCTTTTGATTTGTTTCATAAGATTTAAAGAAAGGATTTGGGCACTTCATAAAATGCGATTGAGCCTTTCAAGCCTACCTAATTGATTCTATTCCTTTTTGAACCCTTATTTTGAGCCTAATTGAAAAAAAAAAAACCAATTAAAGATTCTTTTTGAAAGACCTAACTTCTACCTACCTTAGCCAATGTGAAAAAACCATGATTCCTTTGCTTTGACATAGATGATGATTGATTGGGTTGTGGAATTTGGTGATGTGTGAAATTCAAATGATCAGAAAAAGGAGTGTAGAAAGTAAAAGGGTTCACAATGTATAGAAATCAAGCCAAAAAAAAAAAAAAATTGTGCATAAAAAAAAATGAAATGAAAAAAAAAGTAGTAGTAGTCCAAGAAGGCTTGATATGAAATAGATCAATTTGTCTTAAGTTTGGGGCTAGGGGTGGAAATAGGCTAGGCTAGGCTAGGCTTTAGCTAAGTAGGCCTGGGCCTGCGACGAAAATACAAAGCCTGAGCCTGGGCCTGAGCCTGAGCCTGTGTGTAGGCTTTTTTTAAGGCCTGGCAAGGCCTGAAGCCTATTTAAAAGCCTACTTAAAATGTAGGTCTTTACGTAGTCTTAAAGCATATGCATCTAAGTTCATATATAATTCATCAAGTCTTTTTTAAATGCCTACGTTATATCTAAAAAGTTTAAGGATTCATTCTCATATAAAATAAAAGAGTTAGTATTTGAAAGAAAATAACACCTAGTGGCATCAATTGTTTAAGGAAGTATGAATAAGACAAATCAATCATTTATTGATTAAGAAGATATATTTCTTAAAATCAATCAAGCACGACAAGTGGCATGTAAAACTAGATCTTACCTTTTATTTTTCTTGTAGAAAATGAGACAAACTCCACCTATTTGGATCATTTTCATTTAGGCATCACTAAAATAAACTTAATGCAATTTTTATGTTACATCAAATGACGTAAATCAATGGAGGAGTAGTGAGCTGACATTGCCACCTCGAGCGATAAAAAAGAAGAGAAGTATATGTGATCAATTGATGAATGAAAAGGTTAAACTCATTGATAAATGGAGAAATGTGAAATTTAAGGTTAAGAATAAGTTATTAATTTTATAAATAATCTAAAAAGTAATTTATATTAAATTATATATAACTATGCATAATAAAACATTTAAAAAAAAACTAAATAGGCCGGGCCTGTAGGCTTGAAGGCTAGGCCTTATGAAAATAGGCCTGGCCTGTTTACCTAAATAGGCCTGACATTAGGCCTAAGCCTGAGCCTGACCTATTTACTAAATAGGCCAGGCTAGGCTTAAAGTAGGCTAGGCCGTAGGCCCCTGATAGGGGGCCTAGCCTATTTCCACCCCTAGTTTGGGGGAGTATGTCTAATGAGAAAAGGAAGAAACCCCTTGAGTGGTTATCATCTATCTTGAGGTATTTGTTAATTATCATTTACCTTTTCTTTTGAGAACCTTAACCCCTAGCCCCATTACAAGCTGAAAAGTCCCTTTGATTTTTAAGTCAAATGAAGTGAATTAGAAGAAAAGAGGAAGAAATTAGAGAATGATGGAATTGATGGTTTGAATATAGTTATATGACTTGAATTGTTGCTTTTAACTTTAGCAAGTGTAAAAAGAGTACATGTCAACTCCATTCACACACTCACATTTGGAAATTGTTGAAAAGCATGTTTTAAATCTATGAAGTGCTCATTTTGTGCATGTTTACTTGGTTTCCTGTTTTATATAACTCTTTGAGCAGTAGATGAGGACAAATTTATTCATGCATCAATGGCAAATACTGAAGAAATTTAGTGAAGATGCATGTTTTTGCTTGAGGACAAGCAAATATTTAAGTTTGGGGGTGTGTTAACTCTTAGAAATTGACAACATTCTAGCACATTTTCTATCTTTTTTACCTATTTTGGGCTTACAGTATGCATAGAAAATGAAGTGTATAGAAGAAAATGTGCATATCAAAGTATCAAGAAAAATGAAAGAAATTCTTGTTATATCTTGTAGAGTTTGTAATTCAATTGAGAATTGATAATTCCTCTCTTTTGTAGGAGGATGGAGACAAGTTTTGAAGCTCTATAAGAACCAAGAAACAAGGAAAGAAATAAAGGAAATGAAGTAATACAAAGTTAGAAGGAAGTTGTACAACTAGTCACAGCAAGTTGGCAAACTGGTCGCAGCAAGTAGCTCTCTGTGTCACTGGCCGCAGCAAGTGGACAAACTGGCCGCATCAAGTAGCTCTTTGTATCACTGGCCGCGGCAAGTTGACAACTGGCCGCGGCCAGTCGTGAAAAGTGCAGAAAGTACAGCTGCGCGTTTTTTACATTAGAAACAGAAAAACCCTATTTAACCTAAAGGGAAGGGCCGAAAAACACATTCTTGACTCAAGGAAACAAGTGGGCATACAAGGGAAGAGCTTGGGAGAGAGATTTGGGAACTTTGGAGGCTTGGGTGCTCAAGCTAGAAGAGATTTTGGGAGTTTTCACCTTGGTTCTTCCTCTTTTCTCCTCTTTTCTTCTTAGTTTCTTCATGTATTCAGAAGCTTTGCTTAGACTCTCTTTGTATATGAACATGAGTAGCTAAATCTTTCATTCTAGGGTTCTTTTGACCATTTGTATGGATTAATACTTGAATATTCCTCTCTTTTGGTAGATTAATATATATATGTGTTGATTTCAACCTTGGCTTAATGCTTCTAAGTGATTGGCCTCCATTTAGATGATTTATTCACTTAGGTTTTGACTTGAGAGAGCTAATCTAGGTGTAGAACTTGATTGAAATCATGCTTGTCTTGAAGTTTACTTGATAAATGGATGGTTTGTTTGTAAAATAGAGATATATTTACGAACCTTGCATTGTCACATTAGGGTTGTTGCTTAAATATTGATTCTCATTAATTGTAGCAAGAGATTGTGCATTTTAATGAGAAGAGGAACTTGATTTTGACTTGAGAGAGCGGGTCAAGTGTTTTAGAACCTTAGACTAACACATATATGTATTGAAATGCTACTAGAGAGGAAATTAACCAAGTTTTATGAAACGCAAAAAGGGGAAAAAGAGCCCTAGGCTCAATTATCCTTGAAGTTAAAGAATCAATTGCCTTTATCAATTTTATGTTTTAGAAATAGTCTTTAAAAATTCTCATTCCAAATCAAAACTTTGTTTTAGCTCAACTTGATGAAATTCACTAAGCTTCTTGCTTGACCAATTTGTTAAACAAATCCTCGTGGGAACGATACTTTACTTATCACTTTATTACTTGCGAATCTCGTACACTTGCGAAGCGAACAGGTACTAAAATAAACTAACAGTAATTATTATGTTTTAGCCAATGACGTAAATTAGGAGAGACGGAGTAAGCTAGTGTTGCCATTTCGAGCAATTAAAGATAAGAAAGGTAGGGGTAAATGATTAATGAATGCATAGGTCAAAAGTGTGTGAATGACGATAGGATAAGGAACTTAGAATTAACCAACAATCTATAGGTTGATATGGTAAGCGGTCTTATTCCCGTATAAAGGAGAACACAAGTTTGAATCTGGAGAAACACACTTGTTGGGAGAGGCAAAAACCCTTTGTGCTTTAAGTCTTGAAAGAAGTAAAACTTAGTCAAGTATTGTTCGCCTCGCAAGTGCACAAGTTTCACAAGTAATAAAGTGATAAGTAAAGTATTGTTCCCACGAGGATTTGTATAACAAATTGATCAAGCAAAGTTGAGAATTTCATCAAGTTGAGCTAAAACAAAGTTTTGATTTGGAATGATAATTTTTAGAGACTATTTCTAAAACTTAAAATTGATAAAGGAAAATAATTCTTTGACTTCAAGGATAATGGAGCCTAGGATTCTTCTTCCCCTTTTGCATTTCATAAAACTTGGTTAATTTCCTCTCTAGTAACATTTCAATACATATATGTGTTAGTCTAAGGTTCTAAAACACTTGACACGCTCTCTCAAGTCAAAATCAAGTTTCTCTTCTCATTAAAATGCACAATCTCTTGCTATAATTAATGAGAATCAATATTTAAGCAACAAAAATAATGTGACAATGCAAGATTAGTAAATATATCTCCATTTTACTAACAAACTATCCATTTATCAAGTAACCTTCAAGACAAGCATGATTTCAATCAAATTCTACACCTAGATTAGCTCTCTCAAGTCAAACCTAAGTGAATAAATCATCTAAATGGAGGCCAATCACTTAGAAGCATTAAGCCAAGATTGAAATCAACACACATATATATATTTATCTACCAAAAGAGAGGAATATTCAAGTATTAATCCATACAAAGGGTCAAAAGAATCCTAGAATGAAATATTTAGCTACTCATGTTCAAATACAAAGAGATCTAAACAAAAACTAGTGAATACATGAAGAAGCTAAATGGAAAAGAGGAGAAAAGAGGAAGAACCAAGGTGAAAACCACAAAAATCACTCTTAGGTTGAGCACCCAAGCTTCCAAAGTTGCCAAGATCTCTCTCCCAAACTCCTCCCTTTCGTGTCCACTTGTCTCCTTGTGCAAGAGTGTGTTTTTCGGCCCTTCCCTTTAGGTTAAGTAGGGTTTTTCTGCTTCTGAAATTAAAACACGCAGCTGTACTGTCACGACTGGTTACATCTGAGTTAGGGGTAAAATTAGAGTCACGAGCTGACCCGGAGTCAACTCGGTCAACTTGACCTAAACTGGGCGAGTTGATTGAGCCACAGACTGTCTGGTTTTTATTTTAACCAAAAAAGTCACCAAAAACTGAAACTCATCGTCGTTGTCGGATCGATGGTGAGAAGATAAAAGGAGGAGAGAGAGAGAGATCTGAGCTAGGTGTGGTAACGGAGGGTGGTTGTCATTCACTTGAAATGACTTTTTGAGATTTAATAGAGCTTAAAATTGTATTCACAAAAAAAAAAAAAAGAAGAAGAAGAAGAAGAAGAAGAGAGAGAGCTTGAAATTGCTCCTTAAAAATACTTTTTGGGAAAAAAATTTCCTAACAAATCTAATACTTTAATGTCAAAATCGCACCACAAAATGTTTTAGGGTGCCAGACGAATTTGTAAAATAATTCATGGTGCTAGACCCAACACAAAAATATACTTTAGAGATAATGGATTTACCTGAAAAAAATAACGGGAGCATATGCAACTTAACCCATTTTTGAAAATGCCTTCGCACTACTACACAATCTACTATTGATCATAAATCACGGTTCTGAACAGTCATACATGAAGACGCTATATATGTTCGGAGTTAAAAAAATAACAATTCCAAACCATGCTATATTCAGGTTAAAAAGTGAATTAATGTTTTCATAAATACAAAGAATAATTTACGAAAATTAAAGGCCCTTCCCGAAAAATTGTAATACAACTTTTATATATTTTTAAAAAAATGAAGGAATACATTATTTTGAAACAATTTACAATGTACTACTCCAATTCTTAACTCAAGATATATTTTATTTATAATATAAATTACATGACAAACTAGATCTTATGTCACATGAGTATTATATTGATGCCGAGATAGAAAAAGGATTATTTGAGCCCCAAAAAAAAAAAAAAAGAGATAGAAAAAGGATGGAGCGTACTTACACTTTCAAAAATGAGCACGTTGTAAAAATGAAAAAGTTTTTGAGAAAATGACAATCAGGTCTCAAGGAACATACAAAATATCAAAAAAGTCCTAACCTAAAATCACATATATAAAAAGTCCCTAGGGACTTTTTTGATATTATTTGTATTGACAACGGGAAGTGCTATATTCACAACAAAATTTATTTTTTTTATATAAAAAAGTTTTGGAGGGGTTCGACATCAGTCCCCCACCAAGGCCAGGGCACAGCCCCGGGCTCTATGAATAATTTTTTTTTTAAAATTATTCACAACAAAATTTAAAAACCTAGTTATTCACAATAGAAAACGCTACATTCACAACAGGAAGTGCTATATTCATAATAAAATTTAAACACCTAGATTTTGTTTCAAACTCAGGTCCCTAAGCGCACAGAGGCCATTCACAACAGAAAAAACTATATTTACAACAAGAAGTGCTATAATCACAACAAAATTTAAACACCTGGATTTTGTTTCAATACAAATAATATCACTATGTGATTTTGGGTTGGGACTTTTTCGATATTTTGTAGGTTCTTTGGGACCTGATTGTCATTTTCCCAAAATTTTTCGCTACGCCAACTAGTAAGCCTATCATATAATAATGGTATGATTCTTCACTACCAAAAAAAAAAAACAACTGAAAAAGGATTTCAGTTTTCGTTTAGAAAAAAGCTACACACATAAGTCTGCTGGGTAATATTTGTCGCAACTCGCAGATACTTCATATTACCTTTCATTAAAAAAAAAACGGGGGGGTTAACCCAATATTTCGTTCTTTAAAGTTTGTCTTTATTTTAATTTGGCCCCTTAAATTTCAAATTATGGGTTTTAGTTTTAAAATAATAATATTAACAGTTAATTTAGTGTTACCAACAAACTATTAGTTGAGTTGGTAAGAAGCCTTGTTTTATCGGCTTTTTGACCAATTTGCCCCAAATTAAATAACTAATTACCGAAATGCCCCTGTTTGGAAACTATTTCTCCATCTGCCCTTGTTTAGTCGATTACACCCCAAGGTGTAATCGACTAAAACGCGGGGCTTTCTTTTTTTTGAATTTCCCCGTGATGTAATCGACTAAGCTACAGTGCTTAGTTGATTAGTTGATTACTGTAACATCCCATTTTTAAAAGCAGTATAATTTTTTTTCCATCAGAGTAGAGCATCGGAGCAAGAGAGTAACTGATACATATATTCAAAACACCCACGGTAATATGTCTGACTGATTTTAACAGTGATACATTAAAAGAGTGGTTCAAAAGTAATATACAACAAAAGTGTCTTCCTGGCGATTCCCACGCCATGGCAACAAAAGATAGTCTTCAGCCGGGTCTCTAAGCGTACTGCTTTCCCTTCTCTTCCGCCTTTGGTTCTCCTAACCCTGACGCTATGTTAAGAGCTGAGGTTCGCACCGGACCTCAGGTAACGGTTAACCTCATGCTTACATACACAACATATGCATTACAGATATTCATATTACACAACAAACAAGCATATCCCAACAGCACATAACCCCCCTGGCAGATATGTCACACCTAGCTATCGTGTCACACCTAGCAGCCGTTTCACACCTAGCAATTGCTTCACACCTAGCAAACGTATCCCAATACCCAACAAGCATAACAACAGTACATGAACATACCACAGAGCTATCAGCTACCTCACATACACCTAGCACATATATGCATACAATAACTATCAGAGTTAGTGTTACAGTACGCGAACGTACCTTCGTTGACGGAATTTCGGTACGACTGTTGATCAGAGCGTAATCACAGATATCCTATAAGGATAACAACATTTCTATTAATGATCAACATCATAACAGTCATTTTAGTCATAAATGACCATTTTACGCCTGACTTTACTAATCGGCGGAATTTCGCGAGCCGCTACTTTGACTCTAATCTTCCAAAATTTTGCTATAACTCGTTCTCCAACACATTTTCGAAATAAATATCATATTTAATCCTAAAACATGATATCTAAACTAACTTGGAAGATTAAAGATCAAACTAGCATTCCTACTATAACTACCGAAAGAAACACTAGAACTTAAGACTAGGTACCGAAGAACTTACCCAGCACTTCGCTACAACTTTCTCCAAAGCTCCTCCTTCTCTCTACACTCTCTCTATATTTCGAATTGCAAGAGGAAATGGTGAGTTTTTTGAAGTGAATGTGAAGCCTATTTATAGAAGAAAAGTAAGGGCAAAATGGTAATCTTCCAAATCCTTCTACTTCAATCTTGGCCATTGGATCAAGACTTAGTGAAGAATTCTTGATCTCAACCATCCAATCCACCTCCTTACCTCATTCTACAAAACCATGATGTCATGCCAATGATGTCACTTGTTTGCTTTATGAGTTTCTACCGATACTGTCCCCTGTTCGGTGTTCTAATCGCGTAATCTTAACTAATCTCAAAAATTCCTCGATGTCACCTTGGAGATCTATTCTTTCTCTTGAGAAATGTTTGGATTAAGAAAATTTATGATCCCATTAAGGGTATTTCATAGCCTGTTAACCATTTTAAGATAAACGCCGTCGGTTACGAAAATAACTTCCTGCTCCAAAAATATCCTAATTTTCGGCCAACTCTCTATTTTCATTTATATTTTCCTTTTTTAATTAATTAATATTATATTTTAATTATCTTATATTTATTTTACAAAAATTCTCCCACTGGTCCATATGCATTAACATGGATTTAGGCATTTTAATTAACTTGGAATTATGGTAGCCTTTGATCTTGCTTTAACAATTAGAAACTAATTACTTATCTAATCACTTACTAATTGTTGATAATTTTCTTATTTAAGATAAATTATTTTCTCACAACTATTTTACTGACATTGGTAATTTATGCTCCATGCATAATATTAAAAATCACAGGGTCATTTAGGGTTCCCAAAATAATATTTAATTTTCCCTCATTATTTTTCAAGGAAATTAATCCCAAAAATTACCTAAATTAGAGACAACATACTTTCCTATTTTTAATAAATATTTACTTGCCCCTTAGGATTTATCATGATATTCTCAGGGCATTTTATGACCCACAATTACATTTAGGGATTTTTAGCTCTTTATTCATCCTAATTTCATGAGAAATTACCTTAGGATATAAGATAAATTCTACATTAGTTTTGAGACCACATATTCACCTATTTCCAATAGGTATTATTTACTCAATTATGATACTTATCATATGTGATATTTTTAGGGTATTACAATTACATCGAGGCAGAGGGGTTTTTTAAAAACCCGAATCGTGAAACCCAAACCCTAATCGAATACCAAACCTCCCCAAACCTCTCCCCCCCCCTCTGTTTTTTTTCACCAAATCCTTGCTGAATCCGTCTGTGGGTTGCGAAGGAAACTTCAATCTAGTGTCATTTGCGTCGATTTCGTAATGTTCTCATCTCTATTTCGAATTTCCACCGTCGTTTTTGCGTTTATGCGAAGCCCCATTTGCGTTTTTGTGTTTTGTGCTTTGATTGAGTGGTTTTGTTGTGTATGTTTGATTGATTTAAGTATTTTATTCGTATTTATGGATAAAAACAATGAATGTACATGTGAAAGTGAAAAGATTTACATCGGTTGAGAATTTTTTGATTTTTGGATGAATTTCACTTCGGTTTTCATCAATTTTTTTGTTGTTTATTGTGTTTTTTTGTTAAAATGATGAATGTTTGTTGTTTATATTGATTAATGTTCGTTTATGTTGCTTAAACGTTACGTTTTTCGAATAACTCATCTCTTTGAATGCTTGTTGTTTATGTTGATTGTGTTTGTTTGTGAAAATGATGAATGTTTCTTGTTTGTTGATGGTTTGTAATGTCCCTTTGTAGGTTGTTGTTGTCATCATGTGTCATAGAGAAACTCCTTCTAATACCGGCAATGATCGTGGGAGGCGGATTAAGCAACGGGCGAGCCGTGGGGCATCCTCCTCTAGGCCACAGCAGCCACAACAGCCTGAGCCCGCAGTTGATCTCCCTTATGGTTATCTGGTTGATACTAATGTAGCAGAGCATACACGATTCATGGCAAATTTTGCTACCAAACCCATATGCAAGCCGAAGTCATTGAATATCGCATTCTTTGCGAAGGAGGGTTTTGAGATAGTGCCGATTTTGGAGGCTTCACATTTGAGAGGATTGGCAGAGATGACTTCGCCCTATTCAGAGGTTATGGTGAGAGCTTTCTACCATAACCTGAGCTACATAAATGGTGATCTACAGTCTCGCGTTTGCGGGGTTGACATATTGATGACGGAACCTATTTGGACAAAGTTGCTGGGGTATGATTTTGATGCAGAGGATACAGTTCAGTATGATGGGGATAGCACTGCACCCATAGAGGGATTTCAGTGAGATGAGGCTGCGCATGAAGCTAGGAGGTCATAGAGCTATATTTTACGGTGGGTCAGCTAACTGTTGATGCCCGTATCCTCTCCTACGTCATCACCCACATATTGTTCCCTCGGCACACACGACGTTGGTTATAACATTCATTAGTTTCAAGCCTGAAAAAAGAACCCGCGTTACATTGCGTCATGTATGTCAACCAATTGGGCAAGAATGCATATGATTCCTCCCAATCACCAAACAACTTCACAATGGCCTTCATTTTCGCCTTCCAAACCTTCTTGTATGTTACATTATATCCATACAGACATTGTATTCTCTCTTGTATCAGCACTGGTTTTAAAGCTGGATCTTCTCTTAACATACCTAGTGAAAACAAAACAAATTCTAAATGTACTGTCAATAAACAAACCGAATGTAACTGGAACAAAACAAACATGAAAACCTACTGATAATGGCTGCACATATAACATCTGAATCCAGCTGTCTATGAACCCGGGTGAGTCTCTGGTTCAGGCAGGTGTGATCTTTACCCCACTTACGCACCACCCAACTATGTCCATCCTTGGGGAAAATTGCCCTCATATACCAGGGACAACCGTCAGCATGGTTTCGACACCTCATCACAAACCAATGCTCATCGCTTTTTTGAACTTTGGTTGTACGATGAGACTTCATGCAATATAATTTCATGGCATGTTGCATTTCAGACTTAGAAGGAAACTGCTGATACAAATATAATGGATCACCTAAATGCCAACCACCTTGCTCGTCATCATCACCATACAACATCTCCATGTCATCATCATAGTGTGCCCAATTAATGAATGAATAGTGTGAGCTTTCATTCCAAAATGGCTCAGTCTCAGGCCCTACATTTGTCAAAATGTTCTTTTTCTCATAACCACTAAATCAAAATTACAAATACAAATACAAGTTTACTAACTTACCACTGCTAACTGGGTGAACATTCAGCGGTGGCATTGTTGCAGTACTCGGGTTTAAAAGGTTCGCGCGAGTTTCAAAATCACCCTCCACATCAGTATCTGAGCTGTCACCTAGTGAAATGAGCCTCTCATATTCGTCCTCCTCATCGTTGTCCATATTCTCATCTTCCTCATCCTCCTCTTCTTCCGTCAATGTTATCTCACTTAAGCCTTGTAAAGGTGCAGATGAACCGACAGGTCTTTCTGCTCGACCAACATACTGTGGAGAACTTGTATGCATGGGTACAAATGATGATTCACCAAATTCAAGCTCAACATATATCTCAATAAAATTTTGTGATTTCCGATTCGCAAATGCATCTATGACACACTCTACATCTTCATCATCACATACATCGTTACAAATGTAGTATACACTATCCTTACCCACTATAGTCTCCACTTTGGCAATTATCCGATGAATGCATTGGCTTCCATGCAGCCCCAATTTTTTGGAAATTATTTCTTTGAGCTCGTTGTACGTAGTGCCCCGTTTGATTTTCATCATTTTCATTTTTCCTTCAAATTGAACACCATCGGGACCTTCAAAATGTCTGCCACTATGGTAGATTACAGTAACGTGCGTGTTTGAACTTGAACTCATCCTTCACACTAGAATTTGGGAGCTGCAAAAGGGTGAGTTTCAGATTACAAACAAAAAAGGTTCACAATATACCGAAATTCGAAATGGAGATGAGAACATATCGAAATCGACGTAAATAGCACTAGATTGACTTTTGGGACTCACATATTGACATTGACCTATTCGATCACATGCAATTGTGTACGTAAAAAGAAAATTGTGGAAAAATCCCCATTAAAAATATTTATTATCTAAAAATACCTTAAATTTACTAAGAACCCAAACCTTTGAGTTGGTACAACTCTTATCTTCATTGGGTGTAACATGATGTATCTAAATGTCTCCCATTTTATTTAGACATGGTTGAATACATATTACACATAGTTGAAGAAGAGTTGTGCATATTGTATTTTTGAGGTAAAATATAATATAATTGTACATAGCTAAAGATATGTTGCACACAGATAATTGAAGAAAAGCTGTATCCATTAAAGATGAGTTGCACCTGCACCACTCAACAACTTGGGTCCTTCATAAATTTAAGGTAGCTTTGAGTTTGACTAATAAATATTTAAATGGGGACTTTCAACAATTTTTCAAACAAAAAAAAATCATAATGTTTATTAATAAACTTAAGAATCTTTTGCAAATATGTGGCAACCTAAAAAAAAATTAAAAATACAAAATTTATCTCCAACACACAAATTGAGAACATGAAAGGCAGGCAGGTAGGGACGCGCGGACAGACAATATTTGAAAAAACATAGCTTCAAATAAATACTAAAACCACAATGGACAAGAGATAGTATCCCAAAAAGGATTCTCGCAATATATAAATATTTTGCCCTCAAAATCGTAACATGTGGTTAAGATTTCCTGCTATCTACATTGTCCTCATCCATATTTTACGTCAAAGTGAATCACGTCCAAATAGTTAATGATTTTTTAAAAATAAAAATTGAATTTTTTCCTAGCAAAAATGTAATAAAAATTCAAGGTACAATATATATTTTAAAGGGTTTGGATATTTTTAACAAAACTACCTTTGTTAATATTGATGGATCTCCGTTACTTTTGTTGGGTGACCCCCATATGATTGCTTTTTAAATTATTATTTAAAAAAATTTACACCATCTCTCTTCTTCACCCTCCTCTACAGCTTCGCCCTCTTTCTTAAAAAAATTTATGGTTCTGGATGCTCTTTTAAAAAAAACATATAGGTATTTTTGTATCTTAACCTTTTAAAATTTTGCCAAGCAAAAAACCAAATTTTCTTTAAAAAAAAAAGTTCATTAACTATTTGCACGTGATTCACTCTGCATATTACCAATAAAATTTTCAATTTGGGAATTTTGCCAAGTAACACCACTCATTGAAAATATCTACGGTAAATGGACGAGATAGGTCTCTGTTTTTTTTCCCTATGAAAAGATAATATAGATCTCAACTCTCGTACGGTGTAGGGTCTACCTTCCTATCTTTATCTTGTGTGGACCATAATTTGTAGGAAAAATTACATTCAGGTCCCAAGGAAGGAAAAAAATTACAAAAAAGTTCCTTAAAATCACAAAATTACCCAGAAGTCCCAAGGAAATTTTTGTTGTAAATACATATATTTCCTGTTGTAAATACATATATTTCCTGTTGTAAATACATACATTTTCTGTTGTAAATGGTTTGAGCCTTTTTTTATATTATTTGTACAGAATTTTTTAAATGTTGTTCTAAATATATACTTTTTCTGTTGTAAATACATACTTTTTCTGTTGTAAATGGTAAGGTGTTTAAATGTTGTTGTAAATATATACTTTTCCTGTTGTAAATGGTTTGGGACTTTTTTGATATTATTTGTACGGAATGAAAATTACTTTTCGTGTTGTGGTAAATATATACTTTTCCTGTTGTAAATATATACTTTTCCTATTGTAAATATTTGTATGTATTTACAACATGAAATCTATGTATTTACAACAAAAATTCTCTTGGGACTTTTTTGTAATTTTATGATTTTAAGGGACTTTTTTATAATTATTTTCTTTCCTTGGGACTTGAGTGTAATTTTCCCTAATTTGTATGGTTGTGAATCCCGTGAAATTATAGTATCCCTAAAAGTCACATATAAATAAGGCTACGTGTCTGGTCCGTGAAATTATCTAAATACACTTCAATAATATCAGTCATTCTTACACATAGGTCTCAGCTCTCATATGATGAAGTTTTATCTTTCGGGTCCGGTTTCTCTCACATCCCACTCTCTCATCATCCCTCATCATCTGTAAATCTGGGCCGTCGAAATCTTGATCCAAGGGCTCAGAATTTTTTTAAAAAAACCGCATGTCATTCTTACACATAGGTCTCAGCTCTCATATGATGAAGTTCTATCTTTCGGGTCCGGTTTCTCTCACATCCCACTCTCTCATCATCCCTCATCATCTGCAAATCTGGGCCGTCGAAATCTTGATCCAAGGGTCCATAATTTTTTTTTTAAACCGCATGCGGTTTTTTTAAAAAAAATTCTGAGTCATTGGATCAAGATTTCGACGGTCAGGATGAGACTGTGAGGGATGGGTAGAAAAAAGCTGATGAGAGAATCCTCTTCCCTATCTTTCATGTGTGTGGCAATAATTTGATAGCATTGATAATAAAAAAAAATATGATAGAATTCAAAAAAATAAGGTCTAGAAGGATGACATTGTAATTATTTTTATTGTAATATACTTTTGTTATTAAAATATATGTACTTGAACTTATTGAGTGTCCACACTTTATTGTAATTTATGTAGCTGCATTTCTAACAGCACTTAGCTTTACTTTTCTAAATGACAAGTTTGTAAAATAATTACTTCTCTTATTACATCATCAATATTCACTTGATTTCATGAATATTTTTTTGATATTCTTTTTCTTTCTTGTTTATATTCTTTTGTTTTTAAATGCATTTAAAACTTTTATTAAAAAGAAATCAGGGGCAGCACCCCCATTTTTTTTCCCAAATCCCCCCACCAATAATGCCCCCTTCAATAATTTTCTGGATCTACCCACCCACACATATTAGGGTCAAGTCACTGATTGTTGTAGATTAACTTGATTGTTTATCAGCAATGGTAGATTATTTGCACAACAAGTGTAATAGTAGTGCCAAGTAATAAAGTGATAAGTAAAGTGTCGTTCTCACTAGAATTTGGTTCTAAAACCCAGATAAGTATTGATTATCAAAGTTTTGCTTAATTTTAGTAATACCAAATTCAAGAGTGAAGGGAAACTATGAAATAAATCTATACTAAAAGTAAAAGTTAATATGAACATGTGATTCTTTGACTTCAAAGATAAAATAGGGACTGGGATTATTTATCCTCCTTTGAATTTCATAACATTTAATTATCCGATCCTTCTCTCATATATGCTCTTAATGAAAATATGTGCTAGCTAGTATAGGATTCAAGAAGTATTTGTAAAAGCTATCTCAAGTAAAGAACAAGTGTTTAATTTCATTGTAAATTTCATAAATTGCTCAATCTCTTATTACAATTAATGAAAGTCAAATTTCAAACACCAACCCTAATGTGACTAAATAAGTTGGTGAGTATATATCTATCTTACCAACAGAATCATACATTCAACAAGTAAACTTCAAGTTCTTACACAATTTCACCCAAGTCTTACACTCAACCCAGCTCTCTCAAGCATCAAGTGAACCCAACAATCTCATTGGTGGACAATCAACAAGAAGCATTAAGCAAAGAATAAAATCAACACAAATATATTATTAATCATAAAAATAGAGGAGTAATCAAGTGTTAAACCATACATGGGTTCAAAATAATCCTAGAGCAAAGTTTCTAGATAGTAGCGCATTGGCAGCCACAAGTTACAAATACATAAGGAAATTGTGGCCATAGCAGCAAATAAGAGAGGAAAAGGAAGAAAATCAGAAAAACCAAGAAAAGGGAGCTGAAATCTCTTCAAATCTTCAATCCATGACTTCAAGAGCTCTAAAGACCTCAAACCCAAGCATAGCCTCCAAGTCGCATAATGATGGCCAAGGTCGAAGGTGGAAGAATATAAAGCCCTAGTTCAGTTGCTGTCATCAAAACGCATAGTTTCAATAATCATTGTTGGCTGCAGCTAAGACTCTTTTTGGTCGGGGCTAACAACTCTATGTCTTGTCTATGGTTGAGGCTAGCCATAATGGCATTGGCTGAGGCCAAAAACTACTGTGTGTTTGAGTTCATTTCTTCTTATTTTCCCATAGTGTCTTGACATCTTAATCTCCTTTCTAACTTCTTTTGCATTGATTTAAGGTCCGAAGGTCTTTAGATGTAGCCTAAATGACATGCTTCAATATCCTAACTAAAGAAGATGATCTGTAAAAGCGAAAGTTTATGAAATAGAGCAAAATATTCACTACCAACCAAAAAATCCATAATTTTAGCTCATACACATTTTTCTATCACCTGATCGAGAAGATATTGAAGCATGTCATTTGTAACCATAAACTTTTTTTGGGTACAAATATAATTATAAACATTATAAAAGAGGACAAAAGTGACCATGATGTTAATAATCCCAAACGTTTATTACTGTGAGCTTTTTAATGAAGGATTAAGGTACTAAAATATCCATTAACTGTGAGGTTTTTAATGAAGGATTAAGGTACTAAAATATCCATTAACTTATGTCAAAAGTGTAAAAGTAACTATAAACTTTTTTGGATGCAAAAGTAACAAAAATGTGACTTCTTAAACATTGATTCATAACTGTTTTATGTTACTTGTGCTAGCTGTAGTCCTAGTGGATTTTAATTATGAGATGACTAGGGTGAGATGGATTTTAGTCACAATTTTTTGAAAAAAATTCTTAAAATGTTGCAAAAGTTAGAGTACAAAAATACCGAAACACTCAAGTCCTTGAGTATATGCAACTCATCTTGAGTAGGTGCAAATCTTCTTCAACTGCGTGTAATATATATATCTTTAACTATATCTTGTCTTTGGGCTTTTAAATTAAAATAGATAACACTCTATAGCATAGAGGCAACCTGGGTCCATCCCTCTTTGGTGAGTTCAAGTTAATTAGAATCCTCGCTCAATTAAGCACCAAAACAAACTAATTATATATGAATGGCGAGTAACCCCTATATAGAAGCAATCCTCTTGGCCTTGATAAAATCACAGTCATAGCGAAATCAAGCTCTTACACTTCGTAGCAAATCTTAATGTGTAAATAAGAACCAATTTACAATTTAGGCCCTCTAAGAAGCCACCAATTGGCCTACTTTACTACCTGAAATAATTCAATCATAAATTCATAGCAAAACCTTGTCTATCATGAACTATATTATCAAATAATCCAAGAACAGAGCTCAGGTACAAGTTCAATCTCTCAGCTCAACAATCAAGCATCTTAAACACCTAAACTAGCATAAATTGGATCTGTAATACCAAAAAGACAGTGAATTAGCAACAGAAGTTGATGATTCCATTGTAAAAAAGACCGTCACTAACCGAACCTCTGAACCAACTCAACCATGGCAGCAACGAGAAGTGCAGAAGCGAGCGAAGATGCTGGGCCCCAATGGTCTCAAGTGATGTAGGCAAGAGCACCTGGAGGGTCCGAGTGTGTGATATGGGTCCGAAAAAATTGTCCATAATGTGTCTAAGTCCATGAATGTATAGGTCTGTAATTGCCCAGCTCGAACTTGCGACCAGAGCATCTTCTATTTTCGGTCCTTCAATTCAAGTTAAATTTGTTGGTCTTGGCTGCCAACACCCCTAATTATATACTACTTATTACTTATTATGTCCTTTATCATGTAGTAACGAGGAATATCATCAGACATTTGAGATGGTTTGAGCCAAAGAGTAACTGATAGTACGTAATTACAAGTCTAAAACTAGTCGTGGATAATGGCGGTACAGTCATCCAAACATTTAAATAGTTATGAATATTATACAGTCCAAAATATTTAATTCCTTCTGTGTCTCCTCATAGCTCTACTCGTGCTACTTACCTGCTCGAGATCCAGATTCTGAAGCTTTAGTCAAGTCTAAGATTCAATAATATTGAATCTTAGGTAACAATTAACCTCATATACAAAAATATGGTTCAATAAAAAGTTATGTGAAACTTAGCCAAAGTTCAAAGGGGGTTTTGTAGAAGTTTGCCTTTTTTTTAGAAAATACCCATACCACTACATATTTTATTTTTAAAATATTCAAAAATATTTTTTTTACTAGGCAGTGTACTCCGTCAATAATAGAGTCTAATAATCCCCGCCTATCTTCACAAATATTGAAAATTGAGTATTCTCTAATAATGAAATAATTTCAACAAAATATTCTCTGTATATTTGTTTTTATTAGGTCAAAGATTGAGTAATACGTAAATTCCATAAAAATGAAAAAAATGAGCAACGGACAAGGGAGGGGGGCCGTTCAACCCATGCTTATCCATATATTACATAGTACACACTACATTAAAGATTCTTTTGATTTGATAAAAAACATCTATATTTATTATTTTTCTCTAAACTAATTTGTCTGATTTGTAAACTAATATGTAATTTAGTGATACATAGAAATATTTTAGAGAGATTATGTAACATATGCTACAATTAAGTTAATTTATTTAATTTATTTTGTCTTCATAAATTAATCAATTGATGTTATATCGAGGAGATAAGGTATTATTTCTGCAGCTCCGTTATTTGTTCAGCTCAGTGTCAATAATACTCTATCATTATTTGTCCATCTCATTTTTAAAAGGGTTAAAGGACGCTCCATTATTTGTCCAGCTCAGTGTCAATAATACTCTATCATTTCTGCAGCTCATACTATAAATTATCTTATATAACTAAAATCAAAAGATTAGTATATTGCTCTTTCAAAATAATGTACTCCTTCATATTTTTTAAATGTAACTATACAAGTTACTAACAAGTTGTTGGTTGAGGTAGTAAGATGTCTCGCCTCCATAAATAGGAGAACACAAATTTGAATTTCGGGAAGTGTTCTTATTAAGAGAAGTGAAAACTTTTTACTCTCTAAACCTCGAGGAAAACCTTAATCAAATGAAAAAAAAAATACATCAAAAGATTCTTCACCACAAAGAAAACTAAATTTACTTTTGGGACTCAATATTGACATTGACCTATTCCATCACGGGCAATTATGTGTACGTAAAAGAAAATTGTGGAAAAGTTCCCATTAAAAATATTTATTATCCAAAAATACCTTAAATTTACTAAGAACCCATATCTTTAAGCAGGTACAACTCATCTTCATTGGGTGTAACTCTTATCTAGCCATGTGTAACATGATGTATCTAAATGTCTCACATTTTATACATGGTTGAATAAATATTACACATAGTTGAAGATAAGTTTGCACATAGTTGAAGATGAGTTGCACATATCTTATTTTTGAGGTAAAATATAAGACATTTGTATATAGCTGATGACTTCCTATTTTTAATAGATTTGAGACATATTTTGATATATTTAGGAAGTCATCAATACTAAATTAAAGAGATTTTATTAAGATTTTAAGTGATATCAATGTGGATGCATTAGTTGTGGGGTTTTCAATTTTAAATAAAAGTCTTTTGAGTTTAGGAAATAAATAATGATAATGAGAAGTTTTAAATAAATTTAGTTTTATTATTATTATATAATTTTATGTTGCTTTTGTGAATAGAATGGAAGCAGACTTTTGGCCCACGGTTTTAATCAATAAAAGAACCCAAAAGCAAAACGAGATGGAGATAAGAATAGGTGCAGCATTTTGGATATAATGAAAATGGGCCTACGGATTGAAGAAAATTGAAGGTGTGCAGCGTTTTTATTTGAATGGATGTAGGGCCTACGAATTGATTAATTGGGGAAGACCTAATTGAATAGAAACAGAACAGCGGACGACTGGAAAAAAAAGGGGGACTGAGAAAAAACGCAGAAAAAAGAGGAAAAAACAGAGGAAGCAACGGAGCGTCATTTTTTTTACGAATTGGAAAAAAGAAGGTTGGTTTAATCGGTGGAGGAGGGAGATCTTGCTCGAGTCTATGTGATTTTTCTTGGTTGTGATATCTCACTTGACTCTGTTCCATTTTCTTGTTCATTTCAGCATGTTTTTGAACTCGATTTAAGTGGTGTTCTTTGTGATTTTTGTTAAAGCCATGCTTGGCTAATTTCCCTTTCATTCTAGGGTTCTTTTGACCTTTGTATGGATTAATACTTGAATATCCTCTCTTTTGGCAGATTAATATATGTATGTGTTGATTTTAATATTGGCTTAATGCTTCTAAATGATTGGCCTCCATTTAGATGATTTATTCACTTAGGTTTTGACTTGAGAGAGCTAATCTAGGTGTAGAATTTGATTGAAATCATGCTTGTCTTGAAATTTACTTGATAAATGGATGGTTTGTTGGTAAAATAGAGATATATTTACTAACCTTGCATTGTCACATTAGGGTTGTTGCTTAAATATTGATTCTCATTAATTGTAGCAAGAGATTGTGCATTTTAATGAGAAGAGAAACTTGATTTTGACTTGAGAGAGCGGGTCAAGTGTTTTAGAACCTTAGACTAACACACATATGTATTGAAATGCTACTAGAGAGGAAATTAACCAAGTTTTATGAAATGCAAAAGGGAAAAAGAGCCCTAGGCTTAATTATCCTTGAAGTTAAAGAATCAATTGCCTTTATCAATTTTATGTTTTAGAAATAGTCTTTAAAAATTCTTATTCCAAATTAAAACTTTGTTTTAGCTCAACTTGATGAAATTCACTAAGCCTCTTGCTTGACCAATTTGTTAAACAAATCCTCGTGGGAACGATACTTTATTTATCACTTTATTACTTGCGAATCTCGTACACTTGCGAGGCGAACAAGTTTTTGGCGCCGTTGCCGGGGATTTGTGCAAACAAATCCTTTGGTCAACCTTGGGCTTGTGTTAGTAAACTTTGCTTGAGCTTTTAGTTAGGTTTACAATTTTTCTTTCTTTTTGTCTTTTATTGATTTTTTGTTTTAGTTTGATACTCGCTCTTGCTTGTTTCTCTTGTAGGTACCATTTCAGTATATGCAAAACTTGCATCCGAACGGATTGGTAGCAGTATTTGACGAAGTGCCTCTCATTGGAGAAGAGACTGAATCTGCATCTGAAACCATGGCAGACGATGAATATGATAGAGCTACCGTCAACGACTTTGCTAGTCGGAATATGCAAGGTCCTCAATCTTGCATTCGGATGCCGGAAATGCAAGCACGTACCTTTGAGATCAAGCCGGTTATGATAACAATGCTTCAAATGCATGGGATGTTCCATGGTCTTTACAATGAAGATGCTAACAAGCACTTGATGTACTTCTTGGAAGTGTGTGATTCTTTCAAGCAAAATGGAGTTCCCAAGATGTTTTGAAGCTACGGTTATTCCTCTTTCTCTACAAGGCAAGGCTAGAGATTGGTTCAACAATCTTCCGGAAGGATCTATCACTTCTTGGGCCGATCTTGAGGCTAAGTTTAGAGCTCGATTCTTTTCGATGATAAATCTGTGGAAGCTAGGGATGAATTTTTAAGCTTTAAACAACATCCCGATGAACATATTTATGCCGCTTGGGAGAGATACAAGATGTTAATGAAGCAATGCCCTAATCATGGGGTGGACAAATGGGTTGTGGTCCAAATTTTTTGTACTCGACTTAATCCTTAATCTAAAGCAATGGTTGATTCTATGACCAATGGAGGATACCAGAATGTTCCTGTGAATGAGGTGATTCGGTTGTTGGATCAGTTGTCTGCAAACAATACTCAAGGTAATGATAGGAGGACTAACCAAGCTATGCTTAATACAAAAGAAGACTCCTCCTCACAAATTGCAACTCTCTTATCCGCTTTGAATAAGCGTTTTGATGTGCTAGAGTCTCAAATGCAAAAGAGCACTTCTCAAGGTGTACATTCTATTCATGCTACACCAATTGTATGTGATCAATGCCATGATGTCCATATGCCTAATTATTGTCCTCTTTACATGGCCACTAAATCTGTCAACTACATGGGCAAGTTCCAAAATCCTCAAGGCAACCCTTATTCACAAACCTACAATAGTGCTTGGCGAACTCACCCAAATTTTTCTTGGAGTCAAAGTAATAGTTTGAACCAAGCACATGGGTCTACATCTGGCACTAAGCCTATTCCACCCGGTTTTCAAACGCAATCAAGGCAGCTTCCTATTAAGGAAGAGGAATCTAAAACCGATAAAATGCTAGCTCGAATCTTGTCTGAGGTGGAATCTTCAAGGGTTGAAACTAAGGCTACTTTTTCTCTCCATGAAACTGCTATTAAAAATCTTGAAGTGCAAATGGGGCAATTAGCATCACAAGTGAATGTTATGTCAAGAAGCAATCTTCCTAGTGACACCATTCCTAATCCAAAACGAGTTGGAAAAGAGGAATGCAATGCCATTAACTTGAGAAGCGGAAAAGTACTACCGGATGTGCCTAGCTCAAGTACTCCTCAACCAAAGCAAGATCAGGTGATTGTTGATGTTGATGGAGAAAGTGTAGGGGAGGAAGATGCAACTGAGAAGAGAAAGCAACAAGAAGAAAGTTTGCATGATGTTAGCAAGGACAAGAAGGTGGAGCAAGAGATGAATGATGAGAAAAAGAAAAAGCCCACCACTCCTACTTTTATGCCACCACTACCTTTTCCTCAAAGATTCAAGAAGAAAGAGGAAGATGCCCAGTTCAAAAAGTTTGTGAACATGTTCAAACAACTCCATGTGAACATTCCTTTTGCTGAAGCTTTGAAGAGCATGCCTAAATATGCTAAGTTCCTTAAAGATGTTTTGTCCAAGAAGCGGAGATTCAATGAATTTGAGACCGTGACATTGACCGAAGAGTGTAGTGCAGTCATTCAAAGGAAGTTACCAGCTAAACTCAAAGATCCAGGAAGCTTCTATATTCCTTGCAACATTGGGACCAACTTTAATGGTAAGGCTCTTTGTGATTTGGGAGCAAGTATTAACTTGATGCCTCTAGCTGTTTTCAATCAATTGGGTTTGGGAGAGCCAAGACCCACTACGGTGACTCTTCTCTTGGCCGATCGTAGCATTTCTAGACCTAGAGGAATCATTGAGGATGTCCTAGTTAAAGTTGACAAGTTTATCTTCCCTGCGAATTTTGTAGTGCTTGATTGTGAAGTTGATTGGAAAATTCCTCTAATCCTTGGGCGTCCATTCTTAGCCACTGCAAGGACTCTCATTGATGTAGAGAAGGGTGAGGTCACTTTGCGGGTTGATAACGAGCAGGTGATATTCAACATGCAAAAAGCCTTGAAGTTTCAGGATGATTCTGCTCAATGCTCGTTTGTAGATGTATTAGATGCAGTTATTCCTCAAGAATCATATGCCTCCATGATTAAGGACCCTTTAGAGGCATTCTTGATTGGTGAGAAGAGTTTTGAAGAGTTGGATGAAGATGTTGTTGAAGAGCTCTTCCGTTATGACTCATTTCCTCATTCTAGACCGAGGACTCTTGAGCCACTTGAGGTGTCTGATGCCTTAAGTACTCCATTGAAGTCTTCTATTGAAGTTCCTCCGGTTTTAGAGTTGAAGCCACTGCCTTCTCATCTCAAATATGCTTACCTTGGGGATTCTAACACTCTACCGGTAATTGTCTCTTCTACCCTCTCTAATTTGCAAGAAGAGAAGCTACTAAGAGTTTTGAGAGAACATAAGCATGCTATTGGGTGGACTATTGCTGATATCAAGGGAATAAGCCCTTCTATTTGTATGCACAAGATTCTATTGGAGGATGATCACAAAACTTTCATTGAGCATCAAAGGCGCTTGAATCCGATTATGAAAGAAGTGGTCAAGAAGGAAATTCTTAAATGGCTTTCAGTTGGAATAGTATATCCCATATCTGATAGTTCATGGGTGAGCCCAGTCCAATGTGTCCCTAAGAAGGGTGGCATGACTGTAGTGGCTAACACCCAAAATGAATTGATTCCCACTCGCACGGTGACTGGATGGCGAGTATGTATGGACTACCGGAAGCTTAATGCTGCTACAAGGAAGGATCACTTCCCTTTGCCATTCATTGATCAGATGCTTGACAAGTTAGCTGGCCAAGAGTTCTTTTGTTTTCTAGATGGTTATTCAGGCTACAATCAGATTGCTATAACCCCAGAAGATCAAGAGAAAACTACTTTTACTTGTCCCTATGGCACATTCGCTTTCAGAAGAATGCCATTTGGACTTTGCAATGCTCCTGCCACATTTCAAAGGTGCATGATGTCCATCTTTGCTGATATGATTGAGAAGACCATTGAAGTATTTATGGACGATTTCTCGTATTCGGTCCATCTTTTGATTCGTGCTTGGATAATTTGGATGCGGTGCTTCAACGGTGTGAAGAAACAAATTTGATTCTCAATTGGGAGAAATGTCACTTCATGGTGCAAGAAGGCATTGTTCTTGGCCATCGGGTGTCCAAGAAGGGTTTGGATGTGGACAAAGCCAAAATTGCTATCATTGAGCAATCGCCTCCTCCTACTAGTGTAAAGGGTATTCGAAGCTTCCTTGGTCATGCTGGGTTCTATAGGAGATTTATCAAGGATTTTTCCAAGATTGCCAAGCCACTTTCCAAGTTATTGGAAAAAGATGTAGAATTCAAGTTTGATGAGGAGTGCTTAAAAGCTTTTGAAGAGCTGAAGCAATGTCTCATTTCTTTTCCTATCTTGATAGCTCCGGATTGGGCTCTACCTTTCATTATCATGGCCGATGCTAGTGATTATGCAGTTGGTGCTGTTCTTGGGCAAAAGGAGGAAAAGCTATTTCATCCCATTTACTATGCTAGCAAAACTCTTGATTGTGCTCAATTGAATTATACCACTACCGAGAAGGAATTACTTGCCATAGTCTATGCTTGTGAGAAGTTTCGGTCTTACATTGTGGGTACTAAGGTCATTATCTTCACTGATCATTCAGCTTTAAAGTACCTACTCACGAAGAAAGACTCTAAGGCAAGACTAATTCGATGGGTGCTTCTACTTCAAGAGTTTGACTTGAACATCATTGATAGGAAAGGCACCGAGAATCAAGTGGCCGACCACCTCTCATGGTTGAGCAATGAGGCTCAACTTGATGATTCGGATGTGATTCATGCATCATTCCCAGATGAGCAAATGTGATAGATGCCAAAGAGTAGGGAACATATCCAGGAGGAATGAGATGCCTTTGACTAGCATGCTTGAAGTTGAACTTTTTGATGTTTGGGGAATTGACTTCATGGGCCCTTTTCCTAAGTCATTTAACAATGAGTACATCTTAGTTGGAGTTGACTATGTCTCCAAGTGGGTTGAGGCCACCGCATGTGTCTCAAATGATGCTAAGACAGTGTTGAAATTTCTCAAGAAGAACATTTTCACTCGATTTGGGACACCTAGAGCAATTATAAGTGATGGTGGTTCTCACTTTTGCAATCACCAATTTCAAGCCTTGATGAAGAAATATGGTGTCAAGCACAAGGTATCATTGCCATACCATCCTCAAAGTAATGGGCAAGCAGAAATTTCCAATCATGAGATCAAGAACATTCTTGAGAAGGTGGTGGGAACTACGAGGAAGGATTGGTCTACCAAGTTGGATGATGCTCTATGGGCATGCCGAACAGCTTTCAAAACGCCTATTGGTATGTCCCCCTATCGCTTGGTGTTTGGAAAAGCATGCCACTTACCGGAATTGGAGCATGGAGCTTATTGGGCCATCAAAAGCTAAATTTTGATACCCAAGCTGTGGGGAAGAAGAGGTTACTTCAACTCAATGAGTTAGATGAAATCCGCCTAAATGCCTATGAGAATGCAATGATATATAAGGAGAAGACCAAGTGGGATCATGACAGCAAAATTATTCCCAAGAGTTTTGAACCCGGTCAAAGTGTCCTCCTTTATAACTCCAAGTTGAGGTTATTTCCAGGAAAGCTAAAGTCTCGATGGTCCGGTCCATTCACGGTGGTTCAAGCATCTAAATTTGGTGATGTGAAGCTGGAAAATGAAAAAGGTGAAAGATTCAAGGCTAATGGTCAACGATTGAAGCATTATTGGGGTGGAGATGTGGATAGGCTTGTGTCCACTATCTACTTGGTTAATGAGGAGTGACCAGCATGAAGAGTCTGGTGAAGACTTTAAACTTAGCGCTTCTTGGGAGGCAACCCAAGGTATTACTTGATGCTTTGTTTGATTTTGTAGGACTGTTGAAAGCCCCTGATGAGGTGTTCCACTTTGGTAGCAAGGATTGAAAGCACAGTCAAGGACAAATAGGGGAGTTTTCTTCTACTTTTCTTTGATTTGTTCTATTTGATCGTTGATGATATATTGCGTGGAAATGAGTGCTGGTCTTAGTTGGATGTGCATGTGATGACTGTTTGTGATGATCATTAAGTGATCATTAGCACTTGAGTTGTTTACTTGGTGAAAATTTGAAATCTCGAAATTGGTGTTACCTTTGCACTTATATATGATTTCTCTTCACTTCCATTACTTTTTGTTACTTGTTCACATTGAGGACAATGTGACATTTAAGTGTGGGGTGAGGGTATCCTTGATTTTAACTTGCTTTGTCCTCAATTTTTTATGAATAGTGTGAATAGTATTTGTGAGCATTATTACAATTGGGTTGATTTGAACATGAAGAGGAGTGAATTTGATTAGAAATTGATTCTATGTTCTTTGAATGTTAGTAAAGAGGTAAAGATTTGGTTTGGGTACTTTACTTTAGGATGTCAAAGAACCTGTGAGGAATTTGAGCCTTAATTGTTATCTTTCCAAGAGGGAGTACACCTATTGTGATTCCATCTCTAGAACTTGTCTTGAATCTCTTTTGAAATTTGAAATCCTATTGCATGCACAAAGAGGATCTAGGCATTCATTTCATAGCTAGTTTGGCCAAATGTCCATCCTTATCACATGAAAATCATTTGTTTACCCCATTTGAGCCTTTATTTTTTATTTTCAAAAAGAAAAAAATTGCATAGTATAAATAGCCCTTTGTTTTAGATATGCAATTTTTATATCTTTTTCTTCCCATTCATTTCTATTACTTTAGTAAGTGCTAAGTGAACTAATTTAAAAAGAGTGAAGGAGTTAGAAAGTATGTGTACATAGTTAAAAAAAAAATAAATAAAAGAAAAGAAATAGAAAGATAGAAACAAATGAATATATGAAAAAAAAAATAGAGATCCAAGAAAGAAAGAAAAAGATTATTGAAAAAAAAAATTGTGTATATATAGTGTTGGAAGTTTGTTTGTTTTTCTTTTGGTGGGTACTCCTTCATTCTTCATCATGAATTTCATTAAATTACTTGGCACTAATTAAAGTATTTTCCCATTCCATTTGATCATTTTCATTTCATTATCCTACCTTGATCATTACAACCTTGAGAAAGTCCTTTTGATTTGAGTGTGCAATTGGATAATGTATAAAGTGGAGATTGAGATGATAAACAAGCTTATGGTAGATAAGTTGCAATAGGTGGAATTGAGTGAAACACAAGCCCTAGAATATCTTGAGAAATGAGTGTAAACACTTGACTTGTGAGGGACATTCTATTGTGGTTTATCTTTGCCAAATTGATTCCTTGCTACTTGCATTTTTGGAATTTGGAAAAGATTTCTGAGAAAATTTGTTTCTTGAATATTTGAATTGATTTCAAATTTGTAGTGCTTGCTTGAAAAATCTTGCTTCCATGATTTTATTGAAATTGGTTGTTTTAGAATTTAAAAATCTTGAGGACAAGATTTGATGCAAGTGTGGGGGTGTGATGACTTCCTATTTTTAATAGATTTGAGACATATTTTGATATATCTAGGAAGTCATCAATACTAAATTAAAGAGATTTTATTAAGATTTTAAGTGATATCAATGTGGATGCATTAGTTGTGGGGTTTTCAATTTTAAATAAAAGTCTTTTGAGTTTAGGAAATAAATAATGATAATGAGAAGTTTTAAATAAATTTAGTTTTATTATTATTATATAATTTTATGTTGCTTTTGTGAATAGAATGGAAGCAGACTTTTGGCCCACGGTTTTAATCAATAAAAGAACCCAAAAGCAAAACGAGATGGAGATAAGAATAGGTGCAGCATTTTGGATATAATGAAAATGGGCCTACGGATTGAAGAAAATTGAAGGTGTGCAGCGTTTTTATTTGAATGGATGTAGGGCCTACGAATTGATTAATTGGGGAAGACCTAATTGAATAGAAACAGAACAGCGGACGACTGGAAAAAAAAGGGGGACTGAGAAAAAACGCAGAAAAAAGAGGAAAAAACAGAGGAAGCAACGGAGCGTCATTTTTTTTACGAATTGGAAAAAAGAAGGAGGCGCCGCTGGGAACAAAGAAAAAAGAGACCTGGAGACCGAATTGAAGGAGAAAAAAAGGGGGAGAAAGAGAGATTATCGCTGGAGAGAAAACGCACAGAACAGAGAGACGACTTGATCGAAGAAAGGAGGAGAGTTGTGGCATTTTTCTTTTCCTCTGTGCATTCTTGCTGGTTTAATCGGCTGGAGGAGGGAGATGCTGCTCTGAGTCTATGTGATTTTTCTTGGTTGTGATATCTCACTTGACTCTGTTCCAGTTTCTTGTTCATTTCCAGCATGTTTTTGAACTCTGATTTAAGTGGTGTTGCTGTGATTTTTGTTAAAGCCATGCTTGGCTAATTTCCCTTTCATTCTAGGGTTCTTTTGACCTTTGTATGGATTAATACTTGAATATCCTCTCTTTTGGCAGATTAATATATGTATGTGTTGATTTTAATATTGGCTTAATGCTTCTAAATGATTGGCCTCCATTTAGATGATTTATTCACTTAGGTTTTGACTTGAGAGAGCTAATCTAGGTGTAGAATTTGATTGAAATCATGCTTGTCTTGAAATTTACTTGATAAATGGATGGTTTGTTGGTAAAATAGAGATATATTTACTAACCTTGCATTGTCACATTAGGGTTGTTGCTTAAATATTGATTCTCATTAATTGTAGCAAGAGATTGTGCATTTTAATGAGAAGAGAAACTTGATTTTGACTTGAGAGAGCGGGTCAAGTGTTTTAGAACCTTAGACTAACACACATATGTATTGAAATGCTACTAGAGAGGAAATTAACCAAGTTTTATGAAATGCAAAAGGGGAAAAAGAGCCCTAGGCTTAATTATCCTTGAAGTTAAAGAATCAATTGCCTTTATCAATTTTATGTTTTAGAAATAGTCTTTAAAAATTCTTATTCCAAATTAAAACTTTGTTTTAGCTCAACTTGATGAAATTCACTAAGCCTCTTGCTTGACCAATTTGTTAAACAAATCCTCGTGGGAACGATACTTTATTTATCACTTTATTACTTGCGAATCTCGTACACTTGCGAGGCGAACAATAGCTAAATATATGTTGTACACAGATAATTGAAGAAAAACTGCATCCATTAAAGATGAGTAGCACCACTTAAGAACTTGGGTCCTTCATAAATTTAAGTTAGTTTTGAGTTTTGACTAATAGATATTTAAATGGGGACTTTCAACAACTTTTCAAAAAAAAAAAAAAATCATAATGTTTATTAACAAACTTAAGAATCTTTTACAAATATGTGGTAACCACAAAATAAAATTAAAAATACAAAATTTATCTCCAACACACAAAATGATAACATGAAAGGCAGGCAAGAAGGGCCGTGCGCGCACACATTATTGAGAAAAAAATAACAATATATAAATCTCTTGTCCTCAAAATCGTAACATGTTATATGTGGCTAAGATTTCCTGCTATCTACATTGTCCTCATCCATATTTTACGTTGAAGTCAGTCACGTTCAAATAGTTAATGATTTTTTTAAAAGAAAAATTGACTTTTTGCCTGGTAAAAATTAGAAAAAAATTTAAGGTACAATATATATTTAAAGGATCAAAGTATAAGAATATGTATATATTTTTCACAAAATGCATCTAACAATATAAATTTTTTTAAGAGTAAAAGTACCTATAAACTTTTAAAAATGAAGTAAAAAAACAATATTGATGGATGTCTGTTACTTTTGTTGGGTGGGCCTCATATAATGGATTTAGTTTGCTTGCTCGTCCTTTGGACGAGCAGGGGGAGCTCATCCATACTAAAGAGCTCCTAGCCGTCCAGATCTAGATCTGGACGGCCCAGATCTTATTTCTTTTATTTTCATTTTTATTTTTATTCTACATAAAAAATCATTTTTTGAAAAAATGTTAGTTGAGAGATTAACTTTATTTTAAGTTCTCTACTTATTAAAATTATTTTTTATTAAAAATAAAATAAAATATGGGCCGTCCAAATCTAGATCAGACAGCTGGGAACTTGTCCATATGGACGAGCTCCCCTTGCTACCGATTCCCTCATATAATTGCTTTTTAAATAATTATTTAAAACAACTATACCATCTCTATTCCTCACCCTGCTCCATGAGGCTCCCCTCTCTTAAAAAAGTTTATAGTGTTGGATGCTCTTTTAGAAGAGTACATAGGTATTTTTACATGTTAACACTTTAAAATTTTGGCCAGGCGAAGAATCAATTTTTCTTTATTGAAAAGTTCATTAACTATTTGCTCGTGATTCACTCAGTAAATTTTGTTACTTATACTCTTATCCAAATCTTTCTTACCGATAAAATTTTCAATAGGAAATTTTCCCAAACATACAACACCACTCAATGAAAATATCTACGGTAAATGGAAGAGATAGGTCTCTCTTTTTCTCCCTATGAAAAGATATATAGATCTCAACTCTTGTACGATGAAGGTTCTATCTTCCTATCTTTATCTTGTGGGGACCATAATCTGCATAGTTATGAATCGCGTGGAATTATAATATCCCTCAAATTCACTTATAAATAAGCTTCCCTGTCTTCTCGTCTCTTCACACACATCAAAAGACAAACAGAGAAAGCCACTTTAAGAGAGAGAGAGAGAGAGAAGAAGAAGAAGATGATGAAGGTGGGCGTGGTTCTGGTTCTGTTCTTGGTGGCCTTCACCGCTGCAACTGTGGAGGGTCGATTCGATCCGAACAACCTCTTGACTGAGATGTTTAAGGACAATGGTGAACCCAACTACTTGATAAAGTCGACAACAACCGCCTGCTGCGACCTCTGCGTCTGCACAAAGTCGATCCCTCCTCAATGCCATTGCAGAGACATCGGAGAAACTTGCCACTCTGCATGTAAGGCCTGTATCTGCAATTATTCCAATCCTCCTCAGTGTCGTTGCTTGGATACCAACAACTTCTGCTATGATAAATGCTCCTCTGCTTCTGCTAATTAAGCCTCAGATTGCATGATCCATCATGTAATGTGAATAGCAAAGCCTATCACTACTACTTACTTTATTAGGCTTTGCTTTTGTCTGTGTGTGTGTACGTTAAGAAAATAAACGATCACGTGCCTTGCATGCATGCTTCCTGTTTGCTTTTCGCAAACTGGTTAGTTGTTACTAGCATGGACACTTGATAATCCTCTATCGTTAATCATCATCTGTTTTGTTCATACCTTGACTTGCTTTTCAATTTTATATTGAACAAGTGAAGGGAAGTAATATATCAAGGGACCCTTAAATTTAACACCACTTTCAAATTTTTTAAGGTTTAAGATGCCTCCGGTAACATGAAATATTTTTCAATTCCAGTATCCTAAGATATTTTGTGATCCATCTGATCATCCATTAGTCTAAAACATTTTTTTTCTAAGTTCGTTTAACATCCTAAAGTATTTTTGTGGTTCACTCATAAACATTTTTAGGAATAAAAGTGTACTCCCTCTAGTTCTTATTATAAGGCATCAACTAACAAGTTTATTTAGTCCTTTTTATAAGGCACTTGCTTAGTCCCAATGAACATTGATTATTATTTTTTCCATGTCTACCCTTAATTAATAAAGGCAATAGGTGAGAGTAATAGTTAATATAATATTACAGTTTAGTGTAATTAGTAGGGGTAATATTGAAAATTACTTAGATTCTAGGACAATTTTTAGTTTGTGAGAAAAGTTAGTTGGCGCCTTATAATAAATAAAGACAAGAAGAGTACATAAACTTTTTAAAAGGGAGCAAAAAAGCCACCTGTATAGTAACCCATTTCCCTGCCTATCAATGCTGGGAGAGCCCATCTGATCTAGACCATCCAGATCAGATCAGGACGGTCCAGATTTGATTATTTTTATTTAGTTATTTTTAAATAAAAATATTATTTTTTGAAAAAATATTAGTTAAGAGATTGTCTTTATTTTAGATTCTTTACTCATTAAAATAATTTTTTTACAAAAAATAATGAAATAAAAAAAAATCTGGACCGTCCAGATCAGATAGACTTTCTCTACCTATCCTTTGGATAGGCAGGGAATCTCATTCCACTTGTGTTAATAGGAACCAGTTTCCTTGCCTATCTTTTGGAAAGGCAGGGAGAGCTTGTCTCATCTGGATTGGGAGAGCTTGTCTCATCTGGACTGTCCAGATGAGATCTGGACGGTCCAGATTTAATATTTTTTATTTGGTGATTTTTAAATTAAAAAATCATTTTTAAAAAAATATTAGTTGAGATATTATCTTAATTTTAGATTCTTTACCTATTAAAATAATTTTTTTAAAAATAAAAAGTAAAAAATAAATAAATCTAGGCCGTCGATAAGAAATGCTCTCCCTACCTATTTAAAGATATGCAGGGAAACTGACTCCTGTATTAATATTGATGGATCTCTGTTGCTTTTGTTGGGTGGGCCCCATATGATTGCTTTTAAAATTATTATTCAGGAAACCTGTAACATCCCGTTTTCCAAAAGCAGTATAAATTTTTTTTTTCCAAAACATCTTTTCAAATAATCAGAGTAGAGCATTTGAGCGGAAGAGTAACTGATATATAATTATAAAATGCCGTAAGTCTGGCTGGATACAACAAAAGGAAGTCTTCAGCCAGGTCTTCTACTCTGAGCCGCTTGCCTCTCTCCTCGGTCCTCGGTCCTTCGACCACGATGCTATGTTAAGAGCTGAGATCCGCACCGGATCTCAGGTAACGGTTAACCTCATGTATACATACACACATATGGGTTACACAACAACATCCACACAACATATAAACCACACCCAACCAATGCACATGTATCGCTCCCAGCATGCAGTTATATCGCCCCCAGCACTACAGATGTATCGCTCCCAGCATTATAGATGTATCGCTCCCAGCCTTACAGATATATCGCTCCCAGTACGGCACGACAGTATGTAAAAACGTAATCAGGGATATCCTATCAACATAACAATGTACTTGTTAAGGATCTATCATTACGACGGACACTTTTAGTCAAAATGACTATTTTACCCCTGACCCCCTAATCGGCGGAATTTCGCCAGTACTTCGTTACTTTGACCCTAATCTTTCAAAATTTCAACATAACTCCTACTCCAACATAATTTTCGAAATATAAATCATATTAATTAATGATTCACATCATAACAGGCATTTTGGTAAAATTACCATTTTGCCCCTATTCCCCTAATCGGCGTAATTTCGCCAGAGCTTCGCTACTCTGACTCCGACTTTCCAAAATTTTTCCAGAACTCTGACCCCATCATGATTTTCGAAATTCATACTTAAAATAAAACTAAAGATCTATCTAGCATTACTACTAAAACTACGAAAGAATTAAAGACTAAAGACCGGAAAAATTACCCAGAGCTTCGCTGCAGAATTCCCCGGACTCCTTCCTCCTCCAGAGCACCTCTCTCTAACTTCTCTCTAGGATAGCTCAACTAGAGAAAATGGTTTTGGTGTGAAGAATGCAAAGGGAGGAGCTTGCTATTTATAGAGTTTTTGTGAGGGCATTTTGGTCTTTTTCCAATCTTCCAACTTTCAATTTTGGCCACATAACACATCTTTTTGCTCAAACCACTTCTCCACCACAAAACTCCTCCAAAAACGTGCTCCCCTCCCCAAGGTCATTATTGCATTGTCACCAACTTTTGCTTTATGGTTTTGCACTGATAAAGTTCCCGATCGGTGTCCGAATCGCGTAATCTCGGAAAAATCTCAAAATTCTGGATTTACAACTAAGACATATTCTCACTTACTAGAAATGTCCAAGTTAACCTAAATTTCGATTCCATATAGGGCTTCAATTGTCAGTCTGAAGTTCCTCGAAAAACGTATTCGAAAGCGTCCGGTTTCAGAACGCATTTCTGGAATCATCAACTTCTTCAGAAAAATTCACTGATTCCAAACATGTCCAGATAATTTCAAACTCATTCCTAGATATTGAGTTAGAATTTATTTTCTTTAGATCCAAAAATATGCCTATCTGCATTTTTCCCTATTTCGTCTTATTAGGAAAATGCACAATTGGACTCAGAATAAACTTAGGAAAAGCCTAACGGAAGATAAAAATCCACCGATCAATATTTTACCTTGACTTTGGGAATCCTATCCTGGCTCTCTAGATAAGATCCGTTTCCTAAAGGTATTTATTTACTTTGTACTTTGTACTTTAATTATATAATAATGCAACTTGCTTTGAAATATCATGATATTATTTGATAAATTCTTATCCATTCTTGGCACCAAAATTTCGGTCAAATAGCTGGCCCATTTTTATTATTTTCGTGTTTATTTAATTAGTAATTATATAAAATAATTATTTAATGATTATTTTATATAATTTTTACAAAATTTCCCTATTGGTCCATACTTGCATTTAGGCTAAAAATGACTTAATCTCATCAATTTTCCTTCATATTTTCCAATTAATTAGAAAATATATTTATGCAAATTTTTAGCCATTATCCCCACTTATAGGGTTTTACATAATTATCTTTGAACTTTCCTTCGTTTATGCTTAAGTAATTAGCCAATAATTACTTAATTAATTCCTTACTAATTGTTGATAGTTTTCTCAACTAGAATTTCTATTTTTCTCACAAACTTTTTACTGATATTGATATTTTACACTCCATGTAAAATATAAATAATCATGGGGTCAATTATGGCCCCACAATACTTTTTAATTTTTCTCTCACTATTTCCCAAGGAAATAAATCCCAAAAATTGTCTAAATTAGAGACAACATATTCTCTAATTTTTAATAATTATTTTATTGCCTCTAAGGATTTTTCATAATTTCCTTAAGTTATGGTTTTTACCCTAAGTCAGATTTTAGGGTATTACATTTCTCCCCCCGTTAAATAAAATTTCGTCCTCGAAATTTGCACTCTACCATCTAAACTCCGTACTATCTAGACTTCGTTCTGCTCAGATTTATTCGCGTTGGATCTTCACTTTGTCCGTCAGTTGCTCCTCATGATGATCGAGAACTCGCTTTGGTTTGACCATTACGACCTTGTCATATCGTACTTTGATATATAGTGTCTCCCGAGGCACCCATACACCGCGATCAACACCACAGATACCAAAATGTCTCCATGGCGCCCATACACCATGACAACACAAAATATCATACATGTCACCATGGCGCCCATACACCATGGCAACACAAGATACCTCCTACTCAATGACATGATCACGGTCGAATATAACGAAGAAATATGTAACACGTGTCTAACATCTAATTCGTATACCATCTAGAGAAGATTTTGTTGATTTGGTCTACAAAAAAACGGGTATGAAATTTCGTATAAGAAGTTCCTCTACATGAGTCAAATACTACATGTACTTATCCTTGTTGGTCTCGGAGTTTCAACCGGCGCAGCCAAGATCCACCATAAACTCTGGGTTAGAGTGATGCACCCACAGAAAGTGGTACACCAATTCAGGATGGTATATCAGTTCAATCTGGTATACCGTAATAGGGTGGTACACTGACTCAGGGCTATATCAGTACTCATTTTCAAAATATGCTCCAAGTTTAAAAGGCTTTTGAACATAACTCCGTTATTCGAACAGAATGGCCAGGTAAGTGTCTACCATGGGGGCCTCACCGACTTATACGGCGACTCAATGGCATACCCACGTAGACTAGCCTTGCCTTCGGCACCAAACTGTCCGTAATAACATAGTTAAATTCATGCCAGGACTACTGCTCTGATACCAAAATGTAACATCCCGTTTTCCAAAAGCAGTATAAATTTTTTTTTTCCAAAACATCTTTTCAAATCATCAGAGTAGAGCATTTGAGCGGAAGAGTAACTGATATATAATTATAAAATGCCGTAAGTCTGGCTGGATACAACAAAAGGAAGTCTTCAGCCGGGTCTTCTACTCGGGCTGCTTGCCTCTCTCCTCGGTCCTCGGTCCTTCTGACCCTGATGCTATGTTAAGAGCTGAGATCCGCGCCGGATCTCAGGTAACGGTTAACCTCATGTATACATACACACATATGGGTTACACAACAACATCCACACAACATATAAACCACACCCAACCAATGCACATGTATCGCTCCCAGCATGCAGATATATCGCCCCCAGCACTACAGATGTATCGCTCCCAGCATTATAGATGTATCGCTCCCAGCCTTACAGATATATCGCTCCCAGACTGTTCTAACATATTTGTATTCAATAAACATACCATAACAATACACATAGCACATATATGCATACCATAAACATAAGAGTTAATGTTACAGTACGCGGACGTACCTTCGTTGACGTTATACGGTATTTCTGGTGGAATACGGCACGACAGTAGGTAAAAACGTAATCAGTGATATCCTATCAACATAACAATGTACTTGTTAAGGATCTATCATTACGACGGACACTTTTAGTCAGAATGACTATTTTACCCTTGACCCCCTAATCGGCGGAATTTCGCCGATTGCCGTTACTTTGACCCTAATCTTTCAAAATTTCAACATAACTCCTACTCCAACATAATTTTCGAAATATAAATCATATTAATTAATGATTCACATCATAACGGGCATTTTGGTAAAAATTACCATTTTGCCCCTATTCCCTAATCGGCGTAATTTCGCCAGAGCTTCGCTACCTTGACTCCGACTTTCCAAAATATTTCCAGAACTCCGACCCCATCATGATTTTCGAAATTCATACTTAAAATAAAACTAAAGATCTATCTAGCATTACTACTAAGACTACTGAAAGAATTAAAGACTAAAGACCGGAAAAATTACCCAGAGCTTCGCTGCAGAATTCCCGGACTCCTTCCTCCTCCGAGCACCTCTCTCTAACTTCTCTCTAGGATAGCTCAACTAGAGAAAATGGTTTTGGTGTGAAGAATGCAAAGGGAGGAGCTTGCTATTTATAGAGTTTTTGTGAGGGCATTTTGGTCTTTTTCCAATCTTCCAACTTTCAATTTTGGCCACATAACACATCTTTTTGCTCAAACCACTTCTCCACCACAAAACTCCTCCAAAACGTGCTCCCCCTCCCCAAGGTCATTATTGCATTGTCACCAACTTTTGCTTTATGGTTTTGCAGCGATAAAGTTCCCGATCGGTGTCCGAATCGCGTAATCTCGGAAAAATCTCAAAATTCTGGATTTACAACTTTGAAGACATATTCTCACTTACTAGAAATGTCCAAGTTAACCTAAATTTCGATTCCATATAGGGCTTCAACTGTCAGTCTGAAGTTCCTCGAAAAACGTGTCCGAAAGCGTCCGGTTTCAGAACGCATTTCTGGAATCATCAACTTCTTCAGAAAAATTCACTGATTCCAAACATGTCCAGATAATTTCAAACTCATTCCTAGATATTGAGTTAGAATTTATTTTCTTTAGATCCAAAAATATGCCTATCTGCATTTTTCCTATTTCGTCTTATTAGGAAAATGCACAATCGGACTCAGAATAAACTTAGGAAAAGCCTAACGGAAGATAAAAATCCACCGATCAATATTTTACCTTGACTTTGGGAATCCTATTCTGGCTCTCTAGATAAAATCCATTTCCTAAAGGTATTTATTTACTTTGTACTTTGTACTTTAATTATATAATAATGCAACTTGCTTTGAAATATCATGATATTATTTGATAAATTCTTATCCATTCTTGGTACCAAAATTTCGGTCAAATAGCTGGCCCATTTTTATTATTTTCGTGTTTATTTAATTAATAATTATATAAAATAATTATTTAATGATTATTTTATATAATTTTTACAAAATTTCCCTATTGGTCCATACTTGCATTTAGGCTAAAAATTACTTAATCTCATCAATTTTCCTTCATATTTTCCAATTAATTAGAAAATATATTTATGCAATTTTTAGCCATTATCCCCCACTTATAGGGTTTTACATAATTATCTTTGAACTTTCCTTCGTTTATGCTTAAGTAATTAGCTAATAATTACTTAATTAATTCCTTACTAATTGTTGATAGTTTTCTCAACTAGAATTTCTCTTTTTCTCACAAACTTTTTACTGATATTGATATTTTACACTCCATGTAAAATATAAATAATCATGGGGTCAATTATGGCCCCACAATACTTTTTAATTTTTCTCTCACTATTTCCCAAGGAAATAAATCCCAAAAATTGTCTAAATTATAGACAACATATTCTCTAATTTTTAATAATTATTTTATTGCCTCTAAGGATTTTTCATAATTTCCTTAAGTTATGGTTTTTACCCTAAGTCAGATTTTAGGGTATTACAAAACCACACCCTCCTCGGCCAGCCTCCCCTCTCTTTTAGAAAAGTTAGCTCTTTTAAAAAAAGTATATAAATATTTTTACACCTTAATTCTTTAAAATTTTGCCAACCAAAAAACCAAATTTTCTTTGAAAAAAAGTTCATTAACTATTTGCACGTGATTCACTCTCTGCAAACTTTGCACACATAGAATACTTGTACTCTTATCCAAAACATTCTTACCAATAAAATTTTTAATTTTGAAATTTTCCCAAACATACAACACCACTCGTTGAAATTATCTACGGTAAATGGAAGAGATAGGTCTCTGTTTTTCCCTATGAAAAGATATATAGATCTCAAGTCTCGTACGGTGAAGGTTCTACCTTCCTATCTTTATCTTGTGTGGACCATAATTTATATAGTTGTGAATCCCGTGAAATTATAGTATCCCTCAAAGTCCCATATAAATAAGGCTACGTGTCTGGTCCGTGAAATTATCTAAACACACTTCAATAATATCAGTCATTATTCTTATACAAAGTGAAGGGAAAGTAATATATACAAAGGGACCCATGCATTGGATTAACATGACTTAATTTTTAGAAGGGTTAAAGTTGGTCCAGTATTTTAAAGGATTTTGTGGTTTTATCTAGCACCATAAAGTATTTTGTGTTCATTCAACACCTTAAAGTGTTTTTTCAGGAGTGGCAATCACCTTAAAGTTGCTATTAAAAGAAAACTTTATGATGTTAGATGTACCTTCACTTAAGACACCTTAATCCTTTTTAAAATGCATTTAAAAGACACAAAACTTGAGAGATTGATAGTGAAGAAACAAAAGGCCGTATTATATGGGTAATTTATTCAGCAAGGGCCACACTTCTTTGGGTCCCCCGAAGTGCATTATTAAAATGATTGATAGTGAAGAAACGTGAGAGATTGATAGTGAAGAAACAAAATGCATTTAAGACACCTTAATCCTTTTTTAAAATGCATTTAAAAGACACAAAACGTGAGAGATTGATAGCGAAGAAACAAAAACCTGTATTATATGGGTAATTTATTCAGCAAGGGCCACACTTCTTTGGGTCCCCCAAAGTGCATTATTAATGTACATTGCAAATATTATCGTCAATTAGAGTGGTCTTAATTAATAATGAAGCTTTATTAAAAATGAGCACGTTGTCAAAATGGAAACGAGTGGTCGCTTAAACGCCAGCTAGCAACCCCCTTCGGGGACCCACACAAACTAGGGTCAAGTCATTGATTGTTGTTGACTAACTTGATTGTTTATCAACAATGGTAGATTATTTGCACAGTTGATATGAAATAATAGAGTGATTAGTAAAGTATCGTTTTTAATAACATTTTGTTTTAAAATCCAGATAAGTATTGATTATCACATTTTTGCCTAATTTAAGTAATATCAAATTCAAGAATGAAGAGAAACTATGAAATAAATCTATACTAAAAGTAAAAATTATTATGAACAAGTCATTCTTTAACTTTAAAGATAAAATAGGGACTATGATTATTTATCCTCCTTGTATTTCATAACATTTAATTAGCCTCCTCTCATATATGCTCTTAATGAAAATATGTGCTAGCTAGTATGGGATTCAAGAAGTACTTGTAAAAGCTTGCTTTAAGTCAAGAACAAGTGTTGAATTTCATAAATTGCTCAATCTCTTATTACAATTAATGAAATTCAAATTTCAAACACCAATCCTAATGTGACTATGTAAGTTGGTGAGTATATATCTATCTCACCAACAAAATCATTCATTCAACAAGCAAACTTCAAGTTCTTACACAATTTCACCCAAGTTTTACACTCAACCCAGCTCTCTCAAGCATCAATTAAGTGATTAGAGTGAAATTAAGGTGCCTTAAGTTTCCTTCAATTTTTAATTTGGTATATTATAGTTTTTCCTCCCTATAAAATATTTTAATTTCAGTCTTTTAAGTTTTAGGGAAAAACACTTCTCATGTTATAGGAGAAGTGTTTTCTCATGTCACACACACATCAAATGGTGGGACCCACATATATATATAATTAGCATTATATATATATGTGGGTCCCACTATTTCATGTGTGTGTAGGAATCTTCTTCTTCTCATGCAACATGAGAAGTATAAACCCCTAAGTTTTATCCTATAACTTTGCTCAATTAGCATTGTTAGCCGCTATAAGAAGTTCATTGTGCTAACAGAGTAAAATTAAAAGAATTAATATTAAGAAAAAAACACAATGATGCCAAATTGAAAATTGAAGAAAACTATAGACACCTCAAAAATAGTTATCCCTTTAGGTAAGAATATTTCATTGGGCATGTTTCTGCAATTTTTTCATCAATGAAAATACTTTACATATACATATTTGGTTATCTCAAAATATCAAGAATAAAAACTTATCTCCAACAAAAAAAATTGAGAACATGAAAGGCAAGGCATGCATGCTTTTGTCCTCAATAAACGAATTCACTTATAAAAATATGGAAATCTTATGTCCTCGAAATCCAAACCTTTGGTTAAAATTTACTGTTATCTACATTGTCCTCTTCCAATTTTTACGTCATTATGAGAACCACATTTTATTTTTTTTAACAAAAAATGTTGTTTTGGCTAACAAAAAGTTGATTAAAAATTTAAGGTACAGTATATAAGATAACCTTTGGGAAAATGACAATAGTTCCCAATTAAAAAAATATATATCAGAAAGTTTCAAAACTTGTCAATGGTAACTCTTTCATTTGTCAATGATTACTCATTTACTTGTCATAGACAAGCTAAGAGACTTTTCTCATAGTATTTTTCTTAATTCACGGGTACAAAAAAGGCTTATAAGACCGGACGAACGAGGCATCGTAAGACCGGATCTGCGACCGATCTTGTTACATAGACCAGACATTTAACATATTAGGTCTTAAAGAAACTTTTTTAGACCAGACATTTAATATATTAGGTCTTAAAAGTCGTAATACATAGACCTAATATATTTTTTGTTCGGTCTTAAAAATTTTAAGACCGGACAAATAAATTGGCCGGTCTTAGAAGACCAACTTTTTAAGATCGGACCAAAACAATCCGGTCTAAAATTACCGACTTTTAAGACCGGACTATTAATAACACCGATCTTAAAATACTGACTTTTAAGACCAGATTTATAAATACGGAGTTCTTAAAATTTGAATTTTTAGACCGGACGCATAAATATACTAGTCTTAAAAGACAGACTTTTAAGACCTGACTAATACATACAACGGTCTAAAAGTACCGACTTTTAAAACTAGACTAATAAATACATCGAGTCTTAAAATTTAAAAAATGAAAAATGAAAAATATAAATACTTTAAAATAACATATTTAAATTCCTTATTCTCTCCACTCAAAAAGTCAACTAGCTTTTATCACTCTAATCCTATTTATAAGTCCATTTTTGTCAAAAAAAATTGGTCCCTATTATAAATCCAGTTTCAGGGTAATAAATTCAATTTTTCCTTTTAACTTGCAATAAACAAAAAGAATTTATTCATGTTGAATCTTGAAACTATTCATAAATAAGGGAGAAATAAAAAAATTAGCTCATAACTAATGAGGTGACTAGCTCTTCTTGGTATATGAAATTTAGTTAATTGGGATTTATAAATAGGGTTAAAGTGGTATATTAAAGACGGAGGTAATAGTTACTAGTTTATGCAAAATACACAGCTTCCTAAATTTCTGATGGAATCAATGTAAACAAAACCTTATTATACATTGGTTGTATCAAAATTCCACAAACTTCTTTATTTTAAAAAACTTGTAGGCTCCCCTAAAATTAAAAGGCTAAATAATCTCGACTTTTTATTTTTTAAATATCCATATATACCACTAGGCACAAAGAGTACACTCTGTCAATAGTATATTTGTTTTTATCAGACAAGGGTATGGGGGCGTTCAACCTAGGCATGCTTATCCATCCACGATGTATACATATTACATAGTTCACACTAAAGATTCTTCACGATAAAGAAAACAAAATCAACTTTTGGACTCACATGCATAGTGACAGTGATCTTATTCATTTAATGATCGTTGATGACGACTTTGGAGGGGAGAGGATGAATCTGAGATTGAGAGATACGCTTGTTTGTTTTTTTTGTTTTTTAAGGAGCGTATTTTGATACTTTCATAGGTAATAAATGGATGTTAGCATCTTTTAAATGTAATAGTATTTTTGTGTCAATTTTAAGAGTTAAGGGGTACTTCTACATCTCCGATTAACATATGGTGTTAGGTGCACTTTAGATAAAAGCTCATATTTATTTTTGTACTTTAACCCTTAATTTTACTTACTTTAAATTTTAAGATTAAACATGAATTGAAGAGAAAATAATATATCCTTCCGGCAAGAAGAAGAAGAACCCATGAATTTGAGTTTAATTTTTAATGGTACCAGCATTCATCAACCTTGAACACAATAGGTTATAGTTTTCAATGTTTTATCATTGAGATGGAACTAGATTCAGTGCTCATAGCAATATCGTTACGGTGAAATTTACATTGTTCATATACAATTTCAACATTCCAGATTTAGATTTTCAACCATTACTTTTAAATAAAAAAAAAATTTAAAAAATTGATTGTTTAGATGTTATCTTTATTTTAGACACTGCACTCATTAAAATAATGTTTATTTGAAAAATAGAAGTAAGAAAATTGCAATATAAACCATCCAAATTAGATATGCACAATACACACTAGTAATAAGCTCTTGATGCTCATCAATTTGTTAAATGAAAATTCACTAAAAATTACTCCCTCCATTTATTTTTATAAGATATATTTAGGGACTGCCTCAAATGATTTTTATAAACTCGCTCTTTTACCATCACTTAATTAAAAATTACTCATTTAATTCCCCATTTGTTAATATAACTTTCTCTTTCTAGTACACATTCTTTCTTCACCATATCTTCTCTCTCTTCCCCACAAATGAGGGCATTTCTGGAAATTCATTTTTATATATTATTGTATCTATTTAATTTTAACAAACTTTTTAAACAACACAATTCGGTTAATCATACTTATAAAAAGGAATGAGGGAGTAACATATAGCCAAGTGTGATGATTAATTAATGGGGAAAATTACGTGCAGGTCCTAAGGACTAGAAATAATTACAAAAAGTCCCTTGAAATCACCAAATTACACAAAAGTCCTTAGGGACTTTTTTGATATTATTTGTATGGAAACAAAATCTAGGTTTTAAAATTTTGTTGTAAATATGGCACTTCATGTTGTAAATATGGTTTTTTCTATTGTAAATGACTTCTCTACATTCAAAACCCAGGTGTTTAAATGTTATTGTAAATCTGACACTTTCTGTTGTAAATATAGTTTTTTCTGTTGTAAATGGTCAAATTTTAAATTTTGTTGTAAATACAGCACTTCCTATTGTAAATATATCATTTTTCTGTTGTAAATGGCTTATCTACGTTCAAAATTCAGATGTTTAAATGTTGTTGTAAATATGACACTTTTTGTTGTAAATAGGGCTTTTGTAGTTGTAAATGGTCAGGTGTTTAAATGTTGTTGTACATATGGCACTTTATGTTGTAAATATGACATTTCCATTGTTAATACAAATAATATCAAAAAAGTTCCTTGGAACTTTTGTATAATTTGGTGATTTCAAGGAACTTTTTTGTAATTATTTCTGGTCCTTGGGACCTGCACATAATTTTCCCTTAATTAATTGTCTCAACCACAAAATGGACAATATCCAAAGGCTGTACTTAGCTTCAAGTTCACTTATGCAGAGCTCAATATTTCAACTCTTTTTGTCGTTCTCCTTGATCAATTATATGGACAATTTATTCAGTAAAGGACCAATTGTTTAAGCTGTTTGTCCTTGCCTTCTGGGTCCCCCAAATGCATTATTGTACATTATTCCAAATATTTACATATTATCATATGTGTGGCTACCTTCAATTGGCATGTGCGATTTTATGTGATTAGATTTTCTAGCTTCACTAGATTCATTGCATAATATATATCTCCTTCTTGAAAGTTTTATCAGAGAGACGACAAGAATAATAATAAGGCACTCTATTTAATTCTTAAAGTAACTAATTAAATTATTTTTCTTCAAATACCTCTAAGCAATAAATAAAGTGAGTTAGCCCATCTGCTTGGTAAAAAAACATATAATTAGGAGCAGAGGAGTATTATTTTGCCAAATCATCCTCTAATAGCTATACTCATCAATTTGGTGCAGAAAGAAAAAATATAATCATTACATTTTTAGTCTTTTAAAGTTTACATTAAATATACTTTTATACTCAAAATCGTAACACGTGGTTTAGATTTCCTGCTATCTACATTGTCCTCATCCATCTTTTTTCGTGAAAATGAATCACATACAAATAGTTAATGATTTTTTTTAAGAAAATTTGATTTTTTGCCTACAAAAATATTGATGAAAATTTAAGGTACAATATATATTTTAAAGAGTTAAAGCACAAAATTACCTATATATTTTTCACAAGGGTTAAATACCTAATTTGCCATGAAAGTATTGATAAGGGGGCACTCAGCACCCAGAAGTTTTTTGGGTACCAAATTTATCCCGAAAGTATGAAAAAGGTACAAAATTTGCCCAAAACTAACGAAAGGTTAACGGACGTTTGCCACGTCGGATTTTTTTGGGTTAAATACCTAATTTGCCACGGAAGTATTGATAAGGGAGCACTCAGCACCTGGAAGTTTTTTTGGTACCAAATTTTCCCTGGAAGTATAAAAAAGGTAGCAAATTTGTCCAAAACTGACGGAAGGTCCACATAGGTCGTTAAAATGCCACATAGCTAGAAAATAAACACAATGGAGGGTGAGTCATATGCCAGATCATGTAACCATGTCAGCATCTCATTCATCTCTCTCTCTTCCCTCTCGCTTTTCGGTGGTTCGTGCTTCTTAATTTTCTTCCGCTCCTTCACCCACTCCTTCACCGACGGGTATGTCAGCTTCCACAACAATGCCTGCCAACTCTGTTTGTGACCTTCCTTTGCTTCAGATCCGATTGGTTTCGATCCCTAAAAAATTTCAAACGGGATGTTAGAGTTAGCTCTGGATCTGCAAAAGCCATCAGTTAGAGATAATTCCTAGAACAATTTTGTACTCTCATTGTACTCTAAAAAATGCTCTACCAAGAAACCAAATAGTTCTCCGAATCAAGATAAATAAAAAACTGCCAATAAACCCAGTTAGAGAAGGTCATATGGATTGTCAAAATTTTCACCAAATCGTAATATTTCAGAGAAGCAAAATAAAGGAATTTGGGGAGGGGGAGTGAGGAGGCAGTACCTGAATATTTGAGAATCGAGAAATTGTAAGGGTCTAAGGGATAAAATCGTTTGGTATGAATTTGCCACACCGCCTGGTAGGTCCTCAGCCCCACATCGGAGAGCCATGGTGTTCACAATGGTCCCACCGGCACTGTCTCCACTGTGTTTCTTTCCTAGCCATGTGGCATTTTAACAATCTACGTGTACCTTCCGTCAGTTTTGGGCAAATTTGCTACCTTTTTTTTATACTTCTGGGGCAAATTTGGTACCAAAAAAAAAACTTCTGGGTGCTGAGTGCCCCCTTATCAATACTTTCGTGACAAATTAGGTATTTAACCTTAAAAAATCCGACGTGGCAAATGTCCGTTTAACTTTCCGTTAGTTTTGGGCAAATTTGGTATCTTTTTCATACTTCCGGGGAAAATTTGGTACCCGAAAAACTTCCGGGTGCTGAGTGCCCCCTTATCAATACTTCCATGGCAAATTAATTAGGCCTTTAACCCTTTTCACAAATATTACCCTGCCGACTGATGTATAGCGTTTCTTTTTTCTTTTTTCTTTTTTTAAAAAAGGAAACTAAAATCCTTTTTAGTTTTCTGTGGTAAAGAATTAGAGTTGGAAATCAGGGTCGGCCCTTGAAAGGCTAGGGCCGGCCCTTTTAGGCCGGGGTAAGAAAAACGTCTATTTTTCAAAGCCCAACCTGAGAGCATGCGGGCCAGGGCCGACCCTACAAGGCCGGAAGACATTTTGATGAATTAAAACTATTTTTCCTACTTTTTTTTTTCCAAAGAAAGATAACTTGTAAAATACAATAATTAAAGTTATAATTTATCAAATAAATATTGTCAACATTCATGTCTACACAACATGCTTAATGTAATAAACAAACGCAGTAACTAATTCATAATCAAGGGTAAACTATTGTCCACAAGTAATTCACACAAAGCATAACAAGCTTACCACTAAATAACATGAGTATGATGACTATTATTTTCATCTTTTTCACCATTATCATCAATTTCAAAGGCATTTGATTGTACTTCACTTTGAGTAGTAGGCTCTGCTTCATGGGTAAGAATATCAACAATATCTTCTCCCACATTATGAATACATTCATAATCTTTATCTGCAACAAATAAGAAATCAAATCATAAAATCAAAGTATAGTTATTATGTATTTGTAATTAAATGGATAAATAACTCTATAATAAATGCAAAATACATATAAATTAGAGGGCCTGGTCACTCACCTAAGACAATCTCGGTCTAGGTCACCTGGTCAAGTCAAGTTAACAAAACAAAAATAAAATAAAAATAAAGGGCCTAACAGGCTAGCCCTTGGCCCTGTAAGGCCAGCCCTATTAAGCCCTCGGCCCTATAGGGTCGACTCTGCAAGGCCAACTTCATTTAAAAGCTCCAATTTGAAAAACCCAGCCCTTGAAAGGCCAGGGCTTAAACGGGATGACCCGATTTCCCAGTTCTATGAGGAATCATACCATTATTTGGATAGACTTACTTGCTAGCTGGCATGAAAATGACACACTATTTCCAAAAGGCTCTCTCTCTCTCTCAAGGGACCTCTCTAGAACATAAGGTCAAGGTGGGGAGGGCAATGGAGTTAGAATAAGGTTATTAAACTCGGACCAACCATTGAATCCGTTGAGGTAGTGGGTTAAGAGTCAGTGGGTTAGATCGAAGTTAAACGAGAGCTAACCTGACGCCAGACTGGTGAGGAAGTGAACTTGAACGATGCCAAAATGGGGTAGTTGCTAATTACAATATTCAAGTTCTCAATTGCAACATCCCAAGTTTTAATATTGAGATTTAGAGTTGTTCGGTCATAGAACATAAATCTCTAGCCCTAGGTGGGCTAGGATGTCGATGTAGGATCAAATAGCTCTCTCCCAAGCATCTATGGATGAGATACCCGAGAGGATTGGAGATCACAAAGCACAGGGACTTGACCTAGGTGCAATACCTAGGGCCTACGTACCCTGACGAGGGATCAAAGTCCACGTAGTTCGAGGTTTACTGGAGGCGTTTAGCCAAAGGGGGTGGTGTGTGTGCTCTGTGTGCAGTATATGCAATTGAGAGAGAGCTTAGAAGATGATCTGTACCTTTAGGGTTTAACTCCTATTTATAGAGTGTACCTGGTAGGTAATTGTATCGGCCTCATTAATATGATTGATATGATTGGATCCTCCTTTATGACAAGCAGATCTCGATATGCAATATGCTCCTTGTTGGGCCATATATGGGCCTAATATTTATTCCATAACAGTTGCCCCCAAGCTCGGTAGTTCAGGTCTCTGAGCTGCCGAGATTAACTGATTGCTTTCCGAGATCCATTGACTCCAAATTTGCTTTCGTAGCAATTTTCCCGGGCTAATTGTCTGGTTTATATTCCTGCATTTAATAACATGTAAGCAAATTACAATAAATGGAAAATACTTACTGTGGCGCAAATCGTTCAACGTGCTCATTTCGGATACTTGTCTGAGCTTGTATTAAACTTTCTGGTTTGCCTTAATGCCGGTTATTGATGACACACTTTTCCACTCAACAAATCATTGTCCACTCTGTTGCCCTCAGCCTGGTAGTTCAGGTTCCTGAGCTGCCAGGATGTGTTATTTTCCAACCCGGCCAGTGTTGTCATTGTTGGGATTCCATGCGTGTTGACCAGATTCCGGATTGATATACTTTAATACCGAGATTCCGGATTGATATACTTTAATACCGAGATTTCGGATTGATATACTTTAATACCGAGATTTTGGATTGATATATTTTAATACCGAGATTCTGGGTTATTTACTTTATCACCGAGATTCCAGATTGATATACTTTATCACCGAGATTCCCGATTGATATACTTTAATACCGAGATTTCGGATTGATATACTTTAATATCGAGATTTCGGATTTATGATTTTTGAAAACGAGTTTGTTTACCCAAATTCAATCATTCAAATAAATTTGGCGGCTTTGTTGTCGCAAATAATCCAATAAAGGACTTTCCTTGATTTCAACCAGATTCGGTTTAATCGGGATCTTCATACTTTCCCTGATTTTAACCAGATCAGTTTAATCGGGTCCTCCTCCGACAATTTATCCGAGATCCAATTAAAGAGTGCGGATTTAATCGTATAAAATAGACTTGGCATGATTCATGAAAGCGGGTTTGTACACCTCGGATTCACGCATGTTTAAATTGGACGTGATTTTCAAAGACGGATTTGTTTACTCGGAATTCTAACACGTTTAAACAAGACATGATTTTCGAAACGAGTTTCATTACCTGAATTTATACATGTTTTCCTTCGACATGATTTTTGGAACGGGTTTATGCACCTCGGATTCCTACATGTTTTATTTGTACATGATTTTCAAAAACAGGTTTCTTTACCCTGAATTCTACATGTTTAGCTTTGACATGATTTTTGGAAACGAGTTTATGTACCTCATACTCCTACATGTTTAAACTGGACATGATTTTCGAAGACGGGTTTCTTTACCCTGAATTCTACATGTTTAGCTTTGACATGATTTTCGGACCTGGGTTTATATACCTCATACTCCTACATGTTTAGCTTGTACATGATTTTCGAAAACGAGTTTCATTACCCCGAATTCTACATGTTTAGTTTCAACACGATTTTCGGAAACGAGTTTATGTACCTCGGATTCCTACATGTTTAGCTTTGACATTTCCTACATGTTTTATTTGTACATGATTTTCGAAAACGAGTTTCATTACCCAGAATTCTACATGTTTTAATTCGACATGATTTTCGGAAACGGGTTTATGTACCTCAGATTCCTACATGTTTTATTTGTACATGATTTTCGAAAACGAGTTTCATTACCCTGAATTCTACATGTCTTAATTCGACATGATTTTCGGAAACGAGTTTATTTGAATCATTAACCTTCTTCGGTCATGGGAATCAGAAATTTACCGATTCCCCACAGACGGCGCCAATGTTCGGTCATAGAACATAAATCTCTAGCCCTAGGTGGGCTAGGATGTCGATGTAGGATCAAATAGCTCTCTCCCAAGCATCTATGGATGAGATACCCGAGAGGATTGGAGATCACAAAGCACAGGGACTTGACCTAGGTGCAATACCTAGGGCCTACGTACCCTGACGAGGGATCAAAGTCCACGTAGTTCGAGGTTTCTTGGAGCGTTTAGCCAAAGGGGGTGGTGTGTGTGCAGTGCAGTATATGCAATTGAGAGAGAGCTTAGAAGATGATCTGTACCTTTAGGGTTTAACTCCTATTTATAGAGTGTACCTGGTAGGTAATTGTATCGGCCTCATTAATATGATTGATATGATTGGATCCTCCTTTATGACAAGCAGATCTCGATATGCAATATGCTCCTTGTTGGGCCATATATGGGCCTAATATTTATTCCATAACAAGAGTTATGTAAGATTTAATTATTGATGAGATTGAGATATCAAGAGGTGGAATTTGAATGTATGAGACTTAGAAAGAGAATGATTGAAAATTATATCTCTAGGCTTTTAGAATAGTTTTGGAATATTGGAATTTTCAAAAATCACAGAGAAGGTTAACGAAGGAGACTGGATCTCTGGTTCAATTCAAAGCTCTTCAAGGTTGATTATTAGCTCTGGTTCCGCGGCCTCTTGAAGCTATTTCTCGTCAAGCTCTGACTCTGTGGAGGTTCGATTTGAACTTGCGGCGCCTCTGTTTCTCTCAAGCTCTGAAACTCAGCCAAGAAGCAGGCAAATAACGTGTTTTGACCTGGGACCAAAATGATACTTTTAAAAAGTTCGTGGAAGGTCAAAAGTGAAAATTTTAAAACGTTTATTAATGTTTGTGTAATGTTTAAAAACCTTGGGTACTTTATGTACTTTTCGCTGGCCCCTTTTCTTCATTAATTTGCAATTCCCAAAAATTCATGGAATTTTTATGTAATTTTCTCCAGTCCTCAAAATATTAATTCTAACCCTCTAAAATCTCCAAATTTCTTCTTAAACACTTATAATGCAAGATTAAGTATAAGGTAGCATCAAAAGTCCAGAAAATCATTTGCATGAATAATTAACAAATTATGACAAGTTTACCCTTGATTACACTTAATTTAATACAAATGTCTCTAACTCAAATTAGTGTTCAATCATAATGACCTAAGAAGTACATTAAAATCCCCAATTTAATCATAAAAAACCCTATAAAAATATGTTTCAATAAAAAATTATGTGGAACTTAGCCAAAGTTCAAACGGGGTTTTGTAGAAGTTTGCCTTTTTTTTAGAAAATACCCATACCACTACATATTTTATTTTTAAAATATTAAAAAATATTTTTTTTACTAGGCAGTGTACTCCGTCAATAATAGAGTCTAATAATCCCCGCCTATCTTCATAAATATTGAAAATTGAGTATTCTCTAATAATGAAATAATTTCAACAAAATATTCTCTGTCGTATATTTGTTTTTATTAGGTCAAAGAATGAGTAATACGTAAATTCCATAAAAATGAAAAAATGAGCAACGGACAAGGGAGGGGGGCCGTTCAACCCATGCTTATCCATATTTATTATTTTTCTTTAAACTATTTTGTCTGATTTGTAAATTAATATATAATTTAATGATACATATAAATATTTTAGAGAGATTATGTAACATATGCTACAATTAAGTAAATTTATTTAATTTATTTTGTCTTCATAAATTAATCAATTGATGTTATATCAAGGAGATAAGGTATTATTTCTGCAGCTCCGTTATTTGTCCAGCTCAGTGTCAATAATACTCTATCATTATTTGTCCAGCTCATTTTTAAAAGGGTTAAAGGACGCTCCATTATTTGTCCAGCTCAGTGTCAATAATAATCTATCATTTCTGCAGCTCATACTATAAATTATCTTAACTAAACTAAAATCAAAAGATAAGGTAGTATATTGCTCTTTCAAAATAATGTACTCCTTCATATTTTTTAAATATAACTATATAAGTTACTAACAAATTGTTGGTTGAGGTAGTAAGATGTCTCGCCTCCATAAATAGGAGAACACAAATTTGAATTTCGGGAAGTGCTCTTATTAAGAGAGGTGAAAACTTTTTACCCTCTAAACTTCGAGGAAAAGCTTAATCAAATGAAAAAAAAAAAAAATCAAAAGATTCTTCACCACAAAGAAAACTAAATTTACTTTTGGGACTCAATATTGACATTGACCTATTCGATCACGAGCAATTATGTGTACGTAAAAGAAAATTGTGGAAAAAAAGTTCCCATTAAAAATATTTATTATCCAAAAATACATTAAATTTACTAAGAACCCATATCTTTAAGCAGGTACAACTCATATTCTTTGGGTGTAACTCTTATCTAGCCATGTGTAACATGATGTATCTAAATGTCTCACATTTTATACATGGTTGAATAAATATTACACATAGTTGCACATATCTTATTTTTGAGGTAAAATATAAGACATTTGTATATAGCTAAATATATGTTGTACACAGATAATTGAAGAAAAGCTGCATCCATTAAAGATGAGTAGCCGCACCACTTAAAAACGGAAGGACATCCTCTCTTTATCTTCTTTCTCAATTTCTCTCATCAGCCTCATCTGAGCTGTTGATTGAGAAAATGAGAAAAAAGTTAAAGTAGTATTGTATTGATTGGACGGATGTGATTTAGACATTATGAGGGATAATAAGAAAAGGATGATGAGAGAAACCCCTTAAGAACTTGGGTCCTTCATAAATTTAATGTACTTTTGAGTTTTGACTAATAAATATTTAAATGGGGACTTTCAACAATTTTTCCAAAAAAAATAAAAATCATAATGTTTATTAACAAACTTAAGAATCTTTTACAAATATGTGGTAACCACAAAATAAAATTAAAATACAAAATTTATCTCCAACACACAAAATGATAACATGAAAGGCAGGCAAGAAGGGCCGCGCGAGCACACAATATTTAGAAAAAATAACTTAATATATAAATCTCTTGTCCTCAAAATCGTAACATGTTACATGTGGCTAAGATTTCCTGCTATCTACATTGTCCTCATCCATATTTTACGTCGAAATGAGTCACGTTCAAATAGTTAATGATTTTTTTTAAAGAAAAATTGACTTTTTGGCTGGCAAAATTTTGAAAAAAATTTAAGGTAAAATATATATTTAAAGGGTCAAAGTATAAGAATATGTATATATTTTTCACAAAATGCATTTAACAACATAAATTTTTTTAATAGTAAAAGTACCTATAAACTTTTAAAAATGAAGAAAAAAAGATATTGATGGATGTCTGTTACTTTTGTTGGGTGGGCCTCATATAATGGATTTAGTTTGCCTGCTCATCCTTTGGACGAGCAGGGAGAGAGCTCGTTCATATTGAAGAGGCTCCCAGCTGTTCATATCTAGATTTGGACAACCCAGATCTTATTTCTTTTATTTTCATTTTTATTTTTGCTACATAAAAAAATTATTTTTTGAAAAAATGTTAGTTCACAAATTAACTTTATTTTAGGTTCTCTACCCATTAAAATTATTTTTTTATAAAAAAAGTAAAAATAAAATAAAATATGGGCAGTCCAAATCTAAATAAGATGGCTGGGAGCTGCAAATCTAGATCAGATGGCTCTCCCTGCTACTACCAGTACCCTCATATAATTGCTTTTTAAATTATTATTTAAAAAAACCATACCATCTCTCTTCCTCATCCTCCTCCGTCAGGCTCCCCTCTCTTTTAAAAAAGTTTATAGGTATTTTTACATGTTAACACTTTAAAATTTTGGCCAGGCAAAAAATCAATTTTTCTTTATTGAAAAGTTCATTAACTATTTGCACGTGATTCACTCAGTAAATTTTGTTACTTATACTCTTATCCAAATCTTTCTTACCGATAAAATTTTCAATAGGAAATTTTCCCAAACATACAACACCACTCAACGAAAATATCTGCGGTAAATGGAAGAGATAGGTCTCTCTTTCCCCCTATGAAAAGATATCTAGATCTCAACTCTTGTACGATGAAGGTTCTACCTTCCGATCTTTATCTTGTGGGGACCATAATCTGTATAGTTGTGAATCGCGTGGAATTCCAATATCCCTCAAATTCACTTATAAATAAGCTTCCCTGTCTTCTCGTCTCTTCACACAACATCAAAAGAGAAACAGAGAAAGCCACCTTAAGAGAGAGAGAGAGAGAGAGAGAGAAGAAGAAGAAGATGATGAAGGTGGGCGTGGTTCTGGTTCTGTTCTTGGTGGCCTTCACCGCTGCAACTGTGGAGGGTCGATTCGATCCGAACAACCTCTTGACTGAGATGTTTAAGGACAATGGTGAACCCAACTACTTGATAAAGTCGACCACCACCGCCTGCTGCGACAAGTGTATCTGCACGAAGTCGATGCCTCCTCAATGCCAATGCAGAGACATCGGAGAAACTTGCCACTCCGCCTGTAAGCTCTGTATTTGCGCTCTCAGTTATCCTCCTCAGTGCCGGTGTGTTGACACCAACAACTTCTGCTATGATAAATGCTCCTCTGCTTCTGCTAATTAAGCCTCAGATTGCATGATCCATCATGTAATGTGAATAGCAAAGCCTATCACTACTACTTACTTTATTAGGCTTTGCTTTTGTCTGTGTGTGTGTACGTTAATAAAATAAACGATCACGTGCCTTGCATGCATGCTTGTTTGCTTTTCGCAAACTGGTTAGTTGTTACTAGCAAGGGCACTTGATAATCCTCTATCGTTAATCATCATCTGTTTTCTTCATACCTTGACTTGCTTTTCAATTTTATATTGAACAAGTGAAGGGAAAGTAATATATCAAGGGACCCTTAAATTTAACAAGGTTTAAGATGCCTCCGGTAACATGAAATTTTTTTCAATTCCAGTATCTTAAGATATTTTGTGATCCATCTGATCATCCATTAGTCTAAAGCATTTTTTCTAAGTGCCTTTAACATCCTAAAATATTTTTGTGGTTCACTCAGCAATTGAAAAGATGTTTTGGAGTGCTAAATGCACATTCACTTGAAAGGACATTTTTGAGATTTAATAGAGGTTAAAATTGTATTCACAAAAAAAAAAAGAAAAGAGAAAAGAGAGAGCTTGAAATTGCTCCTTGTAACATCCGTCTTCACAAGCAGTATACAATTTTTTTCTTTAAAACATCATTTGTAAACATCAGAGTAGAGCACCGGAGCGATTGAGCAACTGATATATATATTAAAATACCCATGGTAGCATGTCTTGCTTGTTTAAACAATGTACAATAGTGTTTCAAAAGTAACACAGAAAGAAGTCTTCAGCCGCGACTCCTAGGCGTGCTGCTTGTCCTTCTTATCGATCCTCGGTCCACCCGACCCTGAAGCTAAGTTAAGAGCTGAGGTCCATGCATCGAACCCCTACGCGAACGTGCATTCGTTGACGGAATTTTGGTACGGCAGTTGGTCAGAACGTAATCAGGGATATCCTATCAATATAACAACGTATTTGTTAAGGATCTATCATTACGACGGACATTTTTAGTCAAAATGACCATTTTACCCCTGACCCCCTAATCGGCGGAATTTCGCCAGCACTTCGTTACTTTGACTCTAATCTTCCAGAATTTTGCCAGAACTTCAACCCCACCATGATTTTCGAAATTCATGACTAAAATACCCCTATCATATGATATCTAATCATACTTGGAAGATTAAATATCAAAATAACATCTCTACTATAACTACCGAAAGAACTACGGAAACATAAGACTAAGTACCAAGAACTTACTCGAGCTTCGCTGCAGATTTCCCCCAGAGCTTCTCTCTCTAAAACCTCTCTCTATTTTCGAAATTCTCTCTTGAAATGGTGTGAATTGTGAAGAGCTTTTAAGGCTATTTATAGAAGAAGCTATGGAATTTCAACCGTCGGATCAACTTTATGAGAATCAATCTGAGCCCTCCATTTGGAAACTTAATAAACAAGTTTTCCCTCTTCCTTCTATCTCCTTGGCCGACCTAAAGGGTCCTAGGTGGAAGCTTGTGATGTCATCTTGATGATGTCACAAGTTGCTTTATGCACTTGATCCGATTGCACTTCCCGATCGGTGTCCGATTCGCGTAATCTCGGAAAATCTCAAAATTCCAGATTCACAACTTTGAAGATCTTCTCTTTCTCTTCAAAAGTATCTATATTAACTTAATTTTTTATTCCATTCAAGGTTCCAACGGTTCAGCCGAAGTTTCTCGAAAAATCGTCTTATTATCAAAATGCTCCACCGATCTCTAATTAACCTCTGAACATGCTTCTATTTCAAGATAAAAATCCACTCTTTCATATTCTTTACTGACTTTAGACATCATGTTCCTGGTTCTCTAGATAGGATCCAATTCCTATCGGTGTTTATTTACTTTTACACTTAATTACTTTTAATTAAGAGTTTCATTTTTACACTCCACCATTATTCATTTTCATTTTTCTTTCTTTTTTATCCCCTCATGTCGGCACACACACACATTTATTTTATAATTTTCGTTTTTTTATTTATTTAATTAATAAATAATATATTATAATTATTTTATATAATAATTTTTACAAAATTCCCCTATTGGTCCATACTTAGATTTAGGCCCAAAATTACTTAATCTCACCAATTTTCCTTCATATTTGCCAATTAATTAGCAAATATATTTATGCAAATTTTTAGCCATTAACCACTAATTATAGGGTTTTAGATAATTATTTATGGATTTTCTTTTGTTCATGCTTAAGTATTTAGCCAATAATTACTTAATCAACTCCATATTACTTGTTGCTAATTTTCTTATTTAGTATAACACATTACCTTACAACTTTTACACTGACACTAGTGTTTTATGCCTCATGCCCTATATTAAAATTTACGGGGCATTTTGGTCATTATAATACTTTTTAACTTTTTCCCATTTATTTCTTTAAGGTAATAATTTAATAAATTACCTAAATTAGGGACAGTATTATTCCCTATTTCAAATAAATATTTACTTGCCTTTTTTATAACTTTCACAGGTATTTTATAACCCGTAAATGCGTTTAGGGACCTATTTGCAAACTTCCAAACGTTTTAGGGACCTAATTGCAAATTATTCTTTTTCAAGAGAAACTACCCCAAAAATAAGATAAATTCTTCACAAGATCTTTGAGATCTCATATTCACCTATTTCCAATAGCTATTATTTACTCAATATGATACTTATCATAAATGAGATCTTCAGGGTATTACACTCCTTAAAAAATACTTTTTGGGGAAAAAATTTCCCAACAAATTTAATACTTTAACGTTAAAATTGCAACATAAAATATGTTATGGTAATTTGTAAAAATTATCCATGGTGCTAGACCCAACACAAAAATATACTTTAGGATAATGGATTTATCTTGAAAAAAAATACGGGGAGCATATACAACTGAACCCATTTTTAAAAATGCCTTTGCACTACTACACAATCTATTATTGATCATAAATCATAGTTTTAAACTGTTATATATGAAGGCGCTATATATGTTTGGTACTGAAAAATAACAGTTCCAAATCCTGATTTATTCAGGATAAAAAGTGAATTAAATATTTACATAAATGCAAAGAATAATTTACGAAAATGAAGGGCCCTCCCCTAAAAATTGTACTACAACTTTTATAGTTATATTTAAAAAACAGGAAGGAATACATTATTTTGAAACAATTATTTACAATGTACTACTCCAATTCTTAACTCAAGACATATTTTATAATATAAATTACATTATATTTAGAACCAAATGAGTATTATTGATGTCGAGATAGAAAAATGATGGAGCGTACTCACACTTTAAAAAATGAGCACGTTGTTAAAATGGAAAAGTTTTTGCTTTCACGCCAGCTAGTAAGCCTAACATAATAATGTTATGATTCTTCACCACGAAAAACTGAAAAGGATTTCAGTTTTCATTTAGAAAAAAGCTCCACACATCAGTCTGCTGGGTAATATTTGTCGCAACTCGCAGGTACTTCATATTTCAAAACGGGTTCTGATCTCGCAATATATAAATCTTTTGTCCTCAAAATCGTAACATGTGGTTAAGGTTTCCTGCTATCTACGTTGTCCTCATCCATACTTTACGTCAAAGTGACTCACGTCCAAATAGTTAATGTTTTTTTTAAAAAATAAAAATTGACTTTTTTTCCTGGAAAAAATGTAATAAAAATTTAGGTACAATATATATTTTAAAGGGTTAGGTGCAAAAATATTTATATATTTTTAACAAAAGAGAATCCAACAACATAAACTTTTTTAGGAATAAAAGTGTACTCCTTCTAATTCTTATTATAAGGCATCAACTAATAAGTTTATTTAGTCATTTTTATAAGGCACTTGCTTAGTCCCAATGAACATTGATTTTTTTTTTCCATGTCTACCCTTAATTAATAAAGGCAATAGGTGAGAGTAATAGTTAATATAATATTACAGTTTAGTGTAATTAGTAGGGTAATATTGAAAATTACTTAGATTCTAGGACAATTTTTAGTTTGTGAGAAAAGTTAGTTGGCGCCTTATAATAAATAAAGACAAGAAGAGTACATAAACTTTTTAAAAGGGAGCAAAAAAGCCACCTGTATAGTAACCCATTTCCCTGCCTATCAATGCTGGGAGAGCCCATCTGATCTAGACCATCCAGATCAGATCAGGACGGTCCAGATTTGATTATTTTTATTTAGTTATTTTTAAATAAAAATATTATTTTTTGAAAAAATATTAGTTAAGAGATTATCTTTATTTTAGATTCTTTACTCATTAAAATAATTTTTTTCAAAAAATAATGAAATAAAAAAAAATCTGGACCGTCCAGATCAGATAGACTTTCTCTGCCTATCCTTTGGATAGGCAGGGAATCTCATTCCACTTGTGTTAATAGGAACCAGTTTCCTTGCCTATCTTTTGGATAGGCAGTGAGAGCTTGTCTCATCTGCACTGGGAGAGCTTGTCTCATCTGGACTGTCCAGATGAGATCTGGACGGTCCAAATTTAATATTTTTTATTTAGTGATTTTTAAATTAAAAAATCATTTTTAAAAAAATATTAGTTGAGATATTATCTTAATTTTAGATTCTTTACCTATTAAAATAATTTTTTTACAAATAAAAAGTAAAAAATAAATAAATCTAGGCCGTCGATAATAAATGCTCTCCCTACCTATTTAAAGATAGGCAGGAAACTGACTCCTGTATTAATATTGATGGATCTCTGTTGCTTTTGTTGGGTGGGCCCCATATGATTGCTTTTAAAATTATTATTCAGGAAACCACACCCTCCTCGGCCAGACTCCCTTCTCTTTTAGAAAAGTTAGCTCTTTTAAAAAAAGTATATAAATATTTTTACACCTTAATTCTTTAAAATTTTGCCAACCAAAAAACCAAATTTTCTTTGAAAAAAAGTTCATTAACTATTTGCACGTGATTCACTCTCTGCAAACTTTGCACACATAGAATACTTGTACTCTTATCCAAATCATTCTTACCAATAAAATTTTTAATTTTGAAATTTTCCCAAACATACAACAACATAATATAGATGGAAGAGATAGGTCTCTGTCTTTTTCCCTATGAAAAGATATATAGATCTCAAGTCTCGTACGGTGAAGGTTCTACCTTCCTATCTTTATCTTGTGTGGACCATAATTTATATAGTTGTGAATCCCGTGAAATTATAGTATCCCTCAAAGTCCCATATAAATAAGGCTACGTGTCTGGTCCGTGAAATTATCTAAACACACTTCAATAATATCAATCATTATTCTTATACAAAGTGAAGGGAAAGTAATATATACAAAGGGACCCATGCATTGAATTAACATGACTTAATTTTTAGAAGGGTTAAAGTTTGGTCCAGTATTTTAAAGGATTTTGTGGTTTTATCTAGCACCATAAAGTATTTTGTGTTCATTCAACACCAAGTGTTTTTTCAGGAGTGGCAATCACCTTAAAGTTGCTATTAAAAGAAAACTTTATGATGTTAGATGTACCTTCACTTAAGACACCTTAATCCTTTTTAAAATGCATTTAAAAGACACAAAACTTGAGAGATTGATAGTGAAGAAACAAAAGGCCGTATTATATGGGTAATTTATTCAGCAAGGGCCACACTTCTTTGGGTCCCCCGAAGTGCATTATTAAAATGATTGATAGTGAAGAAACGTGAGAGATTGATAGTGAAGAAACAAAATGCATTTAAGACACCTTAATCCTTTTTTAAAATGCATTTAAAAGACACAAAACGTGAGAGATTGATAGCGAAGAAACAAAAACCTGTATTATATGGGTAATTTATTCAGCAAGGGCCACACTTCTTTGGGTCCCCCAAAGTGCATTATTAATGTACATTGCAAATATTATCGTCAATTAGAGTGGTCTTAATTAATAATGAAGCTTTATTAAAAATGAGCACGTTGTCAAAATGGAAACGAGTGGTCGCTTAAACGCCAGCTAGCAACCCCCTTCGGGGACCCACACAAACTAGGGTCAAGTCATTGATTGTTGTTGACTAACTTGATTGTTTATCAACAATGGTAGATTATTTGCACAGTTGGTATGAAATATTAGAGTGATGAGTAAAGTATCGTTTTTAATAACATTTTGTTTTAAAATCCAGATAAGTATTGATTATCACATTTTTGCCTAATTTAAGTAATATCAAATTCAAGAATGAAGAGAAACTATGAAATAAATCTATACTAAAAGTAAAAATTATTATGAACAAGTCATTCTTTAACTTTAAAGATAAAATAGGGACTATGATTATTTATCCTCCTTGTATTTCATAACATTTAATTAGCCTCCTCTCATATATGCTCTTAATGAAAATATGTGCTAGCTAGTATGGGATTCAAGAAGTACTTGTAAAAGCTTGCTTTAAGTCAAGAACAAGTGTTGAATTTCATAAATTGCTCAATCTCTTATTACAATTAATGAAATTCAAATTTCAAACACCAATCCTAATGTGACTATGTAAGTTGGTGAGTATATATCTATCTCACCAACAAAATCATGCATTCAACAAGCAAACTTCAAGTTCTTACACAATTTCACCCAAGTTTTACACTCAACCCAGCTCTCTCAAGCATCAATTAAGTGAATAGAGTGAAATTAAGGTGCCTTAAGTTTCCTTCAATTTTTAATTTGGTATATTATAGTTTTTCCTCCCTATAAAATATTTTAATTTCAGTCTTTTAAGTTTTATCCTATAACTTTGCTCAATTAGCATTGTTAGCCGCTATAAGAAGTTCATTGTGCTAACAGAGTAAAATTAAAAGAATTAATATTAAGAAAAAAACACAATGATGCCAAATTAAAAATTGAAGAAAACTATAGACACCTCAAAAATAGTTTTCCCTTTAGGTAAGAATATTTCATTGGGCATGTTTCTGCAATTTTTTCATCAATGAAAATACTTTACATATACATATTTGGTTATCTCAAAATATCAAGAATAAAAACTTATCTCCAACAAAAAAAATTGAGAACATGAAAGGCAAGGCATGCATGCTTTTGTCCTCAATAAACGAATTCACTTATAAAAATATGGAAATCTTATGTCCTCGAAATCCAAACCTTTGGTTAAAATTTACTGTTATCTACATTGTCCTCTTCCAATTTTTACGTCATTATGAAAACCACATTTTATTTTTTTAACAAAAAATGTTGTTTTGCCTAACAAAAAGTTCATTAAAAATTTAAGGTACAGTATATAAGATAACCTTTGGGAAAATGACAATAGTTCCCAATTAAAAATAATAATATCAGAAAGTTTCAAAACTTGTCAATGGTAACTCTTTCATTTGTCAATGATTACTCATTTACTTGTCATTGACAAGCTAAGAGACTTTTCTCATAGTATTTTTCTTAATTCACGGGTACAAAAAAGGCTTATAAGACCGGACGAACGAGGCATCGTAAGACCGGATCTGCGACCGATCTTGTTACATAGACCAGACATTTAACATATTAGGTCTTAAAGAAACTTTTTTAGACCAGACATTTAACATATTAGGTCTTAAAAGTCGTAATACATAGACCTGATATATTTTTTGTTCGGTCTTAAAAATTTTAAGACCGGACAAATAAATTGGCTGGTCTTAGAAGACCAACTTTTTAAGATCGGACCAAAACAATCCGGTCTAAAATTACCGACTTTTAAGACCGGACTATTAATAACACCGATCTTAAAATACTGACTTTTAAGACCGGATTTATAAATACGGAGTTCTTAAAATTTGAATTTTTTAGACCGGACGCATAAATATACTAGTCTTAAAAGACAGACTTTTAAGACCTGACTAATACATACAACGGTCTAAAAGTACCGACTTTTAAAACTAGACTAATAAATACATCGAGTCTTAAAATTTGAAAAATGAAAAATGAAAAATATAAATACTTTAAAATAACATATTTAGATTCCTTATTCTCCCCACTCAAAAAGTCAACTAGCTCTTATCACTCTAATCCTATTTATAAGTCCATTTTTGTCAAAAAAATTTGGTCCTTATTATAAATCCAGTTTCAGGGTAATAAATTCAATTTTTCCTTTTAACTTGCAATAAACAAAAAGAATTTATTCATGTTGAATCTTGAAACTATTCATAAATAAGGGAGAAATAAAAAATTTAGCTCATAACTAATGAGGTGACTAGCTCTTCTTGGTATATGAAATTTAGTTAATTGGGATTTATAAATAGGGTTAAAGTGGTATATTAAAGACGGAGGTAATAGTTACTAGTTTATGCAAAATACACAGCTTCCTAAATTTCTGATGGAATCAATGTAAACAAAACCTTATTATACATTGGTTGTATCAAAATTCCACAAACTTCTTTATTTTAAAAAACTTGTAGGCTCCCCTAAAATTAAAAGGCTAAATAATCTCGACTTTTTATTTTTTTTAAATATCCATATATACCACTAGGCACAAAGAGTACACTCTGTCAATAGTATATTTGTTTTTATCAGACAAGGGTATGGGGGCGTTCAACCTAGGCATGCTTATCCATCCACGACGTATACATATTACATAGTTCACACTAAAGATTCTTCACGATAAAGAAAACAAAATCAACTTTTGGACTCACATGCATAGTGACAGTGATCTTATTCATTTAATGATTGTTGATGACGACTTTGGAGGGAAGAGGATGAATCTGAGATTGAGAGATACGCTTGTCTGTTTTTTTGTTTTTTAAGGAGCGTATTTTGATACTTTCATAGGTAATAAATGGATGTTAGCATCTTTTAAATGTAATAGTATTTTTGTGTCAATTTTAAGAGTTAAGGGGTACTTCTACATCTCCGATTAACATATGGTGTTAGGTGCACTTTAGATAAAAGCTCATATTTATTTTTGCACTTTAACCCTTAATTTTACTTACTTTAAATTTTAAGATTAAACATGAATTGAAGAGAAAATAATATATCCTTCCGGCAAGAAGAAGAAGAACCCATGAATTTGAGTTTAATTTTTAATGGTACCAGCATTCATCAACCTTGAACACAATAGGTTATAGTTTTCAATGTTTTATCATTGAGATGGAACTAGATTCAGTGCTCATAGCAATATCGTTACGGTGAAATTTACATTGTTCATATACAATTTCAACATTCCAGATTTAGATTTTTCAACCATTACTTTTAAATAAAAAAAAATTAAAAAAATTGATTGTTTAGATGTTATCTTTATTTTAGACACTGCACTCATTAAAATAATGTTTATTTGAAAAATAGAAGTAAGAAAATTGCAATATAAACCATCCAAATTAGATATGCACAATACACACTAGTAATAAGCTCTTGATGCTCATCAATTTGTTAAATGAAAATTCACTAAAAATTACTCCCTCCATTTATTTTTATAAGATATATTTAGGGACTGCCTCAAATGATTTTTATAAACTCGCTCTTTTACCATCACTTAATTAAAAAATTACTCATTTAATTCCCCATTTGTTAATATAACTTTCTCTTTCTAGTACACATTCATTCTTCACCATATCTTCTCTCTCTTCCCCACAAATGAGGGCATTTCTGGAAATTCATTTTTATATATTTATTGTATCTATTTAATTTTAACAAACTTTTTAAACAACACAATTCGGTTAATCATACTTATAAAAAGGAATGAGGGAGTAACATATAGCCAAGTGTGATGATTAATTGATGGGAAAATTACGTGCAGGTCCTAAGGACTAGAAATAATTACAAAAAGTCCCTTGAAATCACCAAATTACACAAAAGTCCTTAGGGACTTTTTTGATATTATTTGTATGGAAACAAAATCTAGGTTTTAAAATTTTGTTGTGAATATGGCACTTCATGTTGTAAATATGGTTTTTTCTGTTGTAAATGACTTCTCTACATTCAAAACCCAGGTGTTTAAATGTTATTGTAAATCTGACACTTTCTGTTGTAAATATAGTTTTTTCTGTTGTAAATGGTCAAATTTTAAATTTTGTTGTAAATACAGCACTTCCTATTGTAAATATATCTTTTTTTCTGTTGTAAATGGCTTATCTACATTCAAAATTCAGATGTTTAAATGTTGTTGTAAATATGACACTTTTTGTTGTAAATAGGGTTTTTGTAGTTGTAAATGGTCAGGTGTTTAAATGTTGTTGTACATATGGCACTTTATGTTGTAAATATGACATTTCCTGTTGTTAATACAAATAATATCAAAAAAGTTCCTTGGAACTTTTGTATAATTTGGTGATTTCAAGGAACTTTTTTGTAATTATTTCTGGTCCTTGGGACCTGCACATAATTTTCCCTTAATTAATTGTCTCAACCACAAAATGGACAATATCCAAAGGCTGTACTTAGCTTCAAGTTCACTTATGCAGAGCTCAATATTTCAACTCTTTTTGTCGTTCTCCCTTGATCAATTATATGGACAATTTATTCAGTAAAGGACCAATTGTTTAAGCTGTTTGTCCTTGCCTTCTGGGTCCCCCAAATGCATTATTGTACATTATTCCAAATATTTACATATTATCATATGTGTGGCTACCTTCAATTGGCATGTGCGATTTTATGTGATTAGATTTTCTAGCTTCACTAGATTCATTGCATAATATATATCTCCTTCTTGAAAGTTTTATCAGAGAGACGACAAGAATAATGTAACATCCCATTTTTAAAGCGGAATTTTTTTTTTTTTTTTTAAATTCAGAGTAGAGCAATGGAGCGAAAGAGTAATTGATTCATAGTCAAAACATCAACCATTGTGTAACATTGTAATGATTACAGTAATCCTAAGATTCAGAAATAAGATAACAGAAAGAAACAGAAAGCGATAAAGTAAAGATAGGCTTCGGCTGCACGTCTACTCCGGATGCTTGCCCCGATCTCTGAACTGTGGTCTTCCTGACCCTGAAGCTGTTAGTTCTCCATAAGTTTTGATGATAACTGAAAAATTGCAAATCAAAAAGTTGTTCATGATCAAACTATTTTAATTGATATGACTCGAGTCAAGGTAGATGACTCCAGTCATATATGTGTCGACGTAAACCTCGATTTAAGATTTTACCGATATGACTCGAGTCAAGCAAGATGACTCACCATAACATCGCTTTTCGTCTCGTCTCGATTTTATTTAAAATATGACTCGAGTCAAGCAAGATGACTCCAATCATAATATCGACTTTTCGTCTCTGTCGATCTTATTTATCGATATGACTCGAGTCACGCAAGATGACTCCACCATCATATCAACTTCTCGTCTCTGTTTGATTTAATTTAAATTATGACTCGAGTCAATTAAGATGACTCACAAGTTATCGAAGTTCTTCTCTGTTTGCGAAAATCGTATTTATGACTCGAGTCAAAGTAGATGACTCACCAACTTTTCAAGTTCTTCTCTGTTTGCAAAAATCCACAATCATGACTCCAGTCGTCAAGGATGACTCGAGTCGTCTCAGTTGAATTTCAAGACAATGACTCCAGTCAAGTAACATGACTCGAGTCAACCTTTGCGAACTTCTTCTCTATCTGATAAACTCACTAAGATGACTCCAGTCATACACGAATGACTCGAGTCATGTTCGCTGATTTTCTGGGAATCGTTGATTCGCAACCTTCTGAAGATCAGATTATATCTTGGGTACTTATTATTATTAATTGTGATTGAAATTAGATTATTTTTAATATGTTTGCTCATAGCTTTTCAGATGCTAAGGAATATTGCAAGATCATTTGAGATCATCGCAGATCACGCATATCATTCAAAAGCAGAGCAAATTAGGAAACAAGCTGAAAAATAGATAATCATCTTCAAAACAATCAGAGAACAACAGGACACGATTGATTGGAAGTATTTTAGGAAAAAACCACATCAAGGCCAATCACTCTGAAAGCTCCAACGGAAATGTCCCCATTTAATGAAGATTTTGCAGAAAAATGAATTATGCAGAAAGACTCCAATCAGCTTCAAAATTCCTCAAGTTCAAAGTTCTGAAGTGCATCTATAACGGTCATAAACTTCAAAGAAATATAAATTCATAGACCTCCAGCTGCACAAACACTACACAGAATCGCAATACACAAAACGAAAGATAGACAAAGAGCTTGCTTCTTTTCTGATAGCTATTCTGTAATACTCTGATCTTCAGTGTAATCATTTGATCATAAGTTAGTGGAATCCCAGAGTGTGTCCTGGGACCGGACGTAGGTCAAGGATTAGGACCGAACCAAGATAAGTTGTCTTGTGTTCATCCTCTTCTTCCTCCCTTTCTACTTTTGATTTTAACTTAGAAGAAAAATTAATATCCCCAATTCACCCCCCTCTTGGTAATATTCCGGTCTTCATTTGGTATCAGAGCATAGGTGTCTCAGTAGGGCTTAACATCCCGAGATAAGATCATGGAAGGAATATTGCACGATGGTGCTTCTATCAATCGGCCTCCAGGATTCAATGGAGAACACTACCCATTCTGGAAAGCAAAGTTCAAGGTGTACGTGCTAGCTTCTGAGTATGGACTCTGGCGTGTATTTGAAAAAGGAAACTACTCTCCTACAAAAAATGAAGGAGGAACCTTCATCCCCAAAACAGAAGATGAGTTCAATGAGACTGACATGAAGCATATTACTCTCAACAGTAAAGCTGTCTTGATGCTGCAGAGTGCTCTCATCAAAGAAAATCGAATCAACACTCTAACCACCGAGTATGACTTACTACAAATGAAGTCTGAGAGACCATCGCGAGTTCCAACTTCGCTACACACATCTAACCAATCAACTAGCAAACCTTGGGCAAAACATATGATCAAGGTCCTTAGGTAAGAAAAATTTTGAATGTTTTGACAAAAGATTGGGAAGCTAAATTTAGAGCAATAGAAGAATCTCATGGAGAATCAATGGCTTCAGTTGCAGCCCTGTTTGGAAGCCTTGTCGAATACGAAAGTAAGTTGAAATTCAAGAAGAACTGAGCGAAGCCAACACCAAGAAAAATAAAGGTATTGCTCTTAAACTCTGTAAAAGAAAAAGAAAGTAAAATTGAAGATGATGAGGAAGATGAGGAAATAGCCATGTTCGTTCGAAGATTTAAGAAACTTTACAAAAGGATCGTGGCTTTAGGAATAAATTCCAAAAGGAAACTCAAGTAATAAATATGATAAAGCTCAGGTCGTCTGCTACGAATGTGAGAAACCAGGACATTTTAAATCAGAATGTCCAGAACTGAAAGATAAGAAAAAGAACTTCAGTCGGTTCAAAAAGAAAGCATATGTGTCTGGCATATGGGGAGACAGCTCCTCAGACGAAGAAGAAAATGAAGAAGAAATTGCCACTATCTGCTTAGTGGCAGAAGAAGAGAGCAAGAAGAAGATGAAAAAGAGGTATTTAATTCGAACCTACCTATGATGAATTATTTGCTGAGTATAATCTTATTCAAAATAAATTTGAAAAACTTGCTGATAAATATTTTACTTTGAAAAAGAAAAATACCATTCTCGAACAGCAAATAGAAAATCTTTCTTTTCCTGAAAAACTCATATGCGATGAATGCATCACTTTAGAAAAGAAGAATGAATATCTTACGAAAACCCTTGAGAAATTCACTAAAGGAAGTGATATGCTAAACATTATTCTAAAAGATCAAAGGATTACTAATGATCGTTCAGGCATAGGATATAATCCTATTTTTGACAAAAAGAAAGGAAAGAAGAAAACAGGAGGAAAATCTTACTTGAATCACTTTCAGAAAACAGTTCATTTCTCAAATCCTTTTGCTCACTGTAATTACTGCAACCGAAAGGGACACAGTACTTCTTCTTGTTTTCACAAAATGGATGGAAGAAATAAACCCGTTGGCAATTATCAATGGGTCCCAAAAGGAACCTACGTCCCTATGACTCAAACTAACCCCAAAGGACCCAAAAAAAATATGGGTACCTAAAACTTAAATTTGTTCTTGCATTTGTTTGAGAGCATCAAGAATCAACAAGTGGTATATTGACGGTGGATGCTCCGGACATATGACAGGATCAAGCCAAATTTGTTGCAATGAAATCAAAGGATGGTGGTAAGGTCACTTTTGGAGGCAACCAATCGGAAGAATTACTGGAATTGGTGAAATTGGCACAAAAGAAGGACCCATGATCAAAGATGTCTATTTGGTAGAAGGTCTCAACCACAATCTCCTAAGTGTAAGTCAAAGTGCTGACAAAAATAATTGGATTATCTTTGACTCAGAGGAATGTCTCATTGTCAAGAAAGATGACCTTCCTATTGACAAAGGTAAACTCAAAATACTGTTTAAAGCTCCTAGAGAAGGTAATTGCTATACATTAGATCTACCTAAAATTACTTCTGAAAAATGTTTTGTAAGCAACCTGGACGAAAGTTGGCTATGGCATAAACGTCTGTCTCATGTTAACATGCTTCAATTAGACAAACTGTTGAGAAAAGATTTAGTTATTGGCTTACCTAAATTACAGTTTAAAAATGACATGATTTGTGATGCCTGTCAAAAGGGTAAACAAACTAAATCATCTTTTAAAAACAAAATTGAAATTTCTACAAAACGACCTCTTCAACTACTTCATATGGATTTAGTTGGTCTAGCTAGAGTCAAGAGTCTTGGTGGAAACTTATATACTTTAGTCATTGTTGATGATTTCTCTCGATTCGCTTGGACTATTTTCTTATCTTCAAAAGATGAAACTTTTGACATGTTTGTTGTGTTTGCTAAGAAAGTGCAAAATGAGAAAGGTATGTGTATTTCAGCTATCCGAACCGATCATGGAGGAGAATTTGAAAATCAAGCCTTTCAAGAATTTTGTGATGCTCACGGAATTGACCACAACTTCTCGGCTCAAGAACACCACAAGAATGGTGTGGTTGAAAGGAAGAATCGTGTACTTACTGAAATGGCCCGCGCTATGTTAAATGAAAACCAAACATCACAGGTCTTTTGGGCAGATGCAATGAGCACGGCCAGTTATATATCAAACCGAGCTTATATGAGAAAGAAGATGAATAAAACACCTTATGAGCTCTACAAAGGAAGAAAACCAAATCTGTCTCATCTGCGTATCGTTGGCTGTAAGTGCTTCATACATAATAATGGTAAGGACAATCTAGGTAAGTTTGATTCTAAATCTGATGAAGGCATATTTCTTGGTTATTCTAACAGAAGCAAAGCCTATAGAATCTTTAATACTCGTACCCGTGTTGTTGAAGAATCTATGCATGTTGTATTTTGTGAATCTAAAACTAAGATGGCTCTGGATGATGATGAAGAAAATGATTTAAAAAATCAGTTCTTTTCAAAAACTACTCCTGCTTCAATTGAAAATCCCGAAAATGTTTTTGAAACTGAATCTCAAAATGATTGTGAAAATTCTAGTTCATCACAGCCTAAGGCTTGGAAGTTCATTAGAAATCATCCTTTAGATCAAGTGATAGGCGATGTGAGTCAAGGAGTAAGAACAAGAAAAAGTACCTTAAATGAAGTAACCTTCTCTGCTTTTATTTCTCAAATCGAACCCTCTAAAATTGATGAAGCCCTTTCAGACAATGATTGGGTGATAGCAATGCAAGAGGAGTTACATCAGTTTGATAGGAATCAAGTTTGGGATTTGGTACCTAGGCCTAAGGACCATCCGGTCATTGGCACCAAATGGGTATTCAAGAACAAACGAGATGAATCTGCAATAATTGTTCGTAACAAAGCTAGATTAGTGGCTAAAGGTTACAATCAAGAAGAAGGAATTGACTATGAAGAAACCTTTGCTCGGTAGCTAGACCGGAAGCTATAAGAGTTCTTCTAGCCTTTACTGCGTTAAAGATGTCAAACTCTATCAAATGGACGTCAAAAGTGCTTTTCTTAATGGTTTTATTCAAGAGGAAGTTTATGTTGAACAACCTCCTGGTTTTGAAAATGAACATCATCCAGACCGTGTGTATCGATTAAAGAAAGCCCTATATGGTCTCAAACAAGCTCCTAGAGCATGGTATGAAAGACTAAGTAAATTTCTATTAGATCAAGGGTTTATTAGAGGCAAGGCGGATACAACATTGTTCATCAAAACTAACAAGTTAAATGAAATTTTGATTGTACAAATATATGTTGATGACATTATCTTTGGTTCTACTAATGATACTTTGTGTGAAGAATTCTCAAGGATAATGCAGAATGAATTTGAGATGTCTATGATGGGTGAGCTGAACTACTTTCTTGGTTTACAAATCAAACAAAGAAAGGATGGAATCTTCATTTCACAAACCAAATACCTTCGTGATTTACTTAAAAAGTTTGGTTTGGAACATTGCAATGGTGCTGATACTCCAATGAGTTCAACTGCGTCACTAGATGCTGATGAAGAAAAGGGCAAGGACTTCAATATTACAAAATATAGAGGAATGATTGGATCATTGCTCTACCTTACAGCAAGTCGTCCTGACATTCAGTTTAGTGTGGGAATGTGTGCACGATTTCAATCCGCCCCTAAAGAAATACATGCCGAGCATGTTAAGAGGATCTTTCGTTACCTATCAGATACTAAGGAGCTTGGATTGTGGTTCCCAAAAGGACAACAAGAATTCCTAGTAGCCTACTCAGATTCTGACCATGCCGGTATAAAGCGCGAGAAAAAACACAAGTGGGCAATGTGAGTTCTTCGGAGGGTCACTTGTGTCATGGTTTAGCAAGAAACAAACCACAGTAGCAGTATCCTCTACTGAAGCTGAGTACATTGCTGCCTCAAGCTGCTGTGCTCAAGTTCTTTGGCTAAAACAACAACTATCTGACTTGGGTGTCTATCTCAAAGAAATTCCAATTCTTTGTGACAACACAAGTACAATAAGCTTAGCAAAAAACCGAAGACAACATACAAGAACTAAGCATATTGATGTGAGACATCACTTCATCAGAGACCATGTGCAAAAGAAGGATGTCAAGGTTATGTTCATCCCAACTCATTTGCAGCTTGCTGACATTTTCACTAAACCATTGGCCAAAGAACAATTCAATTTCATTAGAAGAGAATTGGGTATGGTAAATCCCAATGAATTGTGAGTATTTCAAATCTAATGTTAGTTAAGTTTGTGATGATTAAAACTGACTTAAGCTTCGGAGTAGTCACTTATTGTTTTTGCAGGACTATGTGAGAATTGTTCAGTAAAAATCCTATCTGACCTTGATTCTGATAAATATATTTCTACTGATGTAACTCGAGTCATTGTTAGTTAACTCGAGTCAAAATATACACAGAAAGCATGCAGGATTCTAAAGAACGTATCTGACTCGAGTCATATAAAGTTTAACTCGAGTCATCAGGCAGAGAGCAGATGCACCAGATTTTACTCGAGTCATACCTACACAACTCGTGTCACAGGTAAGCATTAACGATCCAGGTCAGCATTTCTTTCATATCTGACTCGAGTCATCATTAAACGACTCGAGTCATGCGTCGACTATATATATATCGAACTGCATCTGACGCTCATAACTCACACTTTTGAAACCCTAACCCGAGTCGCGAATCTCGTTTCTTCTCCTCTGCTCAAGAATCTTCTGAAATGGCTCCCAAAATCTCCAAATCTCAGAAGGAATCATCATCCGAATATGAACCAACAACCTCCACAACTCCTCCAGTATCCACTAAACCTAGAAGCTCGAGAAAACGATCAGCTATTCCTACTGATTCTTCTTCCAAGAAATCTAGAAAGCTGCAAATCAACGAACAAGATTGACCCATCCATTGCTTCTAGAAAAGACAAAGAACCTGTGGTGGTCCTGCCGAAGAAGAAGAAGAGGACTGTCACCATCTCTGGAAATCAGGGGTCCAAAGCACATTCAACCTCAACTGCCCACTTTGGTTCTCCACCAATTGCTTCTGGTTCTAAGAAGGCACCTGAATTGCAAAAACCCTCTTTTGACCCTTCTTCATTACTTAAACCACCCCATTCATCTGAATTTACATGTAGACCCACCGTTTTTTCTGATGCTCAATTAAAGGAGTTCAAAGAGAAATTTGGTTCTCGTGGCTTTTGTCCCACAGTGTATGTGGATTTGGCTAAGCTAAAGGAGGAGTGTCATCTTGACCTTTCTCCTTGGCTAGAGCAATTCAAAAATTTGCTTGCCATATATACTCCTTATAGTCCCAACATTGTTAGGCAATTTTACTTCAATATGTCTATGGCCAATAAATTGGATAAACGTGGTAAAATTGTTGAAGATAAAGTTATTACATCAGTAAGAGGTGTCTCCATCACTTTATCTGCAGAGATTATCAATTCCCTTCTTTTAATTGATAATCCTCCACCTGTGCCTGATATTGGTTATAATTCTAGAAAGTTTTTCAAAATTCTTAGACCAGGCGAACCATTAGGGCCTCTGAAATTTTCTCCTGTGGTCATGCCCCCTTTAAGGTTTGGTCAAGTCCACCTGAACTTCATGAAAATCTCCTTCAAAGAAGGATCAGGACAGTCCAGAGCACCTTCTAGATCAAAAGCCTCTGTATCTAGACCTGTTGAGGATCTTCAGGATCAATCTTCTCCCTCTCAGTCTCAACCTGCTCCACACTCATCAAATCTACATTCCAATATCCAGCGCATTGTGGAAGAGGCTATGCAAGAGACATTTGGCACCCTTCAGACAACTCTCACAGCTCAATACTATGAGTTGTCAAGTAAGCTAGAATCTAAAGTTGGGAAATTGATTGAGGAAGTCACTTCCAAGCAAGATGCTCAAACAGAAATCATGGAATCCTTGGATGGCAGAGTGGGAAATCTTGAAGGCCATTTTGATGATCTTGGATTCAAAATTGAACAAATTCACACAATCTTTCATATGGTGGACTCCAAGATGGACAAGATTCTACATGGCTCAGATGATGCTGGTCCATCAAAAGTAATCCCTTCACCTCCACCCTCTCCTAAACCTGAAGCAACCTTTCAGACTCCTCCTAACTCTTCTGTCCCTCCAAGTATGCTTGTCCCTACTACTTTACCCTCTGCTTCTGACAATACTGCAGACCTTTTTGATGAGCATTCCAACTCCTCCACTCATCACTTACTCACCCCTTCCAGACCACACTCTCCACTACCTACCACCTCTCCTCTCGATCCTTCATCTCTCTCACTCACCATCTATTCCCCCCATTCCTATTCTCCAAGCCTTACACGCTTCCCTCACCCCTGATCCCACCTTTTTGCCTGATGACAAAGGGGGAGAGAAAGCCAAGTAGCCATTGCAGAAGGACCAACAGATGTAGTTAGATATATAAGTAGTTGCGCAGCACATTTTGTAGTACATTATACTTCTAACTATGTTGTTAGGATGCTAAGGAACTTTTTGTAGAAATGCATTTCTGTTCCATCTATGGTTGTATGCAAAAGAATTTATGTTTCACATGCTTATCCATATGGTTTATATGATGTTATCTGCAATGAATGAAAATTAAATGCTTATCTTTATATGTGTGTCAAATTTCCAAGACTTGAAAACTTTTTGAGTCACAAGTGTTGTCATCATCAAAAAGGGGGAGAATGTTAGTTCTCCATAAGTTTTGATGATAACTGAAAAATTGCAAATCAAAAAGTTGTTCATGATCAAACTATTTTAATTGATATGACTCGAGTCAAGGTAGATGACTCCAGTCATATATGTGTCGACAGAAACCTCTGATTTAAGATTTTACTGATATGACTCGAGTCAAGCAAGATGACTCCAGTCATAACATCAGCTTTTCGTCTCTGTCTGATTTTATTTAAAATATGACTCGAGTCAAGCAAGATGACTCCAGTCATAATATCAGCTTTTCGTCTCTGTCTGATCTTATTTACTGATATGACTCGAGTCACGCAAGATGACTCCAGTCATCATATCAACTTCTCGTCTCTGTTTGATTTAATTTAAATTATGACTCGAGTCAATTAAGATGACTCCAGTCAAGTTATCAGAAGTTCTTCTCTGTTTGCGAAAATCGTATTTATGACTCGAGTCAAAGTAGATGACTCCAGTCAACTTTTCTGAAGTTCTTCTCTGTTTGCAAAAATCCACAATCATGACTCCAGTCATCAAGGATGACTCGAGTCGTCTCGATTGAATTTCAAGACAATGACTCCACCAAGTGACATGACTCGAGTCAACCTTTGCGAACTTCTTCTCTGTCTGATAAACTCACTAAGATGACTCCAGTCATACACGAATGACTCGAGTCATGTTCGCTGATTTTCTGGGAATCGTTGATTCACAACCTTCTGAAGATCAGATTATATCTTGGGTACTTATTATTATTAATTGTGATTGAAATTAGATTATTTTTAATCTGTTTGCTCATAGCTTTTCAGATGCTAAGGAATATTGCAGGATCATTTGAGATCATCGCAGATCACGCATATCATTCAAAAGCAGAGAAAATTAGGAAACAAGCTGAAAAATAGATAATCATCTTCAAAACAATCAGAGAACAACAGGACACGATTGATTGGAAGTATTTTAGGAAAAAACCACATCAAGGCCAATCACTCTGAAAGCTCCAACGGAAATGTCCCCATTTAATGAAGATTTTGCAGAAAGACTCCAATCAGCTTCAAAATTCCTCAAGTTCAAAGTTCTGAAGTGCATCTATAACGGTCAGAAACTTCAAAGCAATATAAATTCATAGACCTCCAGCTGCACAAACACTACACAGAATCGCAATACACAAAACGAAAGATAGACAAAGAGCTTGCTTCTTTTCTGATAGCTATTCTGTAATACTCTGATCTTCAGTGTTCATTTACATCTGCTCTTTCTAGAGAGTTTGTATTCTATTATCATTTCCTTGTGAGAGTCTCATAGTTTTTGGGACTTTGGGATTGGGTCTTTGATTACATCTTGTAAGGGGGAGTGTAATTCGAGAGAGAGAGAATTGCTCCGAGTGTTACAGAGTGTGTAATCATTTGATCATAAGTTAGTGGAATCCCGGAGTGTGTCTGGGGACTGGACGTAGGTCAAGGATTAGGACCGAACCAGTATAAGTTGTCTTGTGTTCATCCTCTTCTTCCTCCCTTTCTACTTTTGATTTTAACTTAGAAGAAAAATTAATATCCCCAATTCACCCCCCCTCTTGGTAATATTCCGGTCTTCAGAAGCTACAGCTGAGATTCAATTCACCATATTGAATCTCAGGTAACAGTTAACCTCATGCCCAAACAATACAGTATATAGACAACGCGCTAGGAAAACATAACGGTATTATCAAAACTATAACCCGTGTAAAACTGTCTGTATAACGGTCTACGAACGTATCTTTGATATATATGCATTTAAGAAGTACGAGATTAGTGTTACAGTACGCGTCCGTGCCTTCGTTTGCGACGTTAGGTACTACCGGCGGAAAACGTACTTTTACGGAAAAACGTGAACTTTAAACAGCAGTTCGTCGGGCAGCGTAGCGGCAGCAAATCAGAGATTCTGATATCCTATAAGAATAATATCACTTCTATTAGTGATTTGACATTATAACTGGCATTTTAGGTAAAAATTACCATTTTGCCCTTCTACCCCTAATTGGCGGAATTTCGCCAGCACTTCGTTACTCTGACTAATTTTCTTCCCAAAATTTCGCCAGAACTTCGACGCCATTTTGATTTTCGAAAATAAAGACTAAAATAGTCCTCCCATATGATATCCAATCATACTTGAAAAATTAAAGGCTATTCTAGCATTACAACCCGTACTTTTGAAAGAACTACAAAAGCTTCAACTTTTCGGAGACTCGATCCCTACCATGTTTTTACCTCTTCAGGCATATTTTTGATCTGGTAGTGTCTACACCACTTGGTGTGAAGTCTTTAGCTTCTGATGCATGTGTGAACTGTACTGTTAACGTGGATGGACGAGTTTCAAAAGTAGATCTGATCCGTCTGCCTCTTCACGGCATCAACGTCATACTCGGTCTCAACTGGCTAACAGCCAACGGCGCGATGATCGACTGTGGCAAGAAGAAGATATTCTTTTCCGGAGACAAGGTTGATGTGAGCCTAAATTTCCTCTCCGCTACAGAAGCGGATCGATGTGTGAAACAGGGATGCCATGCCTTCATGGTATTCTTCTCAATTAAAGCAGAAGCTGACCTTTCGCTTCAGGACATTCCTGTGGTGAACGATTTTCCTGATGTATTTCCAGAGGATCTCACAGAGTTACCTCCCGTCCGAGAAGTGGAGTTCAAAATTGATCGATGCCCGGCAGAGATCAATATCAAAGGCGCCGTATCGAATGGCTCCAAATGAAATGCAGGAGTTAAAGAAGCAGTTGGAAGAACTTCTGAAGAAGGGGTTCATTCGACCCAGTGTATCACCCTGGGGAGCTCCAGTGCTTTTTGTGAAAAAGAAAGATGGAAGTTTCCGACTCTGCATTGATTACGTGACAGTCAAAAACAAGTATCTACTTCCCCGGATTGATGATCTATTGGATCAATTATCTGGTTCCACGGTCTTTTCGAAGATTGATCTACGTTCGGGATATCACCAGCTGCGAGTTAAAGATGATGATATTTCCAAGACGGCTTTCAGAACCAGGTACGGGCACTACGAATTCCTCGTGATGCCCTTCGGATTGACAAATGCGCTGCGGTATTCATGGATTACATGAATCGTATCTTCCGACAACACTTAGACCAATTTGTGGTAGTGTTCATTGATGATATTCTCATCTACTCCAAGAGTAAAGAAGAGCATGAAGAACATCTTCGACGTGTGTTGAGTATACTCAGGGAGAAGCAACTCTATGAAAAGCTGAGTAAATGTGAATTTTGGCTGCTAGGAAGTGAAATTTCTGGGCCATGTGATATCAAGCGGCGGAGTCGCAGTTGATCCAGGCAAGGTGGAAGCAGTTCTGGACTGGAAACGGCCAGAGACAGTGACGGAGATCCGTAGTTTTCTGGGTCTGGCGGGATACTACCGTAGATTCATACCGGATTTCTCGCGTCTTGCCCTACCATTGACAAAGCTTACGAGGAAGTATCAACCCTTTCTATGGGGCGATGATTGTGAGGAGAGCTTTCAGAAACTGAGGGAGAGGTTGACTACAGCACCAGGGTTAATTATCCCCGATCCAGATGAGACCTATGTTGTCTACAGTGATGCCAGTGGGCAGGGATTGGTGTAATACCCCAAAAATACGTATCATAATTTGGTAAGATTATACCTATAAAGAGTAGGTGATTATGGGGTATTAAATGTTAAGATATAATTATCTTATTTTCTAAGGAAAAATCTCTTGGAAATTAGAGAATTTAAGGGCCAAAGTGCCAAATGACCAAAATGCCCCTAAGGGACATAACTGATTTAGGAAAATTGTGAAAAATCCTAAAAGTCAGTGAAATAATTATTTGAATAAATGAGAGTATGTTATCTCTAATTAGGTAATTTATTAAGTTACAAACTTAGAGAAATTGTAGAAGAATACTCAAAAGTAAGGAAATGACCATAATACCCTTGCGATTATGGAAAATGCAGAATAATACGAATGCATGAAAAATCTCATGTTAAAGCAAAGGTTAAGAGGTAATGTGGTATTCTAATTAAGAAAATTACTAAGCAGTGATAACTGAGTGATTAAGTATTTATTAGCAAATTACTTAAGCACAAGTATAGAAAATTCGAGATAATTATGTAAAGCTCCAAAATTAGTGATAAATGGCTAAAAATTAGCATAAATATATTGGTTAATTAATTGGAAAATTTGAAGGAAAATGGATGAGTTTAGGTATTTTTAAGCCTAAATGCAAGAATTGACCAATAGGAAAATGTTGTGAGAAATTATGTAAAAATAATTATTTAATTAATTAAATAATTAATTAAATAATTAATTAAAAAAAAGAGAAAAGGCAGAAAATAAAAGGGGAAAAACGAAATAAATAAATAAATAAAAATGAAAATGAAATAGAACCCAAGTTGGCAACTTGCACATTTTTATAATAATATAATTTAATTAAAGTAAAATATGTGAATAGTAATATTTAAATTAGGAAACGGACCCTATCTAGAGATCTAGGAATGGGATTGTCAATATCAAAGTAGATTATTGATCAGTGGAATTTTATCTTCCATTAGACTCTTCCGGAAGTTAATTCCGAGGCCGTTTGTGCATTTTCCTAATAAAACCAAATAGGGAAAAATGCATATAGGTATATTTTTGGATAAGGAGAAAATAAATTCTAACTCAAGATCTAGGCATGAGTTTGAATTTATCTTGACATATTTGGAATCAGTGAATTTTTCTGAAGAAGATGATGTTTCCGAAAAGCGTTTAGTAACTTAGGACCCGTACGCACACGTTTTTCGAGGAACTTCGACCGACAGCTTGGAGCCCCATATGGAATCGAAATTTAGGTTAACTTGGACATTTCTAGTAAGTGAGAACATGTCTTCAAGGTTGTAAATCCAGAATTTTGAAATTTCTCCGAAATCACGCGAATCGGGTACCGATCGGGGAAAATGGGTTTTTTTTATAACCCAAAATGCCAAACAATGCCTTATCTAAACCCTATAAATACCCCCCCCCCTCCTTCAAAATTCTGCACACCATCTTCTTTGAGCTCCTTGGCCGAAATTCCTAGGGAGAGAAAGAAGAGAGAGAAGTTCTGGCGGAAGCTCGCCAAGTCTTCAACTGGTAAGTCTTTCTGCTTTAGTCTTTAGTTTTTAGTTTAGTAGTTAGTAGAATTGTTAGTTAGATTTAGAAAGTAGGTGACAAGATTCCTACAAATGTTTTAGAGCCTTGTTTGCGTTGAAAAATATGCAGAGGTGTAAACATAGTAGGGATCGAGTCATTGAAAAGTTGTAGTTTTTATAGCTCTTTCACAAGTAGGTGTTATAATGTTAGGATAGCCTTTAAATTTCAAGTATGATTTGGGTATCATATGGGAGGGCTATTTTAGTCATGATTTTCGAAAATCATAATTGCGTCGAAGTTCTGGCAAAATTTCGGGAAGAAAATTTGCTAGAGTAACGAAATCTTGTGAAATTCCGCCATTAGGGCATAGGGGCAAAATGGTAATTTTTACCTAAAATGCCTCGTTATAGTGTCAAATCACTAATGAAAGTGATACTACTCGTAGGACGTCGGAAACTCGATTTGCTCGCCGTTACGCCGTCCGACGAGCATTGTTGACGTTTCGCCGTTTTAGTAAACGTGCCGTTCCGTCAAAAGTATCGAAGTACCATCAAACGAAGGTACGTTCGCGGCGTACTGTAATACTAACTCTGATGCTTATAGTCTGCTTATATATGGTACGGATAATTTCATAAGCCATGGGTGGAACTCTGTTCTGGGCCATGCATAGTGACTAAGGATGTTACACTTAGATAATCACTTACAAAGACATCGTGGCACACAATTAAAGTGCAGATGAGATAACTTTGTTTGTAGGGCGCTTGTTATTTAATGATCATATATATCATTCTTGTAATCATAGAAATATCTCGTTGAACATAAAGTGTTATATAAGCATGAGGTTAACTGTTACACGAGATCCGATAAACGTTGGATCTCAGCTCTTACTATAGTATTACATCAAGGTCTGGAGAGAGAGACCAAGGACAGAGGATAAGAGTAAGCAGAGCGGACATCACACATGAAGTTGAAGACCGAGTGGAGACCTGATCAAGGACGTCTAGTATTTAAACAGATAATGTATTAATCTTTATGAACAGGCAGATACGCCACTGTTATTGTTATAATCAGTTACTCAATGTTTTGATTCCGCCGATGCTCTACTCTGATTAATGATGTTTTTTAAAAAAAAAATTGGCTCTGAAATTGGGATGTTACAATTGGGATGTGTCCTCATGCAGCAGGGCAGAGTGGTGGCTTATGCCTCTCGTCAGCTGAAGCCTCATGAATTAAACTATCCTACACACGATTTAGAGCTGGCGGCTATCGTGTTTGCTTTGAAGATATGGAGGCATTATTTGTACGCTGTAACCGTAGAGTTGTACTGTGACCACAAAAGCCTAAAATACCCGTTCGATCAACGGAACTCAACATGAGACAAATCGATGGATGGAGTTAATTAAAGATTATAATCAAGATCAATTATCATCCAGGTAAAGCAAATGTAGTTGCTGACGCTCATAGCAGGAAGTCGGTAACGATGCAAGTTGCATATATGATGATGCAAGAACACTGTCAAGTCAAGTCAGCATGGGCGTCACGCACCAGCTGATGCTTATCTTGCAACTCTTCTTGTAAGTCAGGGAGAGTATGACCTGTGCGACGAAATTGAAGAAGCTCAGAAGCAAGATGATTGGGCAATGGAGATACGTGAGAAGATCTCCAAGGGTGAGACCCAAGACCATGACCTATCACCTGGTGGTTTGGTCAGGTACAAAAAGAGAATCTACATACCGCCGGTGGATGAACTAAGGCGGAAAACACTGGATGAGGCTCACAAGATTAAGTACATTCTGCATCCAGGCATAGTCAAGATGTACCAGAGTATGAAATCCTGCTATCTACATTGTCCTCATCCATATTTTACGTCGAAATGAGTCACGTTCAAATAGTTAATGATTTTTTTTAAAGAAAAATTGACTTTTTGGCTGGCAAAATTTTGAAAAAAAGTTAAGGTAAAATATATATTTAAAGGGTCAAAGTATAAGAATATGTATATATTTTTCACAAAATGCATTTAACAACATAAATTTTTTTAAGAGTAAAAGTACCTATAAACTTTTAAAAATGAAGAAAAAAACGATATTGATGGATGTCTGTTACTTTTGTTGGGTGGGCCTCATATAATTGATTTAGTTTGCCTGCTCCTCCTTCGGACGAGCAGGGAGAGCTCGTTCATATTGAAGAGGCTCCCAGCTGTTCATATCTAGATTTGGACAACCCAGATCTTATTTCTTTTATTTTCATTTTTTTTTCTACATAAAAAAATCATTTTTTGAAAAAATGTTAGTCCACAAATTAACTTTATTTTAGGTTCTCTACCCATTAAAATTATTTTTTTATAAAAAAAGTAAAAATAAAATAAAATATGGGCAGTCCAAATCTAGATAAGATGGCTGGGAGCTCCAAATCTAGATCAGATGGCTCTCCCTGCTACTACCAGTACCCTCATATAATTGCTTTTTAAATTATTATTTAAAAAAACCATACCATCTCTCTTCCTCATCCTCCTCCGTCAGGCTCCCCTCTCTTTTAAAAAAGTTTATAGGTATTTTTACATGTTAACACTTTAAAATTTTGGCCAGGCAAAAAAGCAATTTTTCTTTATTGAAAAGTTCATTAACTATTTGCACGTGATTCACTCAGTAAATTTTGTTACTTATACTCTTATCCAAATCTTTCTTACCGATAAAATTTTCAATAGGAAATTTTCCCAAACATACAACACCACTCAACGAAAATATCTGCGGTAAATGGAAGAGATAGGTCTCTCTTTTTCCCCCTATGAAAAGATATCTAGATCTCAACTCTTGTACGATGAAGGTTCTACCTTCCGATCTTTATCTTGTGGGGACCATAATCTGTATAGTTGTGAATCGCGTGGAATTCCAATATCCCTCAAATTCACTTATAAATAAGCTTCCCTGTCTTCTCGTCTCTTCACACAACATCAAAAGAGAAACAGAGAAAGCCACCTTAAGAGAGAGAGAGAGAGAGAGAGAGAAGAAGAAGAAGACGATGAAGGTGGGCGTGGTTCTGGTTCTGTTCTTGGTGGCCTTCACCGCTGCAACTGTGGAGGGTCGATTCGATCCGAACAACCTCTTGACTGAGATGTTTAAGGACAATGGTGAACCCAACTACTTGATAAAGTCGACCACCACCGCCTGCTGCGACAAGTGTATCTGCACGAAGTCGATGCCTCCTCAATGCCAATGCAGAGACATCGGAGAAACTTGCCACTCCGCCTGTAAGCTCTGTATTTGCGCTCTCAGTTATCCTCCTCAGTGCCGGTGTGTTGACACCAACAACTTCTGCTATGATAAATGCTCCTCTGCTTCTGCTAATTAAGCCTCAGATTGCATGATCCATCATGTAATGTGAATAGCAAAGCCTATCACTACTACTTACTTTATTAGGCTTTGCTTTTGTCTGTGTGTGTGTACGTTAATAAAATAAACGATCACGTGCCTTGCATGCATGCTTGTTTGCTTTTCGCAAACTGGTTAGTTGTTACTAGCAAGGGCACTTGATAATCCTCTATCGTTAATCATCATCTGTTTTCTTCATACCTTGACTTGCTTTTCAATTTTATATTGAACAAGTGAAGGGAAAGTAATATATCAAGGGACCCTTAAATTTAACAAGGTTTAAGATGCCTCCGGTAACATGAAATTTTTTTCAATTCCAGTATCTTAAGATATTTTGTGATCCATCTGATCATGCATTAGTCTAAAGCATTTTTTTCTAAGTGCCTTTAACATCCTAAAGTATTTTTGTGGTTCACTCAGCAATTGAAAAGATGTTTTGGGGTGCTAAATGCACATTCACTTGAAAGGACATTTTTGAGATTTAATAGAGGTTAAAATTGTATTCACAAAAAAAAGAAAAGAGAAAAGAGAGAGATTGAAATTGCTCCTTGTAACATTCGTCTTCACAAGCAGTATAAAATTTTTTTTCTTTAAAACATCATTTGTAAACATCAGAGTAGAGCACCGGAGCGATTGAGCAACTGATATATATATTAAAATACCCATGGTAGCATGTCTTGCTGTTTAAACAGCGGTACAATAGTGTTTCAAAAGTAACACAGAAAGAAGTCTTCAGCCGCGACTCCTAGGCGTGCTGCTTGTCCTTCTTATCGATCCTCGGTCCACCCGACCCTGAAGCTAAGTTAAGAGCTAATGTCCATGCATCGAACCCCAGGTAACGGTTAACCTCATGATTACATACATCATATATGTACGACAGACATTCATAGAATTTTCGCAACATTTGCTACGGTCAGACATAAGGTATACATATCAGATATGTATGGCAAAAACAATACAGTCGGATGACAGACATTAGTACAATCGGAGTACAAATAATAGTACAATGTCGTATGAGACAATAGTACAATCGAGTACGTACATAATAGTCAGTACAGGTAATAGTAATAGTACAACAGAGTACGTACAATAGTACAAATAGTACAGTAATAGTACAATGAAATGAGCATGATAGACAATAGGCATGACAGACAATAGTACAGTCAGAGTACAGACATGACAAACAATAGGCATGACAGACAATAGTACAGTCAGAGTACAAACAATATACACATATGCATACAATAAACATCAGAGTTAGTGTTACAGTACGCGAACGTGCCTTCGTTGACGGAATTTTGGTACGGCAGTTGCTCAGAACGTAATCAGGGATATCCTATCAATATAACAATGTATTTGTTAAGGATCTATCATTACGACGGACATTTTTAGTCAAAATGACCATTTTACCCCTGACCCCCTAATCGGCGGAATTTCGCCAGCACATCGTTACTTTGACTCTAATCTTCCAGAATTTTGCCAAAACTTCAACCCCACCATGATTTTCGAAATTCATGACTAAAATACCCCTATCATATGATATCTAATCATACTTGGAAGATTAAAAATCAAAATAACATCTCTACTATAACTACCGAAAGAACTACGGAAACTTAAGACTAAGTACCAAAGAACTTACTCAGAGCTTCGCTGCAAATTTCCCCCAGAGCTTCTCTCTCTAAAACCTCTCTCTATTTTCGAAATTCTATCTTGAAATGGTGTGAATTGTGAAGAGCTTTGAAGGCTATTTGTAGAAGAAGCTATGGAATTTCAACCGTCGGATCAACTTTATGAGAATCAATCTGAGCCCTCCATTTGGAAACTTAATAAACAAGTTTTCCCTCTTCCTTCTATCTCCTTGGCCGACCTAAAGGGTCCTAGGTGGCAGCTTGTGATGTCATCTTGGATGATGTCACAAGTTGCTTTATGCACTTGATCCGACAGAATTTCCCCGATCGGTGTCCGATTCGCGTAATCTCGGAAAATCTCAAAATTCCAGATTCACAACTTTGAAGATCTTCTCTTTCTCTTCAAAAGTATCTAGATTAACTTAATTTTTGATTCCATTCAGGGTTCCAACGATTCAGCCGAAGTTTCTCGAAAAATGTGCTCGGTTACAGAACGAACTTCAAAATCGTCAACCTCTGGACAAAAATCCACCGATTCCAAATATGTCCAGAAATTCTCAACTCATTCCCGGATGTTGAGTTATGATTTATTTTCTTCGAATTCTAAATCGTGACTATATGCCTTTTTCACAGATGACCCTATTTCGTCTTATTATCAAAATGCTCCACCGATCTCGGAATTAACCTCTGGAACAGTCTATTTCAAGATAAAAATCCACTCTTTCATATTCTTTACTGACTTTAGACATCATGTTCCTGGTTCTCTAGATAGGATCCAATTCCTATCGGTGTTTATTTACTTTTACACTTAATTACTTTTAATTAAGAGTTTAATTTTTACACTCCACCATTATTCATTTTCATTTTTCTTTCTTTTTTTATCCCCTCATGTCGGCACACACACACATTTATTTTATAATTTTCGTTTTATTTATTTATTTAATTTATAAATAATATATTATAATTATTTTATATAATAATTTTTACAAAATTCCCCTATTGGTCCATAGTTAGATTTAGGCCCAAAATTACTTAATCTCACCAATTTTCCTTCATATTTTCCAATTAATTAGCAAATATATGTATGCTAATTTTTAGCCATTAACCACTAGTTATAGGGTTTTACATAATTATTTATGGATTTTCCTTTGTTCATGCTTAAGTATTTAGCCAATAATTACTTAATCAACTCCACATTACTTGTTGCTAATTTTCTTATTTAGCATAACTCATTACCTTACAACTTTTACACTGACACTAGTGTTTTATACCTCATGCCCTATATTAAAATTTATGGGGCATTTTGGTCATTATAATACTTTTTAACTTTTCCCCTTTATTTCTTTAAGGTAATAATTTAATAAATTACCTAAATTAGGGACAGTATTATTCCCTATTTCAAATAAATATTTACTTGCCTTTTTTATAACTTTCACAGGGTATTTTATAACCCGTAAATGCGTTTAGGGACCTATTTGCAAACTTCCAAACGTTTTAGGGACCTAATTGCAAATTATTCTTTTTCAAGAGAAACTACCCCAAAAATAAGATAAATTCTTCACAAGATCTTTGAGATCTCATATTCACCTATTTCCAATAGGTATTATTTACTCAATATGATACTTATCATAAATGAGATCTTCAGGGTATTACACTCCTTAAAAATACTTTTTGGGGAAAAAATTTCCTAACAAATTTAATACTTTAACGTCAAAATTGCAACATAAAATATTTTATGGTAATTTGTAAAAATTATCCATGGAGCTAGACCCAACACAAAAATATACTTTAGGATAATGGATCTATCTTGAAAACAACATGGGGAGCATATACAACTGAACCCATTTTTTAAAATGCCTTTTCACTACTATACAATTTATTATTGATCATAAATCATAGTTTTAAACTGTTATATATGAAGGCGCTATATATGTTTGGTATTGAAAAATAAGAGTTCCAAATCATGATTTATTCAGGATAAAAAGTGAAATAAATATTTACATAAATGCAATGAATAATTTACAAAAATGAAGGACCCTCCCCTAAAAATTGTACTACAACTTTTATAGTTATATTTAAAAAAAAAAGGAAGGAATACATTATTTTGAAACAATTATTTACAATGTACTACTCCAATTCTTAACTCAAGACATATTTTATAATATAAATTACATTATGTTTAGAACCAAATGAGTATTATTGATGTCGAGATAGAAAAATGATGGAGCGTACTCACACTTTAAAAAATGAGCACGTTGTTAAAATGGAAAAGTTTTTGCTTTCACACCAGCTAGTAAGCCTAACATAATAATGTTATGATTCTTCACCACGAAAAACTGAAAAGGATTTCAGTTTTCATTTAGAAAAAAGCTCCACACATCAGTCTGCTGGGTAATATTTGTCGCAACTCGCAGGTACTTCATATTTCAAAACGGGTTCTGATGATCTCGCAATATATAAATATTTTGTCCTCAAAATCGTAACATGTGGTTAAGGTTTCCTGCTATCTACGTTGTCCTCATCCATACTTTACGTCAAAGTGACTCACGTCCAAATAGTTAATGTTTTTTTAAAGATAAAAATTGACTTTTTTTCCTGGAAAAAATGTAATAAAAATTTAGGTACAATATATATTTTAAAGGGTTAGGTGCAAAAATATTTATATATTTTTAACAAAAGAGAATCCAACAACATAAACTTTTTTAGGAATAAAAGTGTACTCCTTCTAATTCTTATTATAAGGCATCAACTAACAAGTTTATTTAGTCCTTTTTATAAGGCACTTGCTTATTCCCAATGAAAATTGATTATTTTTTTCCATGTCTACCCTTAATTAATAAAGGTAATAGGTGAGAGTAATAGTTAATATAATATTATAGTTTAGTGTAATTAGTAGGGGTAATATTGAAAATTACTTAGATTCTAGGACAATTTTTAGTTTGTGAGAAAAGGTAGTTGGTGCCTTATAATAAGGACAAGAAGAGTACATAAACTTTTTAAAAGGGAGCAAAAAAGCCACATGTATAGGAACCCATTTCCCTGCCTATCAATGCGGGGAGAGCCCATCTGATCTAGATCGTCCAGATCAGATCTGGACAGTCCAGATTTGATTTTTTTTATATAGTTATTTTTAAATAAAAATATTATTTTTTGAAAAATATTAGTTAAGTGATTGTTTTTATTTTAGATTCTCTACTCATTAAAATATATTTTTTCAAACAGTAATGAAATAAAAAAAATAAAATCTGAACCGTCCAAACTGATTCCTGTGTTAATATTGATGGATCTCTGTTGCTTTTGTTGGGTGGGCCCCATATGATTGCTTTTAAATTATTATTCAGGAAACCACACCCTCCTCGGCCAGCCTCCCTCTCTTCTAGAAAAGTTAACTCTTTTAAAAAAAGTATATAAATGTTTTTACAGCTTAATTCTTTAAAATTTTGCCAAGCAAAAACCAAATTTTCTTTGAAAAAAAGTTCATTAACTATTTGCACGTGATTCACTCTCTGCAAACTTTGCACACATAGAATACTTGTACTCTTATCCAAATCATTCTTACCAATAAAATTTTTAATTTGTAAATTTTCCCAAACATACAACAACATAATATAGATGGAAGAGATAGGTCTCTGTCTTTTCCCTATGAAAAGATATATAGATCTCAAGTCTCGTACGGTGAAGGTTCTACCTTCCTATCTTTATCTTGTGTGGACCATAATTTATATAGTTGTGAATCCCGTGAAATTATAGTATCCCTCAAAGTCCCATAGAAATAAGGCTACGTGTCTGGTCCGTGAAATTATCTAAACACACTTCAATAATATCAATCATTATTCTTATACATAGGTTTCAACTCTCATATGATGAGGTTCTATCTTTATCTTGTGTGGACCATAATTTTTATAGTTATGAATTACGTGGAATTATAATTTATATCCTCAAGTTCACATAAAAATAAGCCTCCCTGTCTTCTCATCTCTTCGCACAATATCTTAAAGGATTTTGTGGTTTTATCTTAAAGGATTTTGTGGTTAAAGTTGGTCCAATATCTTAAAGGATTTTGTGGTTTTATCTAGCACCCTAAAGTATTTTGTGTTCATTCAACACCTTAAAGTGTTTTTTAGGAGTGGCAATCACCTTAAAGTTGCTATTAATTAAAAGAAAACTTTATGATGTTAGATGTACCTTGACACCTTAACCCTTTTTTAAAATGCATTTAAAAGACACAAAACGTGAGAGATTGATGGGTAATTTATTCAGCAAGGGCCACACTTCTTTGGGTCCCCCGAAGTGCATTATTATACCTTTCTCGGCCTTTTGGTTAAGATCAAGTGTATTATTAACGTACATTGCAAATATTATCAA